>QGSO01000306.1:493048-593494 GCA_011037825.1 Carya cathayensis
ATGTTACGTGTATACGTGGGGCCACAACAACTGTGGAGTACGTATTATATTTTCTGTTACGTGTATACGTGGGGCCACAACAACTGTGGAGTACGTATTATATTTTATGTTACGTGTATTCATGGGGCCACAACAACTGTGGAGCATGAAGTATGGGGCCACAACAACTGTGGAGCATACACTACGTGAGACACAGCAATTGTGACACGTAGAATACGTGGGGCCACAACAACTGTGGAGTACGTATTAAGTCAAGTTTCAGATCAAGTGCATGATAAGTCAAGTTTCAGATCAAGTTCATGTTTTGTTATGTACACGTACATGTTATGTTCATGATCAAGTTATGTTCCAAGTTCATGTTCACATCATGTTAAGTTCACGTTTACAGTATGTCTCAAGTTCACGTTTATGTCATGATATGTTCAAGTTTATGTTATTTTCAAGTTCATATTTATGTTATGCATGTTTACGTTCATGCTACATTTCAAGTCCATGTTATGTTTTAAACTCAAGTTCATGTCATGTTAAGTCAAGTTCAGTTCACGTTTAAGTTCTGGTTATGTCATGTTATATGTCAAGTTATGCTATGCTTATGTACGACTTTACTTATGCATTTATGCTTTTACTGCCATGCATGCATCTTTAACCTGTGTGTGAGTTTTATGTTAACTTACTGAGATTTGTAATCAAATCTCACTGTGGTAGTCCCAACTACCATTCCCCCCGAATGGTAGATCTTGTTACAGGACCCAAAGAAGAATTGGAATCTGACCATCTGAATACGGTCATCTAGGCTACGGTGCGATGTTGATGATGGTATAGTATTTAACTTAGGTTAATGCTTGTACTTTTGGAGTTGTATCTCAAGTATTCTTTTGATCACAACCATTTTGGACTAGTGTAGTGATCACGGCTTTTTAGTATGTTTTTATGTATGAAATATGTTTCAAGTATTTGGGATATTTTTAGTTTGGTGCATAGTATTGCTAAAGAAAAAAAAAAAAATTATCCGCTGCGAATATTGCATAATGCTAGATGCATGTTAGGAACATTGCATCTTATATGTCATGAACGGGGGCAGGTAACCTTGTGTTGCATGTCTCGACGCTTCAAATGTCCGTTCAATCCCAAGCGGAATTTGGGGGCGTCACAGTTGTGCTATGGTTGATTTTATTTGTCGAGCATTGAAATTGGCATTTACATGATGCATGCACGTGCATTTTATTTAAATTGAGAAAATCATGTTTTATTGGCGTAAAAGGATTTTTGGGTGCGTGCGTGTCACGAGCCCAAGCCGGGATGGGTTATTATCTCGGTGGAGCTCCTCTGGTCACTCGGGAGTGGTTAATACTGAGTGACATCCCCTGGGTTGTCGCTGGGCGACGACCGGATCGCACGATACGGTAACGCTGTCGTGTCGACTCCGTGGTCCTTTTAGTGGCGGGGACTAGAGGATGGCCTGGCCAGGTACGCGCAAGGTGGAGGCGCGAGTCTGGGCATCACTCGTGTAGGTGTCACACGCGTAGACGTTACCTGCGGTGTGGCACAGAGCCAGAGTGTGCGGATGATCCCTAGGGGAGATCATGGTGCATGCATAATTGGTTGGTTTTCATGGTTTTCGGATATGGGCCATTTTCTGGGAAAATGGCGATGGTCTTGTGATCCATTTTCTGGGAAAATGGTGGTTTGGGCCATTATCTGGGATAATGGCGAGGCTTGGTTTTAAAGGTTATGTTTTTAAGCCAAATGGGTTTTTGGCGTGCGTGGAAAAATATGGTTTGGGAGTTTTGTGCATTGGCATTCATTCATGCTTGTTGTTTGAGTTTAATATGTTTTTATCTAGTGGTGTTTTGGATTTTACTTACCTGCGGCACCATTTTTGGTACCGTAGATTTTGATGCAGAGTTCGGGGATGGGTGGGTTAGGTCGGCAAGGAGTAGGGGAAGAAGTGGTGAAGAGGTGGTGGCCGGAGGTGGAGCGACGGTGGCGGATCGGGCTTCAAGCCGTGCGGCTTGTTGGGCTTTTTCCGGCCAAACGGCCGGCCGGTTGGGGCTGGGAATCGGAGGGAATGATCACCGGCCGGAGGGGAGTCGACCGGCAGGGGTGGCGTCGGGCACGACGCCGGCGAACGGCGGGCCTGGGTTGGTGGCCGGTGGACGCGTGGGTGAGGAGAGAGAGAGAAAGAGAGACACGGGGAGAGAGAGAGAGCCGAACGGGAGAGGAGAGGAAAAAAAAAGAAAAAAAGAAAAAGAAAAAAGAAAAAGAAGAGGAAAAGAAAAGATGAAGGAAAATAATGAGATCCAGTCCTCACGTTGGAAGTCCGAAGACTGATCAGCCGAAAACGGTATAAAAACATAAAACGATTAAAATAAATTAACACTACATCAAATAAATAAATAATCACCAATAAAATATTTTAAACACATCAATAAGCTAAAATAAAATAAATAACTAGTAAAAACCAACTATTTAAATTTTTAAAACCAAAAACAAGCCAAAATAAATTAAATCACAATTTAAATCCAACAGCCAATAAAATCCATTTAAAACTCGATAATTTAAAATAAAAGCACTATAAAATATTTAATTAAATTAAAAAATATTCCTTCAGTGAAAATACACATAAAAGCGGGTCATCACACATATTGCATGCAAAGGAACTTCAGAATAATTCTAAACTTAAACCTCAGACCAGTGAGGGGTTAGTGGCTAGGGGAAGATCTGAGAAACCTGGTCATAAAGAAAAGAAGAATAAGGGTATATCAAAATCAAAAGGAAAGCAATTGAAGTGTTTCCTCTATTACAAAGAGGGACATTTCAAGAAAGATTGTCCATAAAAGAAAACTAGAGAGGGAAATAAGTTTAAACATGAGGAAAATGTATCTGTGGAATTTGAAGGCTATGAGAGTGCTGAGGTACTTTGTATCTTAGAGACTAAATCTAGTAATGAATGGATTTTAGATTCAGGATGTTCTTTTCATATATGCCCTTGTAAATCTTAGTTTGAAACTTTCTCTAATTTTGATGGTGGACATGTTATGCTTGGTAATAATAAATCTTACAAAGTTCTTGGAATTGGTACAATCAGATTAAAACTCTATGATGGTGTGGAAACAATACTAAAAGATGTAAGATACATACCTGATCTTAAGAGAAATTTAATTTCTCTTGGAATGCTTAATAAATCTGGTTGCACATTTAAGTCTGAGTTAGGAGTTCTAAAGGTAGCTAAAGAATAGTAATGAAAGGGGAAATAAAGAATGGTCTTTATAACCTGGTAGGTCAGACTATTATAGGACATGCTTCTGCTGTCCAGAAATCTTTGGACAATGATACTGTACTTTGGCACAAAAGACTGGGGCATGTCAGCCATAAAAGCTTAAAGGAACTCCAAAACCAGGGGTTACTTGGTGACAAAGACCTATCAGATCTTCGTTTTTGTGAAGATTGTATACTGGGCAAGTCCACTAGAGTTAGCTTCAAACCCAATACGCACCTTACTAAACAAAGTTTGGAATATGTCCATTCTGATTTGTGAGGGCCTGCAAGGGTTAGTTCTCATGTTGGGGGGAATTATTTCATATCCATTATTGATTACTATTCTAGAAAGGTTTGGGTTTATATCCTTAAATAGAAAAGTGACACATTCAACAAGTTTAAGGAATGGAAAGCCTTGGTTGAAAATCAAGTTGGGAGGAAGGTTAAAAAACTTGGGACAGACAACGGAGTTGAGTACTTATCAAATGAGTTTAATAACTATTGCCAAAAGGAGGGTATTGCAAGGCATAGGACAGTGAGGGAAACACCCCAACAAAATGGCCTAGCTAAAAGAATGAATAGAACAATTCTTGAGTAGATTAGGTGCATGTTGTCCAATGCAAAATTACCCAAAACTTTTTGGACAGAGGCAGTTATTACTGCTGTGTATTTGATAAATAGGAGTCCATCTACTGCCATTAATTGTAAAACTCCCAAGAATTATGGACTGGTAACCCTCATACTATAGTAATCTGAGGGTATTTGGTTGTGTTGCTTATGCATACAGAAAAACTAACAAACTAGAACCTAGAGCAGTAAAATGCATTTTTGTTGGGTATCCTGAAGGAGTAAAAGGTTATAAACATTGGATAGAGGAACCTGGAAAACAAAAGTGTATAATAAGTAGGGATGTGACTTTTAATGAGTCACAAATGGCCAGATCTCAACTGGACTCAGTTGAAACACAACCTACCACTGTCTCAAACAAAGTCTAGATTGAGGTGGAGTCTTTGGACTCACTACCTCAAGAAACATTCATACAATCTGGAGATAATTCTAAGTCTAGCTTAGAAAGTGATCAAGGGAAAACCATTGACTCATATAACCATGTAAGGGATAGGTCAAGAAGGGTTATAAGACCTCCATGGAGATTTGCACAAGCTAATATAACAGCCTATGCCCTCTCTGTAGCACAAGACATTGAAGACCCTGAACCAAGGTCTTATAAAGAAGCAATGCGTAGCAAAGCAATGCGTAGTAATTGGCTTCTTGCAATGCAAGAAGAAATGGAATCTCTTTCTAAGAATAAGACTTGGGAAATGGTGTTAAAACCTGAAAAAGTTAAAATCATAGGGTCTAAATGGATATTCAAGAAAAAGAAGGGTGAAACTGGGGTAGAAAAACCTAGGTACAAAGCTAGGTTAGTGGCAAAGGATTTTACACAAAGGGAAGGTATAGATTCGTTGGCCTACACTGCTTATCATGATTTGTTTTTAGAACAGTTGGATGTTAAAACTACTTTTATACATGGTGAATAAGAAGAAACAATGTACATGCAGCCTCCTTTGACACACATATGGTGAATTAGAATAGTTGGATGAAAAAATCTTTGTATGGATTAAAACAATCCCCAAGACAGTGGTATAAAAGATTTGACACACATATGGTTGAGAATGGTTTTAAAAGATGCAATTATGATAACTGTGTATACTTCAAAGTTTCTGATGATGTCACTGTTTACCTTATGTTATATGTGGATGATATGCTCATTGCTTGGAAAGATAAATGTCAAATTGAGCATGTAAAAGAAATTCTAAAATCTGTTTTTGAAATTAAAGACCTTGACCTGCTAAGAAAATCCTAGGTATGGAAATAATTAGAGACAGAAAAAGGAAATTACTCTACTTATCGCAAAAAACATAACCTACAAAGGTTACTTAAAAGATTTAGTATGGACTTAGCAAAATTTGGGAGTACCCCCATTGGACAGCATTTTAAACTTTTTGTTAATCAATACACTAAAACTGATAATGAAAGGGGATTTATGATAAAAATACCATATGCAAATATGGTAGGTAGTATCATGTATGCAATGGTCTGTTCAGGACCAGACCTTACCTATGTTGTTAGTCTAGTTAGTAGGTTCATGGGAAACCTTGGGAAACCCCATTGGCAAGCACTGAAGTGGGTGTTTCAGTACTTAACAGGCTTCTCAGGTTTTGGACTAAGTTTTGGTAGCAATGTATTAAGTGGTCAAGAAATATGTGGATTTGTAGATTCTGATTTTGCTGGAAACTTGGACACCAGGAAGTCCATGACTGGCTATGTATTCACTGCCTTTGGTGATGCTGTGAGTTGGAAATCTAATTTACAATCAGTTGTAGCTTTGTCAATAACTGAGGCTGAATACATAACCATGACAGAGGCTATAAAGAAGACTTTATGGTTGAGAGGTATAACAAATGAACTAGGTTTATTTGAGGGTAATATCACAGTCTGTTGTGATAATCAAAGCACTATACATCTCACTAAAAATCAAGTTTTGCATGAAATATTAAAACATATTGACATTAGACTTCATTTTGTAAGAGATGTGGTTGTAGGTGGTACTATCAAAGTGGAGAAAGTGCCAACAAAAGAAAACCCAATACACATGATGACCAAACCATTGCCAAGATCAAAGTTCAGGCACGGTCTAGACTTGATCAAAATGGAGGAGGGCTGACCAGGGAATAAAAGGTGGGAACTGGCCAGAGATGGGGAACCTTGAAGTCAAATCGATGACAAGGTGGAGATTGATAACTAATGTGTCAACAATTTGTATTTAGATGGATAAAGTTGTAATTTTATTTTATTTTTGGATGTCTTGTATCTAATGGTTAAAGAAGTGACCATGTGCCTCTCCTTCCTTTGTTAAATCTTATTCACATCTTGTAATCCGAAGGTTATTATATGGCCATGTGCTTGAATCAGGTGAATTGGGGTTGATGAAAGGAGCTAGCCATATAAAAGGCCATGCGATGGCCACTGTAGGATGAGAGCAATATCTTATACATTTTGAGAAAAAAGGCTTCGAGAGACAGAGTAACGTTTTCATAGAGAAACTTATAAATCTGAGAGATAGAGAGAGTTAAAGTCATTCTAGTGGCCTGAATCTTGTAACATGTACCTCTGTTGCGATTTGAAGTTTGAATAAGATGATCTCTAGCCAGTTTCCCGTGTGGACATAAATCCAAAAGGATCAAACCACGTTAAATCCTCGTGTTCTTGGTATTTTCGTTCTATTTTCTTATTTGCTATCTGGTTGTGTTTTATGTTTATGATTTCTTAAATCAATCTTGGTATTTGTTGCGTTATTTGGTGTTCTTGCTAAAAACCCTAGAATTACAACTATATATATATATACACACACACGTGAATATGTGATCATATATATATGATATGACCATGATGATCAGAATCATGATCTACCTACCCGCTTGGCCAGAGCTACAGAAATTTCCCAGCCGTTCATATATCAGTTTTATGAAAATAGTAACTTGGATTAATTTTTGGAGATAAAAATATTCATGACCAAGTAGTGAAAGTTAAAAATTAAAAAGTAAATATTTTCATACCAAGAAATTTGAAATAAATCCCTTAACTGCATGGCAACCACAATTTACAAACATTTACAATAATCTTATATTTTAAAATATTAAAATAATATATATACATATTGGTTTTCGTTACATCAATCTACGTACCCCAACTCTAGCTAGCAGAAAATTGATTTTCTATTAGAAATTTAATTTAAGATTTTAGTTCTAGGAATTTTAAAAATAAAAAAATTTATAGGAATTTCTCCTAATCCAGAGTTTTTCATTACAAAACAACTAATCATTTCGTATCTTTAGACTTTAAGGTTGATCAAAGAGAGTTGGAACGGACAGGCCAGGGATAACAAGTATATATGCATGCAGGGAAACAATGAAATTTTTCTAGGAATTATGAATATATAGCTATCTCCTAATTATGTATATGATCTCTCATCACAGATTAAGTTACCAGTTGTAAGTAGTTGAAGTTCAGATATTTGTAATTATTTTACAATTAATGAACGCACGCACCTAATTATTAAAGGCACTTAAAAGAATGAATTAGCATTCCCATCCGATGCCCTAAATTATTAATATTATCTCTAAAATTTAGGAAGTTAAGTTAACTTTTTGATAAAATAGGCACTATCATTTGGTTTTCTATTTTAATGTATAGGTTTAAGATGTGAACAGTTACTCTATATAAGATATAGTGACGATCTCTTATTCATCTCCTAAATCAATTTTTATATATATATTTTATAAGAAATAGTTAAATATGTAGAAATAATAATAAAGAAAGAATAGAAAATGCTTATTTTAACAGAATAGAAAAATGATAGTAAATGTGATGTAGGAGGTTTTTTTAAAATGAGTAAAATTTAGAAGAAAATTATAAAAAGTGTGAATTCTATCTAAAATTTAGGGAAAATTATAATAAACGGAATGTGAAATATATAACGCTAATTAATTGGGTCACTACGAGTCCTTAGGAATCGTGTAATTTTGGATTGATTAGAACATGTATTGGACATACTTTGAATTAAGAACGCCACCGCATTAATTAAGATCATGTCTTATATAAGTTTTAAATGGATGGATTTATGTATTCCACAAAAACACGTGGGGCTAGGCCACTGGCCGTGGAAGAGTCATTGTCTAACATCGATTGCAACAGCATAATTAGTTAACGAGAGCACTTCCCTGGCTGTAAAGGAAATTGCATTTACTTCAGTACTGATCTGCATACGGGCTCTTATGAGTCTGATCTAGTGATGGTCATACAAGATGTACATCATGCAGCAGACATGTTGAAGATTAATTAGCTTGATGTTGAAGGGAAAAGAAAAACCAAAAAAAGCAACATTTTGGCATATTCAATTTGGTTGATGAAGATAAAGATCATTGCTCTTAGTTTAAAGACAAAATTAAAGTAATTAGGATGAAGATCATGATGTATTAGATATTCAAGATTAGTAACTAGAATAATTGATCAGTAATCGACCTCTCGGTTGATGAGTTAAAAAGTGGTTAAGCTGTTATTTAGAAATAATTAGTTGATATCATATTGATACTTTGTTTTATTGATAAAATTCTATGTACAGTTACTTTTGTGTACTTTTTACATAAGTACTTTGGTGAATGTGATTGACTGCATTATTTTTTTAAAATATAAAAGAAATAATGCAACCAATTATATCACTAAAGTGCATAAAAAATATGTAAAAGTGACTGTATGTAATAGAATAATGCATAGTTAGTTTAATTTATATATATTAAAAAAATTAAAAAGAATAGTGCGAAATATTATGCATCGAGGACTTAGCAAGAATAGGAAACTTTTTATGTAATACTTGGGTAACTTTGATTTATACGTAACCGCCTTATAACGTCAATCTTTACATAAACCCCTTATAACGTCATTTAATTCAGACATAATTGTAATAAAATAAAATAAAATTATAACACAGGTGATCTAATGATCTTATCATTAACATCCCCTCAAACTACTCAATGTTGAATTTCATGGAATGTTTTACCAAGAAAAGTTGGTGCGGCAAGAATCTACACTGAAGGTGAGCTGGGCAACAAAAACCGTAGGATAAAGCTGATAAAATCGATCGTTGTGAAGCATGAGCTGATCATATGAATAATGATCTTGTGCACCCTCTCTTGAAAAACTCGAAATTATATAGTCAAGAATGTGGAATGTATCAGCTGCCAAAGACGAAAATTATGTTCAGCAATGACAATCAGAATAGTAGTGGTCGAAGATTGGTTGCAAAACTTATGGGTTCCAGCTTGTCCTGATCTGATCGAACAATAGATATCGATCTAAGTATTATGATCTTAAGGTTCAAGAACCCTCAAATTTAGAGATAATCTGCTACAAATGTCCTTCTCTAGCTTCTTGGTGAGAATCATCCCAATCTCTATTTTTATTATTTGATTGATTTTTTCCCTTCAAGATTTTTTTTTATTATTCTTTTTATTTAACTATATAGCATGAACATTGTTCAACCTCCTAAAAGAGCATGCCAACAATGTTTTCACAAAGTCATGCATGGCTGCTAGCCATTCAAGAAAGGAGGGTTCAATTGAGAATTCAGAGAGTGAATATTCAGAAACAAATGCACAAGTACATTATGCATTTCTTCACAAACATTCACTCCTTAAATTGATGAAAGAGCAAGCTACTAGTAGATGAAAGAGCAAGGAACAAGCTGATATAACAGGACATGCAAACCCAAAACGCTAAAATGTTACTATGCAAAAGGCAACATTATAGCTCCTCGGATATGCTGCATGTCTCTTGTTCATATAGCTCTTTCCTCATCTACTAATGATTCTTTGAATTCTCAGTTGAACTCTCCTTTTCTCTCAAATGACTAACCATTACTTTGTAGGAAAACATTAGGCGAATGCTCTTGCAGGATGTTTGAAGAATATTCAATCCATATATAGTTACACAAACAAAAGAAACTTTATGAAGGAAAAAAATAAAAATAAAAATAAAAATAAATAAATAAATCCAAAATAGAGATAGCTAGAAAGATGGCTTCCCAAGAAACTTGAAGAACATTGCAGCAGATTATCTCTGCATTTTAGGATTCCTTCCTATTGATGTGATTTTGGACATCGACTACTTCATCTGGTGATTTATTTAGTAGAGTCGTTAAGGGAGGCTTGGGTATTAATATATAGCTAGCATGCATGCATGCCAACCCCTCGGAGTATAGAAACTCTCCCCATTTCTTTGCTCGACCCAAGCTGCCATGACTTTTAGTGAAGCCAAAACATTAATTTTTCGTGGATGTTGGGTCCACTTTGCTATCATGTTAACTTCCTGATGCATGCCAGTCCATATGAATTGCATGCTAGCTACATCAAATATGGTTAAATCGATAAATATATTAGTAACTTTTTTTTTTCCCAGCCTAAATCATTTTTATAAGAGCGGCACTTCAGCTACCGAAAGAATGTTCCGATAAGTGTATTTCTCTTTTTTATTTTTCTTTTATTTTTTTCATATATTTTTTAATCATCATAAATATATATTTTTTTTAAAAACAACATCATTAAAAAACATTTTCTTAATCATTAAGTTAAAAAAAAAAAAAAACAGTATCGGAGCCCAACTCTCAGTATATATAGCATTTTTCTTTTTATAAGATCGAATTGTGACTGAATCATTTATTAATATTTTTTTAACTTTTGTTTGAATGATTTTAATAATCAAATTTAATAATGACATGATAGTATCACATTATCATTGGCACACCCTCAATTAAATAAAGAATTAAGAAAGATATTAAAATTACTATAAATTTTATTAAAAATTTTATAAAAATAAATTTTATTGTAACGTATATAATAAATATTCATTTATAAATTTTTATTTTAACTTGTAATCCATGACACATTATTACATTAGTTTGTAAATCCCTTGCAATAGATTTCTTTACGATAGTTGAAACTGCTTATGAATCCATAACTTGGCCCATTAGTTTTTCCTTGAGGGCCGGATATCTCCTTTGGAAGCCCAAAATTAACATTATAACCCAAACCCTCCAACACAACGCGGCCCACATGCATGAATTTTTTTCCCCCCTTTAAAAGGAGAGTACAAGAATGATGGAAATTTAGGAAGGGTCAAAATCAGGGGCGGAATTAAGGATTAAAGCTTGGGATCAGAACTTGAATTTTTTTATTTTTTATTTTTTTGGGTGGGAGCGGGGTGGGGGGGAGGATTTTAATAAAATTTTTAATTTTTATTACCAAATTTTATAAGATTTTTTGTGATAATCCAAGGATCAAAAGTGGAAAGCAATTCCCATGCTTTTCCTCCTACTACTATGTAGAAATCGAAATGCCTAGACCAATACTTGCATGTGGGGTCCACGTTCAGAAGCAAGGAGAAATCGTCCGCTGCTTCCATGAACTAAGAATTCATTTTCGTGTGGTGCAAGGGACTTCGTGAGGTGAAGATGCAGGGGAGCATGAAATTTGGCTTCCGTGAAGTGAGAAATTCAGGGGCCGTAGCGTGAGTTTCTTTCCGTGGAGTGAAAACGCATGGAGTTGAAGTGTGAAGCTATTTCCATAACATGTGAAATGGAAAGCAAATATCCAGCATGTGGGGTCCACTTTCAGAATCAAGAAACGGTTTTAAGAATGCTTTGTTACTTCCTTGAACTTGATTGCATCATTTTCGTGTGAGTCTACAGGGGCGTGGCGTGAGTTGCTTCCGTGTGTGAAGTCTTGGAAATTTCGACATTGCCCACCTACATATATGCATAATAATTAACTTCATTAATTTTATGTAATAAATTAGAAATTAAGATCATAAAATTAGACTATTATAAATTGAGTTAGAATTGATTTATCAAGGCCCAACTCATTCAATTACTAATAAGAACAATGTGATTGACTCAAATTTAAGTGTAAAATAATCATAATATAATAGCTCAATCACACCCTCCAACTAGCGTTTTGCTAGCTTTTTTAGCAAAATAGTAAAATAGAATTGAATAGAATATTGCAATAAGATAACCTTTCACTCATAAGCACACAAGCTAGCCACGTAAATTCTCAATCACAATGATGTCACTTTTCATAAATTCAAATCAATGTAGCAACTTCAATGGACTACTCAGTATCTCTTCCACATTGGATTGAGGCGAAACTCTTGGAGACACAAGCCCTTCATCATATCTTCCCAAAACAAAACAAAACAAAAAAATTGTGTGTCTGTACCATTGAACATCCTAAAGATCGTTCACTTGAAGATTGATCATTACTGGTTCTCACTACTTCAAAGCTGAATGGTCTAGCCGTTTCATGCCAACTCTGTTTAAAAGCCATTCCATTTATTTATTTATTGACTTCCAACTTCCAAAATTTGGACAACTGTTCCTAGCCCTTTACTCAAAAAGTTTGATTGAGTTTCCCTTGCTATTGCGATTTTTTTTATATGTTTTGCATAATGGAGAATTGAACCCAAGATCTTGCGCCTAACCCACACATTCCCAAGTTCACTCTTACCATTGATGTAGGCCCATGGTAGCTTCTTTTTCTTCTTGTTCTTTTTTGGTTGAAAAGGCATAGCTAAGTAGTCCTATAGTGTACTTCTCTCTATTCTGGTCAAGTGGTAAGTAAATAAGAACACATGTGAGGTGTAATGTGAAATAGTAGTTATCTCCTAATTGTTTTGCCCTTCATCCACACAAAATCAATTTTGGAGTCGTTATCAGTATGCTTCCAAACTTAGATATCAGAGAAGTTCTCTAACTATTCATGATTCATCAGTGTCAAAGTTACGTGCTTATGAAGGAAAAGTTTTCTATCATGCATTAACAAAATTCAATAACAATAACAATCACTATCAAACTATGAATTGGCATTTTACCCATTCAACCTAAACATATGACAACACATGATTGCAAATTCCAATTCACTCCCCCCCCCCCCAATTGAATTCAACAATGTCCTTAATGCCAACAAAAGAAGAAAGAAAAACAAAGTAAAAGCAAGCAACAATGCAGGAAATTAAACAAGGAAAATAAAACAATACAACAAAATAAAAAGAAACAACAAAAGATATGGCATTCAAGGATCACAAGGTTTCTAGACAAAAAGAGTTTCATCACCTAGGTCATAAGTGGAAATAAAAGGCTTAAAGCGTTGACCATTAACAGTGAATGATGTATTACTCTTAGGATTTTGAATTTCCATTGCCTCATGAGAATAAATTTTTGTTATGACATATGGACCAGTCTAACTGGATTTCAGTTTACCAGGAAAAATATGCAAGTGAATGTAATAAAGAAGAACTTCTTGGCCAAGTGTGAAATGCTTAGGATTGATGTGTTTGTTATGCAAAATTTTCATGCGCTCCTTCGCCAGTTGAGCATTGTCATCTTTGAAGCTTCATCAAGTGGCAAGTTAACGTGTTTTATGGCCCACAAAACTCGATGCTGAATGTCAACAGGTAAATAACAAGTTTTACCATAAACTAATTGATAATAAAACATTCCTAGATTAGTTTTAAAAGCTGTCCTATAGGCCCACAAAACATCAAAAAGCTTAACCGACCAATCTTTCCTATTAAGATTTACAGTTTTCTCTAGATTAATTTTTATTTCTCTGTTTGTCAATTCAGCTTATCCATTTGTTTGGGAGTGATAGGGGGTGGAAACCCGATGTGTGATACCATATTTCTTAACAAGTATAGAAAATGGTTTGTTGAAAAAATGAGAACCCCCATCACTAATGATAACCTTAGGCATGCCAAATCGAGCAAACAAAGATTGTAAAAATTTTAGCACAACATGATGGTCATTGGTTTTGCAAGCGATGACCTCAACTCACTTTGAAACATAGTCCACAACCAATAAAATATATATGTTTCCCAAGAAAACCGGAAAAGGTTCTATGAAGTCTATTCCCTAACAATCAAAGATTTCTAAAATAAGAATAGAGGAAAGGGGCATCGTGTTTCTTTTGTTAATGGATCCCAGTTTTTGACAAAACTCATATGCTTTACAAAAATTGTACATGTCCTTAAACATGGAAGGCCAGTAAAAACTGTTTTGTAAAATTTTTGCCACTGTTTTCTTTGCTGAAAAATGACTACCACATGCACCCATATGACAAAATCTCAATAATGAATAAAACTCATAATCGAGAATGCATCTCTAAATCAGTTGATCCGAACAATATTTAAAAAGATAAGGATCATCAAAGTAGAAATGTCTTATCTCAGATAGAAATTGACGCTTATCTTGGGTGAACTATTCAGAAGGCATTCGCTCAATCACCATATAGTTGACTATGTCAGCAAACCAAGGAGCTCTAAGAATCATAAAGAGTTGCTCATCTGGGAAATTATCATCAAGAAGAAGGATGACATTTGAAGAGGAGGATGATGGCAATCTAGAGAGGTGGTCAGCTACCACGTTTTCAATTCTTTTCTTATCCTTAATGTTAACATTTAACCCTTGAAGTAGTAAAATCCAGCGGACTAAGCGTGGTTTGGCATCTTTCTTAACCACCAAATACTTCAAAGCAGAGTAGTCAGTAAAAATGGTAACAGGAGAACCAAGAATGTAAGCCTGAAATTTATCAAGTGCAAAAACCACTACAAGCAATTTTTTTTAGTAGTAGTGTAATTTTTCTCATCATCATTCAAGGTTCTACTGGCATAATAAATTACAGAAAGTCTATTATCCACACGCTGCCCTAAAATAGTACCCAACGCATAATCACTTGCATTAGTCATAATTTCAAAGAAAATGTCCCACTACAGGGGTTGCATAATGGGGGCGGTGGTAAGCGATTCTTTAAGGGTATCAAAAGCTTTTTGGTACTCATCAGTCCTAAAAAATTCAATATTATTTTGTAAAAGCGTGCACAAATGTTTTTCAATAGAACTGAACCCTTGAATAAACCACCTATAAAAACCAGCATGACCAAGAAAAGAACGAATATCATTAATCGTCCTAGGGATAGGAAGTTTAGATATTAATTCAATTTTTGCCTTGTCGACCTTAATACCTTTCGAAGAAATAAAATTTTCTAAGACAATGCCCTAAGTAACCATAAATTGGCATTTCTCCCATGTTGCCCAGATGACTAACACAAGAGGGGGGGTGAATTGAGTTGTATTTAAAAAAATAACAATTATAAAACAAATATACAATATAAAATATAAACAAAATATGAAACAACAATAAATATAAAGAGTAAGGGTAAGAGAGAAGCAAACTCAGTATGTTAACGAGGTTCGGCCCCACTGCCTACGTCCTCACCTCAAGCTATCCCCTTGAGAAACCATTGAGTCTCTCGTACCACGCTCTAGGAGCTTGTTTGAGTCCATATAGTGCTTTTGTGAGTTTGAAAACATGATTTGGAGAAATATGATTTTCAAAACCTGGAAGTTGTTCAACATATACCTCTTCATTTATAAAACCATTTAAGAAAGCACTTTTAACATCCATTTTAAAAAGTTTGAAATCTTTATAACAAGCATATGCAAGTAGCATTCGAATAGCTTCTAATCTTGCGACTGGTGCATATGTCTCATCATAATCGATTCCTTCTTCTTGATTGTAACCTTGGGTTACAAGTCGAGCCTTATTTCTAGTAATGACTCTGGACTCATCTTTCTTGTTTCTAAAAACCCATTTTGTTCCAATAATTGTATGATTTTTGGGTCTAGAAACAAGTGTCCAAACATCATTTCTTTCAAATTGATTAAGCTCTTCTTGCATAGCTAGAATCCAAGATTCATCAAGAAGTGCTTCATCAATATTTTTAGGTTCAATCTGAGATAGAAAAGCAGTATGATTGCAAATATTTCTAAGAGATGATCGAGTGCTTACACCTTGTGAAGGTTCTCCCAGAATTTGTTCCACTGGATGATCTTTCACAAATTTCCACTGTTTGGTTGCATCTCGTATTAAATTTTGATGATCTTTCCTGATGTCTCCATGTTGGACTTCCTCTATTGTGTTCTCTTTGTTGAGATTGAGACTTTCTGTATTATTTATACCTCCTGTTTCTTCATCAATGGATTTCTTGGAGAGTAGAGAATTAGATTCATCAAATACTACATGCATAGATTCTTGTACAGTCAAAGTCTTTTTATTGAATACTCTATAAGCTTTACTATTTGTAGAATACCCGAGAAAAATACCTTCATCAGATTTTGCATCAAATTTGCCTAAATTATCTCTGTCATTCAAAATAAAACATTTGCATCCAAATACATGAAAGTAACCAATGTTGGGCTTTTTCTCATTCCAAAGCTCATAGGGGGTTTTATCTAATTTAGACCTTAATATAACTCTATTTATAACATAACATGCAGTACTTACCGCTTCGGCCCAAAAATAACTAGGCAAGTTGTTCTCATTAAGCATTGTTCTTGCCATCTCTTGAAGAGATCTATTTTTCCTCTCTACTACCCCATTTTGTTGAGGAGTTCGAGGAGCAGAAAAATTATGCACAAAACCATTTTCATCACAAAAAGTTTCAATATTTTTATTAACAAACTCTTTTCCCCTATCATTCGGATACTTGAAATAGTATAACCCTTTTCATTTTGAATTCTCTTGCATAACTTGGTAAAGGCATTATGTGCCTCATCTTTATGAGCAAGAAAGATGACCCAAGTATATCTAGAGAAATCATCAACAATAACAAATGCATAATATTTTCCTCCTAGACTTGCAACTCTATTTGGTCCAAAAAGATCCATGTGTATCAGTTGCAGTGGTCTAGTAGTGGAAATATATTTCTTGGTTTTAAAAGAAGTTTTTGTTTGTTTACCAAATTGGCATGCATCACAAATTTTGTCTTTAAGAAAATTTACCTTTGGTAAACCTCTCACAAGATCATTTTTTGAAAGTTTGGAAATAAGTTCCATGTTGGCATGACCTAGTCTTCTATGCCATAACCAATTAGTTTCATTTTGTGCTGAAAAACAAATAGCATCTTGTGAGGTAATTTCTTCAAAATCGATTGTATAAACATTATTACTTCTAAAAGCAATAAAACAAATATTACAATCATGATTATTTAAAATAATGCACTTATCCATTTTGAAAGTAACTATAAATCCTTTATCACATAATTGACTTATGCTTAAAAGATTATGTTTTAGACCTTCAACAAGTAAAACATCTTCAATAATGAGAGAAGATTTATTACCAATTTTACTTATTCCAACGATCTTCCCTTTCGAGTTGTCTCCAAATGTCACGTGTCTTTCTTCTTTAGATCTTAAATCAAAGAACTTAGTCTTATCTCCCGTCATGTGTCTTGAACATCCACTATCTAAAAACCATTTGTTTTTGCTTGTGGAGGACTTCATGCATACCTCAATGTCATCTTTAGCCATAAGACAGAGATTTGCTGATTTTTCATTGCTTGCTTCACTATCTGAGCTACTTGAATCATCATCCCATGTACTCATGGGTGATAAGTGACCCAATGAGTTCATTCACTTCGAGCTTCTTGAGGTCTCTAGCTTCAAGAATCGCTGTCACTTTTGATTCCCAACGTTTTGGTAGAGAGTTGAGAATTTTTCTTACCATTTCCACTTTGGAATAAACTTTGCCAAGAGCTGTCAAGCTGTTTATGATGTTAGTAAAACGAGTGTGCATACTAGAAATAGATTCATCATCATTCATCTTAAACATTTCATATTCATGAGTAAGAATATAAATTTTTGATTCCTTAACTTGAGAAGTCCTTCATAAGTAACTTCCAAGTTATCCCAAATTTCTTTTGCCGTAGCACAAGTCATTACTCTATTAAACTCATTACCATTGAGAGCATTATATAATAAATTCATAGCAGTTAAATTCAAAGTATAAAGTCTATTGTCTTCACGATTAAACTCTTCTTCTTCCTTTTTGACTTTACTCCATCAACCACTTTTGTTGGAATATAAGGTCCATTTACAATGCATTTCCAGATTTCTCGACCTTGAGCCTGAAGGAATATTCTCATTCTAACTTTCCAGAATGAGTAATTGTCTCCACAAAAGAGTGGAGGCCGACTGCTAGATTGACCTTCACCAAATGAAGCTGCAATGTTAGCCATAAGATCTTAACTCAAAAGATAGTTAATCTTATAATAGAGTTTAGCTCTGATACCAATTGTTGCCCAGATGACTAACACAAGAGGGGGGGTGAATTGAGTTGTATTTAAAAAAATAACAATTATAAATCAAATATACAATATAAAATATAAACAAAATATGAAACAACAATAAATATAAAGAGTAAGGGTAAGAGAGAAGCAAACTCAGTATGTTAACGAGGTTCGGCCCCACTGCCTACGTCCTCGCCTCAAGCTACCCCTTGAGGATCCCCGAATTCACTATTCAACCTCTTTCAGGTGGAGATAGAAACCTATTACACCTTTGAACAACACCGTACAAAGGATCCTGTAGAACACCCTCTACACTTGCAATCACCTTACACGTGGTGATTCAACATTCCCTGTGTAGAACACTTTCTACACGCACAAGGGTGTACACACCCTTTTACTGATACAAGAATTGATAGTGGGTAGAATATCAGAAAACACTCCTCAATGAGTGAAATAAGAACAATACAAGCACAAACTATATCTCTCAAAATGAATAAGAGTTAAGGCTCAATGCTTAGAGAAGAGAGAATGAAAGCTTTGAATGAATATTGTATGCTCTTGGTGTTGTGAATGTGAAGCTCTCAAATGATCTATTTATAGGCATATGAGACTTCATATTCAAATTTAAAAAGATTCACATGTCAAAGACATCATCATTCACTTTTCAAAAATTCAAACCTAATCTTTTTACTTTTTGCATATGACAAAAGGAGCACACTTTGCTTTTCAAAAAAATCAAACCTAATCTTTTACTTTTTGCATATGACAAAAGGAGCACACTTTGCTTTTCAAAAAATTTCAAACCTAATCTTTTACTTTTTGCATATGACAAAAGGAGCACACTTTACTTTTCAAAATTTTCAAACAAAGACATCTTCCTTTTGCATAAGTCAAGAAAAGCATCAATCACTTTTGAAATTATTCAAATAAAACATGCACATGTGAAAGATGACAATCAATCATCTTTAATATTTTCAAAGTTCAAACCTTTAATCATGGCATGCACATGTGAAAGATGACAATCAATTATCTTTCAAAATATTCAAATTTAATTTTCAAAAATATTCATGCACATGTGGAAAATGTATTTTAATGCTTTATGATAAAATATTAATTTTGAGCCTTAATCCTAATTTCGAATTTTAAGAGATTTACAACATTACTCTATGACTTTAATGTGAGTTTGTTCCCTTCTTGCTCATGCTTGATTTCTTGATGTGCTTAACTCCATTGTGTAGATAACTTGAGCTTGAGACTCCTTTATTCTTTGAATTCATTTGTTATCATCAAAATCCATGTGTAAATATATAATTACACAAAACTTGAAACCTTAGGTTCAACATCCCAATTAAGTAAAAGATTTTTTTCCTCACACCTCTAAAGAACACGTGCTAAATTATGCAAACAACTCTGAAAAGATTTTCTAAAAGCAAAGAAGTCATCCATGAATATTTTACAAATATCCTCAATCATGTCAGAAAAACACTCATCATGCATCTCTAAAAGATGGCTGGGGCATTACATAAACCAAAAGGCATTTTAGTAAAAGCAAAAGTGCTAAAAGGACAGGTGAAAGTGGTTTTCTCCTAGTCCTCAGGCGCTATAGCAATTTGATAATAACCAGAGTATCCATCAAAGAAACAATAGAATGCATTCCCAACCACTCTTTGCATTCTCCAGCCAGTAACCATTCTAGCTAGAATCAACTCATTTTTATCATTTTGAAAAACAGTTAAACTAGATTTTGTTGGTACCACTTGAGTTGGGCTTACCCACTTACTGTCTGAGATGGGGTAAATGATACTCATTGCAAGCAATTTGAGCATTTCCTTTTTTACCACCTCTTTCATAGTGGGGTTGAGCCTACGTTAAGCATCTCTAATTGATCGGGCATTGTCCTCCAAGTGGATTTTGTGAGTGCAAACAGCAGCATCGATTCCTTTGATGTCAGTTATGGTTCATCCAATTGCACCTCGATGCCTCCTTAAAATCTCAATCAGAAGATCTTCCTCTTTCCCATTTAATTTTGAAGAGATTACCACAGGGAATGTGCCTTCTTTAGGGCCAAGGAATACATATTTTAAATCCTTAGGAAGTGGTTTCAGTTCCAGCTAGGGAACTTCTTCCTCTAAAGATTTAAATATGTCTATTGGTAGTAGAGTCTCAAACTGGGGCAGCCATTTGCAGTTGTGGCTTGTACCTCTAGTGGTAAAGAAACATATGCAACACAATCTAACACCTCAAGAAAATTTTCATTAGCATGGTTAGTTTCCTCATTAAGCAAAAATTCAGAATTTTGAAAAATATACTCATCGTCTGAAAAATGGAGGGTTGGGCATATGATTTCTGTGGGTGTCAAACCCTCCACAGCTTTCAAGTCACTTGTATTGTCAAAGTGGTATGGCATTTTGCAGGTATTGAAAATGTTTAACTTAAGTGTCATGTTCCCAAAAGTAAGGTTTAGGATGCCACTTCTACAATTGATCAAAGCATTTGACGTAGCTAAAAATAACTTCCCAAGGATGACAGGAGCTTGAGAACTGTTGCCACTTGACTGATGCATATCCAAAATCACAAAGTCAACTGGATAGTAAAACCTGTCAACTTACACAAGCACATCTTCCACAACTCCTATTGGCTAACTAGAGCATGATTGTGGTCGCCTTTAATTCTCTCAAACCAAGTTGCTCATAGAGTGAGTATGGTAACAAAGTCACATTACTACCCAAATCCAACAAAGCTCTAGTAATTCGGGATTCACTAATCATGATGGAAATTGTAGGGGAGCCTAGATCTCTATACTTTGGAGGGGTCTCATGCTGAATTATCGCACTAACTTGTTATGTTAGAAATACCTTTTTCTTTACATTCAATTGCCTCTTCATTGTGCATAATTCCTTCAAGAACTTGGTATAAGAGGGAATTTACTGAATGGCCTCCAACAGCTAAATGTTGATTTTTACTTGCTTGAACACTTCCAAATTTTCTTTTTGTTGTCTACTCTTGGTAGTAGACAAAAATATTTGAGGGTATGATATCGTAGGCATATATTCTTTCTTCTACTCCTCAATTTTTTGACCCATAGTCTCATTCTCTTTTTGTTGGTTCCCACTTGAGTCAACCTGCGCCTTGGGTGATTCTGTTGCATCTTCCAAGACCTTAGTACGTTGTTCAAACTCACAATCATCTTCAACTGATGACCTTGGTTAGCTTTGTTCAAGAAAATCTGGTCGCTCAATTTGCTTACCACTCCTTAGTGTAATCACCACTTTCACTGGTTTGAGGTCTTCATTTTCAACTGAAAGCACTTGTGATTGCTTGTACACTTGCGGGTTGGGTTGAGCTTGAGCTGGAAATTTACCCTTATCCAAGGTGTTCAAAGTAGCCGTTATTTCGCTAAGGGTGCCTCTGATCTCATTGATAGCTTCATAGTTCTGAGCAGCGGTTGAATTTTGGCTTGCCATAAATTGCTAGAAGGTGGCAGCCATCTGAGCAACTGTATCATCCTGTGACTTCTTAAGAGGTTGGAAATGCTACTGATATTAAGTTATAGGAAGTTGCTGAAAGTTACTCTGAGGGAGTGCGACTGTTTGACTTGATTGTCCTTGGTCATTTCTCCATGAAAAATTAGGGTGGTTTCGCCATGCTGGAGTGTAGGTGTTTGACATTGGTGGGTTCTGAGGCCAACTCAACCAATTTACACCTTGAGGTTGTTCTACATCACCATTATGATACATTGGCAAAGCGGGCACTCCAAAGTTTTATGACTAGTATCAGTACAAAGAGCACACACTTCCTGAACCGTATTCACTGTCTTCTCTTTTGCTAACTCCATGACTTCCAACCTTCTACTAGTAGTGGCCAACCGTGCCTGAACGTCAACATCATCTTTTAATTCATGCTGCCCTCCACCACCTATTGCTCTTAATGGTTGAGTTGCACTTGGTTTTTTATCGACTCTCATAGTCCATTGCTGAGCATTCTCGGCCAAATAATCAAGAAAACCAAGAGCATCTTCATACTCCTTATTGAAAAATTTTCCAGTGCACATGGTATGAACAAATTGCTTTGACTCAGGGGTCAAAGGAGTGTAGAAATAATTCACCAATCGCCATGGCTCGAACCCATGATGAGGACACATGTTGACCAGCTCTTTGAACCTTTCCCAGCTTGAATGGAAGGTCTCATCCACTCTCTGCATTAATTGACTAATTTGTTCCTACAAAGATTGAGTTCTCTACAAGGGAAAATACTTATGTAAGAACTCTTTTTCCATGTCAGACCAACTAGCAATGGAGTTGAGCTTAAGAGAATTAAACCACGCTTTATCCTTGTCTTTTAATGAAAAAGAAAAGATGCAATCTAATCATCTCATCAGTGACGGCCCTATGCATGAACGTAGTGCAAACAAGTTCAAAATTAGTTAAATGCTGATATGGATTTTCATATTCCATCCCATGAAATTGGGGTATCACAGACATCATGCCATGTTTGATATTAAAGTTCTGCGCATGCTCAGGCAAGATGATGCAAGACATATGTATGGTTCGTGTGGGCTGTAGATAATCCTAAGTGTCCTAGGAGCTTGTTTAGCCATGTTATCAAAGAAAAGATTTTCTAAATCGGTCTCGGAACTAGAATCAAAACTAGAATCCAACTCAAAACTTGGCACACTACTGCATGAACTATGATTCACATGATACAATCTTCTTGTGTCATCCCTAGCCCATGACATCAAACAAAAGTGTCAAACAAGATAAAATAAAATAAAGAAAAATACAAGAGTAAAGGAAAAGAATCCAAAGAAAAGATACTAGAAGAATTTGAATTAAACTAGCCGTTTCCTGGCAATGGCACTAAACAAGCTATCTACAATGATATTCACAATGATAAAGTGTTTTAAGAGTTACTCCCAAGTATAAGAGTTGTCAAGTAGTAATAGGAAAGTTCCTAAGTCATTTCCTCAAGCAACGATTAGTTTAAAAGGCAAATTCATTCACTATCAAAAATAAAAGAAAATTATTAACTAAGGCTATCTACAATGATATTCACAATGAGAATTGATTCTTTTTGGACATTGTTAACAATGCCTTATTTCCTTTTGTATAAGATGGTGAGTGAATACTAAAGGATATGTAAGAAAAGTAAAGAGAATAATGTGTTGAACATGAGTAGGGAATAGGAAATATTTAGCTTGCATATAAGAATTTTTGCTCAAATGCACCTTGACGCTACTTCAATCACTTCCGTTCATTTAGTAGATTCATGAATGTATGTTAAATAAATTATGATTATTCTCGCTTAAGAAGTTAAATCACATTCATCAACATCATCTAATCCAAAGTTTCCAAGAAATAAATGGAAGACTGCGAAATTTACATTATAAGGGGAATTTTATCAAACACTATGTGTGCACTTTCGAAACCCAATATTTTCCTTCCCAAGAGTTCGATCTAACCTAAAAAAAAAAACAATTTACACTACTTAGACTCATCAACAACAATGAATATAATCTAACACATAGGCCAAACAACCCAAAATAATCCAACTTAAACCAACAATCCAACATGCATGAAAATAAACCGAAAGCTACTGAAGGAAAAATCGCATGCAACCGAAAATGAATCAAAACACAGTAACTACTAAAATTATTTAGCTAAAATGAAAACAAATTGAATGACAACAATTTAAATATAAGTGCAATGTAAATAAAAGCTTGAATCTAATCACAAAACAAAGGAAATGTAAAAACTAAAAAATGGAGCAAAAATGGGTCTTGGGAGTCAGCTGAACTCTCTAGCAAAAACCAACAAATGAGAACTCTCTCCTTACATTTTCTCCCACCTTTCAGGTAACAAAAACATTGCGTTTATATGACTTAGACCAACAGAGCCCCAAAATGGAGCTGGCATGAAGTGTGTTTCTATAAGATGCAGGGGCACATGGCAGGATTGAGTTGCATCCAAGGATCAAAAGTGGAAAGAAATTTCCATGCTTTTCCTCCTACTTCTATGTAGAAATTGAAATGCCCAGACCAACACTTGCATGCAGGGTCCACATTCAGAAGCAAGGAGAACTTGTTTGCTGCTTCCATGAATTGAGAATTCATTTGAGTGTGGTGCAGGGGACTTCGTGAGGTGAAGCTACAGGGGCGCAGGAAATTGGGCTTCTATGAAGTGAGAGAAATTCAGTGGCTGTAGTGTGAATTTCTTTCTGTGGAGTGAAAACGCATGGAGTTGAAGTGTGAAGCAATTTCTGTAACGTGTGTAATGGAAAGCAAATATCTAGCATGCAGGGTCCACTTTCAAAATCAAGAAACGATATTAAGAATGCTTTGCTGCTTCCTTGAACTTGATTGCAACATAGATCATAAAATTAAGCTATTATCAATTGAGTTAGAATTTATTTATCAAGATCAACTCACTCAATTACTAGTAAGAAAAGTGTGATTGACTCGAATTTAAATGCAAAATAATCACAATATTATAGCTCAATCACCTACCCACCCTCTAAGTATCGTAGGAGCGAGTCAGTTCCCATAATCTCCTTTGGAGAAATAGGCAAGGAGGGAGTCTTCTATCTGCATGGTGACGCATTGATGGTCACCATGTAGATCGCAAACTTCACCACCAGACAAATCCTCATCGACAACGGTAGCTAGGTAGATATCTTGTTTTGGGACACATTCATCCTTGATGAGTGCATGAAAGTGCACTCTAAATACCCTATTATTAGATTAAAATGCTAAAATGTAAATAGAAATCATAGAAATTAATGTGTATTCTTGAATTGAGTTTCTATTTACTTTGGGATACTCCTAAGCAGATTTTTATGTTTAATTTCAGAGTTTATAAAAGAGCAAGTCAAAGTCCAGTCAAATTCAAACGAAGACTTTCATGGGGTTTGAGAGCAATTTGGATTAAAAAAAATCACAAAAGGAAACCGCAAAAAGTCCATGTCTGAAATTCTCTAAGACACAACCTAGACATATTTTAGTATTTTAATCATAACTTTCCATTCACATATCAAATTTATACAATTCTTGATGCGTTGGAAAGCTATCTTAAAGGGCTATAAATTAGTCTCTAATAAGGATTTCTAAATTTAAACTCCTAAAGCATGTACGTAGTTTCCAAGATAAATCATAAAATTTAGGCAATTTTTTTTATATGAGAATCATGAAGACATTAGGTTTTCTTTCCTACCCTATATAAGTATATCATTAGCATGAAATTAAAGAGGAAGAGAAGCACAAGAGAACAGACTGAAGAAAGAAGAGATGAAATTAATTTCCATGGCCACCGTTTGCTTTATTTTTCTCTTGAGATTTTTGTTGTCTATTATATTTATGGGTAACTAAATTCTCAAGTAGGGTTAGGATGAACTTGCACATTAAATGGTATTTTTAATTTATGTATTTGATTTTTAATTACTAAAACTCTTTTATTTTATCATTCTCAATTCATTGTTGATGTTTTCTTTTTTGAATAATCATAGAATTTATTCTATTGATAGATTAGTTCTTTGATTATATTTGGATCAATTATTTATCTATATTGATTTAATTATTTGCTGCAATATCACTCCCTGAGTATATTGTCATCGTTAGATTTTCTCAATAGTGATAATAATTTTCGTATTTTAAAAGTGGTGAATGATTTTTCAAAGGGTTACATTTGGTTTATAAATCTATACATTCCGATTGTAAATTTTGGGAATTGAAGTCCTGCTTGAAACTTCTGTGCCTGCATCTTTTGAGTTGAAATCAAGTGGAGTGCAAACCTTCCTAATGCCATGAACTTAGCGGCATACTGCTCCACAGTCGAACTGCCTTGTGTTAAGGACGCGAACTCTTGGGCCTTCAGTTGTTTGACAGAGTCTTGGAAGAATCTGTTGTCAAACTCTTCCTTGAACCTCTCCCATGACAATGCAGCCATACTTCCTAGTTCCCTAACTAGAAGCTGCCTACGTGCATCCCACCATATTCCTGATTCCCCTTGGAATAGGTATCCAGCATATAGGACCTTCTAATCCTCAGTACACCCACAAATCTCATAAGTCCTCTCAAGATCCATAATCCATTTTTCAGCTTTCAGTGGCCCTTCGTTACTAGAAAAATTCAAGTAATGGTGAATCAAAAACTTCTCATATGGACAACCCCTGATTTCGGGTCTAGGTACGTTTACTTGCTGTTGTTGCTGATGTCTAAGCACGTCAGTTAGCATACGTACAGTTTCAGCTAATCCGCCATCCATCGGGGGATTTTGATTCTCCTGATTGAAGTCTCCATCAGGGTTTCAAGGTATTCTACCGTGAGTCATGTGTCCCTTCCTGAAACATACAAGTACACGTATTACAACCACATACTACCTTTCATACCTTAAGAAATTCAAGCCTAATGTTTGGTGCATTTCCTAAGGACATATGGATTTACAACCCAGAAACGTATTGCTCTGATACCACCCTGTGACGCCCCTAAATTCTGTTTGGGATCTGACGGACATTTGAAGCGTCGAGGCATGCAACACAAGATTACCTGCCCCCGTTCTTGACATATAAGATGCAATATTCCTAACATGCATATAACATTATGTAATATTCGCCGTGGATAAATTTTTTTTTTTTAGCAATACTATACACCAAACTGAAAATATCTCAAATGCTTAAAACATATTTCATACATAAAGATCCATTGATCAACTAAGATCACAACACTAGTCCAAAATGGCTATGATCCAAAAAAGTACTGGAGATGCAACTCCATAGTACAAGTAGTAATTTAAGTTAACTACTGTATTAATGCTGACATCGCACCATCGCTCAATTGACTGCGTCTAGTTGGTAAGCTCCCGATTCTCCTTCCAGTCCTATAACAAGATCTACCATTCAGGGGGAATGATAGTTGAGACTATCACAGTGAGATTTGATTACAAATCTCAGCAAGTTAACAAAAAACTTCCACACAGACTAATGATGCATGCATGGCAGTAAAAGCATGAATGCATAATCAAATTCATAAACGATCATAGCATAACTTGACATGTAACATAGCATAACTTACATAACTTAAATTGAAACGTGTACTGAACTTGACTTGACATGAACTTGACTTGAAACTTGACATAACGAACTCGCTCTTAAACTTGACTTAACATGAACTTGATCTGAAACTTATTCTTTAACTGCTTAAATACATACTCCACAGTTGTTGTGGCCCCATGTATTCTACGTGCCATAATTTTTGTGTCTCACGTAGTGTATGCGTCACAATTGCTGTGACCTCATATTTCGTGTGCCACAGTTGTTGTGGACCCCACGAAACTGAATGTAACTCAACTTCTTAGGTGCTACATGGGTCCCCTAGAGCCATGTGTCCTTGACGATTACCGCATCACAATACAGGTATCTGAACCAGTTGTGAGTTCGTTAATATATACTCCACAGTTGTTGTGGCCCCATGAATTCTACATGTCACAATTGTTGTGTCTTACGCAATGTATGCGTCACAATTGTTGTGACCCCATACTTCGTGTGCCACAGTTGTTGTGGACCCCACGAAACTAAATGTGGCTCCATCGGTATTAGTGCCTGGTGCACTCTGGTGACCAGCTAGTTAGGTCCCCTCCCACTACCCGTTGACAGTATTTCATCAACTCAGCGAATTTCACATATATATCCCCTCCCACTACTTAACATGACATACTTGCAACAATGAATATGACATGACATACATGTAATAGATGGCATACATAATATGATGTACTTGCAATGTCTAGTAATACGCGACAGAATATCTTGTGTAACAAATGAATAACTCATGACAGAATAAATTCTGTGTAACAGACAAATATGTGATAACTTGGCATGAGATGGCATATATGATAACACACATACATACACTGTAGTTCCTTTACTTAGCACACATACACAGTAAACTGCTAGTAAGTTAAAAGCTAACTTACCTTGATCTCCGCGTTTCTTATGAAAGCTCAAGCGCGATCACGAAGAACTGTAATTAGTGATTCTAAAAGTTAGAAGTAAATCACTAATAATTTGAAATATGGAAAAAAACTAACTTAAGAGTAAAATTTCCATTTTACCCTCTATATGTGGGAAAATGACAATTTTACTCATAACTTAAGGATTTTGCATACTAACTCCAAAAGTCACCAAAATTTACATGCCTCATGTAAATTTTATCCTAAACTCAAATATCAATTTATAAAAATTTAAAACTAATCACAACTATTAAAACTCCATAGGGCTGAAATTCCCATATGTTATTTCCATTGATTTTTGTTTCTAACTTGTTTTGATCAACCTTTTGATCTATGACTTATAAAGATGTGATCTTCAAAACAAACCATCACATGATGTAAAAAGATGTCGTAAAACATATATAAGCTTCTAATTCAAGATCACATGGTTAAAAATCAACCAAAACATAAATTTAAACAAGAACATCCACACTTTGGCCTATCCGAATATCTCTTTGCATAACATTTCATATCTTTGTAACTAACATAAAATATCTTCAAAATAATATTCTAACATATATATAAGAGGCTTAGGATCCTCCAATAAAATTATCAAAGTCATTGGAATAGGTTTAAACCACCAAAGATTTAAACTTACTCAGAACAGAAACTGTTTTTCCTCTTCCAGTTTCTAGATCTAAGAAAATCTTTCATCAAAACCTTCAATCATGCAACAAATCCTCAACCAATAATCATATACACATGTTAAAAATACTTCATAAAAATTTCGGACCAAGATCTATCCATTAGCTTGGTCAAAAACTCCAAAATATAACATATTCTCCAGTTTATCGCTCAGAATGACCTTTCTAGAGTTTAAGCACTATTTGACTGACCAAATGATCTTCAAATGGAAAAAATAATATATCCACGTAAACTAGACTAAAACATGAACAAATTTTATGAAGGAAACGTTATGATAAAACATTTACAAAAACTTCGAAATGGGCGTGCAAAAGAACACCTAAAACCTGTCTGAGAGAGTGTTTGGTGTTCTTTCAATGAAAAGTGTGAAGGAAGATAATTTTGTGAGAAGTGGGCTGGAGATAGTTTTGCACAAGATATGGAAGAGGATGAGGCTGAAGTGAGGCTTGAGTGTTGGCCTTTCTTACAAAAAACAGCCCAAGATATTTTCTAATGGTGGAGTGCAGACTTGGAAGAGTGAGATGGCTCTTTGACTTTTCCCTTCTAGAACCTTCTAGACCTCTTGAAGACATCTGATTAGCCATCTGGGGGGATGAAATTACTTGGCCAAAATCAATGCTAAGGTGCCCAATTTCGTGGGCCTAAACTGAATGGGCCTCAATTTGGGATTTTAAGAGAGTTTGAATTGCTATCAAGTCCAAATCCAATTTCTATTGATCCAAGTGTCTAATACTATTAATCATGTCCTAAGATCTTTCCATATGTCCAATTAAAACTTCTCTAACTTAATTTGGACATTCCACACTGTGAATTTTGAAATTATTACACTTTGTGCGTTTATCGATGTTACTATTCACTTCAAAAAAGTGCATGATAAACTTGGTATCGAAAAATCCTAAATATTCATATGAAGGTACAATGAAAATCGTTTATCAAAATTCAACCCCAAAGTGACCCTAAAAATAAATTCACAGTTTCGAAGAGGCGTTTCGTCCGAAAATATGAAAATGAGTTATTGCGCCATAAAAATAATCCACCGAGTTTAATGGCACAAACCATAACGCATTCTAACACTTCTAACTATCTCCAATAATTAAAAACACACTTCTAATACCACAGTGAGTGATAACACTAACTATATGGTTAGACTAAAACCTATACGATTAATAGATTCGTGAAAACTTATAGGGTCTTCACGAGGTTCCTAAAGCCGATAGAATTCCACCATTGAATTTCTAACGGGCTATTACAACCACATCATCCATGCCTCTCCTCATTGAAGTATAGCCTATACATTGATTTTTCTACCCTTTTTACTTCCAAATGTATACTAGGTGTGGAATTTGCATTTTCTTTCTTTTGTATTGGGTTCTCCAAAAAAAAAAAGAGAGAGAGAGAGAGAAGAGTACAAGTTGTAAAGTGTTTAATTGAGTGAGCTTTAAAGACTAAATAAAAATAAATAAATAAATAAAAGAAGAAGAAAAAGAAGAAGAAGAAGAAGTCAAGGTTGGGTAGAAATGGCAAGAATACCAAAGTAGTGTATGTTTTTTCATCAAATTGTTGAAAAAAAAAAAAGAAGAAGAGAAGATGAAGAAAAATGAAAAGCATTATTATTCAATGAATTGAAAAGTTGGAAAGTACATCAAGTGAGAAGTGTGGTCTACTAAGATATTTAATAAGATTTCATTTGTATGTACTTGGAAGTTTTTAAATCATTTTTATCCTTTTTTTCATATAGTCCAGAACCCAAGTCACGCTATAACCTTTTGTGTTGACCGTTCTGATCCTAAGTAAGCTTTTGGAAAGAGTGGTAGAAGTCTCATTTGTTAGTATTCCTATCATAAGATTAATGTTTGCTTGTTGCTTGTACATAATTTTCTAACTCCCCATGAGAGTGTGTGTACATCCATTGTTAACTCCATAGAGAGAATCCTCACACGAAACACTTTTATACCTGTGAGTTATGGAGTTGAACATTTTGCTTGAGATGTTTTTGATGTTTCATGTGTCAGGGTTTCTGGTTAGTAGATATAGTTTGGAACACACACACAACACTCTGTGGATTGTTATACGTGGATTGCTTGTGATAGGATTATTGAATTCCTAAGATTGCTTTGATATGTGAATCTGGAAAGTGTGACTTGGTGGCCTTTGTGTGTGATTTTTGTTTTTGTCTCTTTCGTTGTTTTGACATGAAAATTACTAGGAACTAACAATGAGTAAGTTGTGGGTCTGATGAGTGATTGAAAGTGCACTCTAAATACCCTATTATTGGATTAAAATGATAAAATATAAATAGAAGTCATAGAAATTAATGTGTATTCTTAAATTGAGTTTCTATTTACCTTGGGATACTCCTAAGCATATTTTTATTTTTAATTTCAGAATTTATAAAAGAGCAAGTCAAAGCCCAGTCAAATTCAAAGGAAGACTTTCATGGGATTTGAGAGCAACTTGGATCAATAAAAAAAAGTAAAAAAATCACTAAAGATAACCGCAAGAAGTCCAAGTCTGAAATTCACTAGAAGACAACCTAGACATACTTTAGTATTTTAATCGTAGCTTTCCATTCACAAATCAAATTGATGCGATTCTTGATGCGTTGGAAGGTTATCTTAAAGGGCAATAAAAAGTCTTAAGGATTTCTAAATTCAAACTTCTGAAGCACGTACGTGGCTGCCAAGATGAGTCATAAAATTTAGGCAATTTTTTTTTTATATGGGAATCATGAAGACATTAGGATTTCTTTCCTATCTTATATAAGTATATCATTAGCGTGAAATTAAGGGAGAAGAGAAGCACAAGAGGACAGATTGAAGAACAAAGAGATGAAATTAATTTCCATGACCGCCGTTTGCTTTATTTTTCTCTTAAGATTTTTGTTGTCCATTATATTTATGGCAACTAAATTCTCAAGTAGGACTAAGGATGAACTTGTACATTAGATGGTATTTTTAATTTTATTTATTTGATTTTCAATTACTAAAACTTTTTTGTTTTATCATTCTCAATTCATTGTTGATGTTTTCTTCTTCGAATTATCATAAAATTTATTCTGTTTATGGATTCAGTCATGCTTTTTATATTGAATGGATTAGTTCTTTGATTATTTTTGGATAAATTATTTATCTATATTGATTTAATTTTTTGCTGCAATATCTCTCCTTGAGTATATTGTCGTCGTTGGATTTTCTTAATAGTGATAATAGTTTACGTATTTTAAAAGTGATGAATGATTTTTCAAAGGGTTACATTTAGTTTATAAATCTATACATTCTGATTGAGAATTTTGGGAATTGAGTTCCCAATTGAGATATTCAATGAATTAAGAATAATTAAAACACCGGATTTGTGCAAGAGATTCTCGACGCTTTACTATTCATCAAATTTGAGTACTTTTTCCATTAGTCACTTTGTTTCACATTAATTTGCATTTAAAATTAATTTTTGTTCTCTATTAATCATTTAATATTTTTCTTTAGTTTCTTTATTCATTCTGCTATTCATTTAATTTGTCTCTCTATAGAATTGACAACCCAAAATTGTGCTATAATTACCGCGTTATTCTTTGAGTGTAATCAGTTCTCATGGGAATGGACGCGGCCCGGCTCCTGCCGGCTCAAGGGCTTCTCAAGAAAAATGGTCCAATCAGTGGGGACGATCGCCTTATCAGTCTTGGTGCGCAACCCTCCTCACACCACCTTGGTCATGGTTGACTTATTAATAGTAAGAGCTTCTTCCGCCTACAATGCCATCATCGATCGCCCGATGCTCAACAAACTGAAGGCAATCATCTCCACCTACCACCTAAAGATAAAGTTCCCAACGGCTCATGGGGTGGGTGAGATACGAGGAGAACAACCCTCAGCACGAGAATGCTATGTGCAGGAGCTAAAGCCAATGACAGAAGGAACAACGCCCAATGCAGGTATGTGCCACTCAAAAAGCTGCCACAAGCTCTTGTGATAACGCAAGTTTTCCCGACTGGGGGGAAGAAGAGGAGTGCACATAAGAAAGAAAACAAAAAGAGGCAACTCGGGTTTCCCTTTAATTTTGTAAATTTGATCCCCTTTTGTATGAACTCTACTTAATGAAAAGCATTAGTTTTTTTAGGGATTCAGTGAAACAAGTCTCCAGCTGCAATTACTTCATCTAAACTCCATATCTTCATTGATTGATCACCTTCCCGCAAAGTAATAAAGGGATATGTGTAATGCCGAAGACTACTCTACCCCTATCGCGTCAGAGTGTGGGCTTGCCCTCAAACAATCCGACCCACCATTACTTTCTACATAGGCATTGACCAAAGATGGGAAGCAGGTCCATTCAAACATACTACCTGAACAGATTACCTCCCATTGAGGCACCAAAGAGCGAGATGAGCCAAGGGCCATCTCAATCCTCCTGCAAAGGAGAGTGGGTCTAGCCCTGAGGTTGCCCGAATATTACCCCGTTCTGCCATGATGAAGAGTGGGCACAGCACTAGCCTGGCCCTCACTCCCATTTCCTGCGACATCAACAGATGGGAACGGGTTCAGTCAGACATACTGCTCTAACAGACTACCTCCACATAAGGGTCAACAAGTGGAACTAACCCTAGGTTAGACTGACATTCCCTGCAGAGGAGAGCTAGACCAACTCAGAGGCTACTCGAACATTAGCCCGTCTCGTCCCGAAAAAAGGATGACTACCACCCTCGAGGGAATGAATAGGGAGAGTGTGATTTGATGCCCTCTACCCCTCCTTTGGCAGAGTGCGGGTCTATCCTCAACAGCCGACACCATTACCTTCGTCGTATGCGTCGACCAAAGATGGGAGTGAGTCTAGTTAGATATATTGCCCGAATAGATTACCTCCCCTCAGGGCACCAAAGACCAAGATGAGCCAGAGGCCACCTCAACCCTCCTGCGGGAGAGAGCAGGTCCAGCCCTAAGGTTGCTCGAACATTACCCCGTTCCACCACGATGAACAGTGGGCACACCACCAGCCTGGCCCTCACTCCCATTTCCTGTGACATCAACAAATGGGAGCTGTTCAGTCAGACATACTGCCGACTACCCCTACGTAAAGGTCAACAGGTGGAACTAACTTTGACTTAGACCGACCTCTCCTATGGAAAAAAGTGAGACTAGCCCAGAGGCTACTCGAATATTACCCCATCCCATCGCAGCAAAGGGATGACGACCTCCTTAGGGGACTAAAGGGGAGGATGTGGCTTGAGGCGCCCCTACCCCTCATCGATGGAGTGCGGGATAGTCCTAAGACTACCTATCTCAACCTCAAAATAAATTGCATACTCAACCAAATGGGGACAGGTCGGTGGCTAACAAATAATAGATTGTATTTTGATTTCAATTTTACAAGGCATGCGAATTATGTGAGTGCGTTATGGCTTACACACCACTTGCCCCCTCTCGCTGAGCACGAGGGTTAACGAGGTGCGCCTGGTCTTACATACCGCGCAACTTCCACAGAGTATGTGGGTGAGTTTCCGCTTACGCGCCACTCACCCCTCTAGCTGAGTACGAGGGTCAACGAGGTGCACCTGGTGTTACATACCACGCAACCTCCACAGAGTATGTGGGCGAGTTCTGACTTACGCACCACTCGCCCCCTCTCGTCGAGCACAAGGGTCAATGAGGCGCACTCGGTCTTACATAGTGCGCAACCTCCATAAAGTATATGGGCAAGTTCAAGCTTATATCCCATCACTCGAACCCCCTTGCAGGCAAAGGCCTTGCCTGCACGACACATGGCCTCAGTGAGAGTTAAGAAGGAACAAGACATCATGAGAAAGGACTCGGAAAAATTCGACTTTAAGCTCTAAGGGGTTCAAGAATATTGACAAACGATGAGTATTCATTCCTGATGAAATTAAGTGGATAAAGAAGCAGTTATGCTCGGAGGGTGCCACTCGAGTGGTTATTAATTTGTCAAGATTAAAGGAAATGTCAAGTCTCAACAAGTGGCCAACATTTTGCTTCCCAAGAGGGGCATGCGTGAAACACAAGCAAACAATGTGGAAAATGATGACAAAGTCTGAAAACATAAATCGAAGAACATTTTATTTATTAACTGCCAGAATGATTACAACGGAAAGGTTACAATATATTCTCAAGAAACCATGCAACTCTCGAGAGGCACCAAAACAGAAGTATAGAGGGGCCGCAAGACAGGAATCGCCTGGAAGACAAGCCCAACAAGCAAAAGGGCAAGACGTAGGCTCAACCAACTCATACTCCTGAACCACACAGCCGTTGAGGACAACCCGAGGGAGAATCAGCCTCAGTCAAAACCAAAGTGACAAATAGAGGCTGCTCCTCCATGGACTCCACCGAAGAACCTAGGGTTGCAAAGAGCTTGAGTTGAAGGAGAACCTCTACGGTCTCCATAAAAGCCCCTTGCCGATGGAAGTGCCTCTACTTTCTCCTTCTGGCCGACGACGAAGTACCTAAACCCCAGTAAGCTCAGGACGTCAAAAATCCCCTTTGCCCGCCAAGCCTAAGGGAGCATCCCATCTCTTTCCTGGGCATGGGAACTACTTGAGATGTAATGACAGAACATGAACTGTACAAGGAGTTTTGAGATAAAAAAAAGTCCATTGAACGGCCAGGCTACAGGGTTGGATGCATGCCCTATTTACAAAGCACCTCCTAATGATAAAGGATGATACGGCTCTCAGAAGGACGTCCTCTTAAAACCTTAAGAGATTGCCACGAGCATACCTCAACAAAAGCCCACCGCAGGGTGTAGTATCAGAAGGCTGCCCTAAGGCTAGAAGACCCATTAGAGCCAGAAATGGCCAACAATAGCACGAGGAAAAATAGAACTTAAAGCTCTTGGAAAACAAGAATGAAGAGTTGATAGTAAATGACGGATGCAAAGGGAGCTATATATAGGTAGGGAACGATGGTTTGCTTCCCAAAAATTCAAAAAGCATGCGCACTTCAAAGCTTCATCAAATCTAACACGAATCTCGCAAAGAGCCCCACATGAATCGTAATGGGGCATCGGCCACTAAACCTTTTTCATGGGAAAACTAAAAGACAATGTATGGCAAGGAAATAAGAGAAGCAAAATACGAAGCGCCTCCCCTCATCCTCAGGGAAGGGGAAACTCTGCGGTAGGCAAATAGACAGACAGTATGAAAGGGAAGCAAAAGTTATTGGGAGACAATCAAGTTATAAAGGGGATATATTATTATATTCAGTATACATACAGGAATAAAGAGGCACATGGGGCCCACAATCTCTACAGGCAGAAACCAAGATTAAAAAATTACAAAAGAGAAGAAGAAGGCAATGAGACCAAGCAGAGTCAAGGCCAGGAAGCTCTTTGACCCTCCTCAAGAAAAGGGCCCACCTTGGGTGAACCCGACTCTTGCCCAAAATTGGCAGGGTAGACCCTAGCCTCCTCAAAGCTCCCTCCCCCTAAGCTGGCACCAGCATCATCCTCGGGAGTGAGGTCGGGAGGATCGTCCTCCTCCAGGAGGAAGGCATTCGGAATTATCACCCGCCTAATCTTGCCAGCATGGTTGAGGGCGGCCAAGTCAGGCTAGAGGTCTAATGCCCTAGAACTCTCTTGAGGATTAAGGATGACGTAATCACACATCCTCTCGAAGCCCTCCAAATACTCGTGAGATCAAGCTTCATCATATAGAGAGCCTTCCCCAACTGCTGGCTTGACCGAGCGACGACCTCTTACACCTGTGACAAGTCACTCCGCAGATCCCGAATGACCACGTCTTGGTCGACTATCCTCTTGTGGGCTGCTCCTAGTTCGGCTAGAACCTCCTCCTCATAGATTCTAGTCGTGGACAATAAGACCCTCGATCCTCCGCAATGGCCAACAGGGTTGAGCGCTCCCCCTTTAACATCTTGGTTCGCCGGGAATTGAAGTCTCAAAGGCCTCTTAACTCTTCATTCTCTACTTGAAGTGAGTCCTGCAACTTCTAAACTCTTGAGCTTTCATGGCTTATTCTCTAGCCATGGCTAGCTCCGCCTCTAGACAGCTCCTTTCCTCCCTCTCTCCATTGGCATAATGGAGCATCGTCTTCACCATGGATCGAAGATCCAGGTTTTCCCCCTCTACCACCTCCCAACCACCAACTATGTGTTCTGCCAACCTTTTGACTCCCTGCAGATCCCATAGTTAGAAAAAAGAAGTGGGTAAACCTATGCTAAAGAAAAGGGCACATAGAAGGGAGCATGAAGTAGAGAAAAACCTTAGAGAAAAGTTTCAGTAGCAACTTGGACTCCCACTCTAGAGCCTCTTCCCACCAAGTCTTACACTCAAGCCGAGGAGAAATGGGAATGGCTTCGGCCACGGTCTCCGAAGACCGCCACTCTACCCTAGTCGACTCATCTGGGACTTCCTCGCAAGGCCTGTGACTAAAAGAGGCAAGAGTGCCCTCATTCACCAGTAAGGCAGGAAGGGCAACCCGTCTTCACCCAGGTCTACGCTAGTCTCTCTCCATAGGACTCTCCGCTATTGCCACAGCTTTCCCTAAGCTAGGCGGGATAAGGGCGGAAGGGTCAACTGCCAAGACCCCTTTAGGACTCAGCGGAGTAGGGACACCAGGCTCGGCCACCAACTGATTGCCTTTGGTTGCACCGACATTTGGGTTCATCATTGGCCTGGCTACAATAGCAACATACAAAGTGCCGCCCCTAGTGATTTCATCACAAGGGGATTTTCGAGCATAAATACCCTCATCGGCAGACTCCAAGTCCACTGTAAGATGGCCTGAGACTTCCTCAGATTTAGAGGCCTTGGCCAAGGATGGAGCAGTGGAGGCTGAGGAAGGAGACATCTCCACATCAATTATGAGGGCTGTTCCACCACCTGAGTTTGGCGAGGCACCCTGTCCAGAAATGCATCTTAACCAAGTTCACCCTCTAGGAGACATTCCGTGCCCCTGCAAGGGCTTCTATCCCCCTAGGACTGGGCTCCACAACTAGGGCCACGAGAGAAAGGGGCAGGGTAAACGCGCCCAAATTCGAGGACTCCCCAACTTCTTGGCTCTAGGTCAGCATCACAAAGGAAGAAGAAAGGGCGAAGGGTCGACCAAATCCAAGGCGCCTGGCACTAATGACCATCCCCACTGGGCTCCAAACGAGCTCTCTTCCCTTTACCTTCAGGAGGAAGATCCGAGGCTTGTTTCCTTGAAAAATTTGGTGGTGGGCGAATGACAATACCGTGATCAGAAGTAACGACGTGACCTATTGGGGAAAGAAAAACATCAAGGCTATCCTTCCCCAGGAGAACTTCCAAGTGGACCAAGAGGGGGTGCTGGACTGCCTAGTCCCACACGATGGCAATATGGAGTAGCTCGCCTAGCGTGGTGATGGGATGCACAACCCTATTGCTCGGCATAGCCCCCAGGAAGCTTTAATCGGGAACTCAGCTCGGCCAATCTGATGCACGAAGAACTCCCATCCACGGTCGGATAGGAAGAAGAACTTTTCGATCCAGTCTGGTACGTTTCCAAAAAGAAGAAATTGAAAGACAAGTGGACGACATGTTAAAGGGTGGTTTGATCCGGCCTAGCACGAGTCCTTTTTCTTCAACGATCTTGTTGATGAAAAAGAAGGATGGTACTTGGAGGTTTTGCATAGATTACCGGGCATTAAATGAGGCAATAGTGAAGGATAAGTCTTGTGATATCCGCTCCTTCTTTCTTCTTCTTTAATTATGAGTCTCGTTCTACGTGTCGAGTTTCGGTTTACGTGTTAAGCCTTATCCTACGTGTTGTACCTCGATGGCGTATTCCGAAAGTTTTCTAGTGGATTTCAAAGTAAGATAGATATTTTAAATCTTACGGATATTTTAAATATCCTGGAAATATTTATATATGAGATATTTTCAGTATCATTAAATAAGCTTATTTTTAAAGTAACACAATTATAATATTTTAATGAGGTATAAAAATATTATAATTGTGGATAATTACTTAAATTAAATATTTTAGTTATTTTAAAATATTAAGAGATTTAACTTTACGTTGAAAACTCTAAATTAAATTTAAATGGTTTTATTCTTTTTGAGTAATAAACGATACTTCATCGTTTTAAATAACGATGAAGAAATATTATTTTATAAACTTTAGTTTATAAAATAATATTCTATCTTAATTTCTCTTAGTGTTTTATTTTAAATAAAATACTTACACGTTTTCAAATCAGTATTTAAACTCATCGTTAGATCATTTTGAGGATCCCGAAACGAAGGACTTGGATTAAATACCCAAACCCTCTATTTTCTTTCTCACTTTTCTCTTTTCCCTCTCTCTCTTCTCTCTCCTCTCTCTCTCCCATGCACGTCCAGCCCGATATACGCTGCTTCCTCCTCCACCGTTCGGGTTGCACTTCCAGCCGACGCCACCTCCAGCCGTCGTGCCTCACATCCTCCACCGGCATGTTCCCCTCCCACTGGCGAGCTTTACCCCACTGGTGGTGAGCTACACCAGCAGCTTTCTCTCTCTCTTTCTCCCTCCAAACAAATGGGTCTTAAAGGTTATTCCTCCACCTAGCGCCGCCATACACGGCCAAAACGGCCACCGAGCACCACCAATGGCTTCACCACATCATGGGCTTCCTCCCCATGTCCTCCTTTTCCTCTACCTCTCTCTATTTCTTCGATGGGTCTCCACAACCTTAGGTTTGGTTGCACCACCGTGCACCATTGTACATGGCTACCCACAGCGTTTCACCACCACCATCTTGTTCCTCTCATCACCACGACCTTCCCCAACAAATTTTATGCCCAACCAAGTTTTGTACAGCTCTCACTCTCCTTCACTCTCCAAGGCACAAATTGCACTTCTTGTGGCCAATCCACCGCCCAGCCACCACCTAGCCACCACAGCTCCACCACATCTTCCTCTACCTTTCCCTAGCTTCTCATGAAGTTTCATAGCCTTCCTCCACCTCAAGCACCCTCTCTCCCTTTCGGATACACTATTCACGGCGTGATACCGCCGTGCTCTGCCACCTTTGACCACCATGAGGCCACCTTGAGCCTTTCCAAGACCATGCCTAGCTATTCTCAAGCCCAAACTGCCACTTTACATGTGGACAGCCACCGTACGCTGTGTTAATCACCACGTACGACTCCTTCGACGCTTTGATCGTGACGGGCAGTAAGCGACGCATGGGTTATGTAGCAACGCACCTTGTGATGTGCATCGTGATAATGAGTGATGTAATGAAGGGAGTATGCATGGTGCGTACTCCATGTTGTGTAGCGATGCACCGTGAGGCGTGCATCATAGTGATGTGTGTTGTAGTGTGGATGGAAGAGAGTTCACGTGAGTGTACTTTGTGCTATGTCGTGATACACTGGAAGGCATGTCACGAAGGGTTGGATGGCGTAGCAGAGAAGCGTAGAGTGTATGGTGTAGCGTCGGGAACTGTGTAACAGTGTCCCAAAGTAGTGGTGACATGGTCTATAGTCCAAGGTGACGGATGTCGCCTTGTGGTTGACTTGTGGCTGAAAGTATGTGTGAAGTTGTGAAAAGGTATCAGGGAGTGCAACAGAAGCATGATGGGCATCGTGCTGTAACTCAAGAATTTGTCTCGAGCTGCGTGATGTGACAGATGCGCATTTGTGGATGCAGTCCTCTTGTTAAGTGACAGGAACTGTGTAACAGTTTCCCAAAGCAATGGTGATGTGGCCTGTAGTCCGAGATAACGGGTGTCACCTTGTGCTTGACTTATGGCTAAGAGTATATGGAAGTAGTGAAAAGGTATCAGAGAGTGCAGCAAAAGCATGATGGGCATCGTGACGTGATTCAGGATTAGTCTCGAGCTGCGTGACGTGACAAAGGTGCATTTGTGGATGCAGTCCTCTCCTATTTAGTGTTGGGATGAACATGTACAGGGCCAGGAAGTAGGAAAAGTCCTATCGACCGGGTCTGAGCAAGTTGATATTGGAGTTTTGAGCTTGTTTATACAAGCGGACGTTCATTGGAATTATAAGTTGCTATCCTGAGCATGGTTGCATGGTGTTTTAGCACCAGAGTTGGCTTGAATTCATGTAGCCTGACTGGTTGGGAATGAGGATTTAGTATGGGCTAGAATACGTGAAGGAAGTAATGGGTAAGTTGTTTAAGGCTGGGACGCATGACTCTGTTAATCTGAATCATGCGTAGGAATGTGGAAATAGAAGAGTGAGATGGAGGTCTTAGTGTCTTAACCCTAAGGTGAATCACAGGGATTCACTTTTAAGGAATAGGACCCTGAAGGTTTAAGCATAGTAAATAGCATGTAAGAGCCCAGGGATGGATGGAGAGTGTTCCAAGTAAGGCATAGTTCTATTTTAGTATAGTTACTTATGCATTATATGCACGTAGGTTGTCATCTGACACGCACACGAATGGACTAGATGGATTGAGTATGGCATGAAGTCTAGGTAAGTATTGCGTTCATACTCTTCTAGAGTTTTCTTTATACAAATGAAGATGTAAACAAAAGCTTTTCTCAAAAAGAAAAATGAAACTTTTCTCCACGAGACACGCTTTACTTAAAAAGAAAACGAAACTTAAGTTTTTAGGTATAAGTATGTAGCGGCCCTCCCTTAGCAGCCCCTTTTCACACACCCAAAGTATGTACGTGTATGCATGTGGATGAATGCTATAAATGGTACGTATTATATGTATGTTTACGAAAGGAAACGAACTGAAGCTTCAAAACATGCAAGAATAGACGCTTTCAAACGAAAAGAAAGAAAACTACTTTTTCTAAAATGACTTTTATGAAAAGAGAAACTTTTTTTAAAATGACTTTAATGAAAGGAAAGAAAACCATTTTCTTTAAAAATGACTTTTTATGAACTGTAAGAACTGAAGAACCGTAAGAACTGTAAGAAAGGACTGTAAGAACAGTAAAGGACTAAAGGACTGAAAAGGAAAGGAAAGGCTGTAAAGGAATGAACAAACTGAATGGATGATGTATGAAAATACGTAACGGTCACATGGACTGAAATGGAAATGGTACCAATGAATGAACTAGACTTGGCAGACTGCAATGCCGAGTAAGTAGTACTGGTAGTGCACCCAATGATGCACCCTAACAGAATGGATTCCCAACCCGTGGCCATGGGCGGAATCAGGTTCAAAAGACCACTAACCCCAGTACATGGGGCTCAACAGTGTGTAACGGCCAATGAAAGTGATAAGAAAAGAACGTATGCATGTTAAGAAAGAATGCATGTATGTATGAATAAATTGAATGGATGAATGTACGTAAGGAAAGATGAATGCATGAATGTACGTAAAAAAAGATAAATGCATGAACATATTCTTTAAGAAATGAAGGCAGCAATATGTGGGGAACTGTTTTAAATAAGAAAGCATGTTTTTAAATAAAAACCCCACCTTGCAACGTTTTAAAACAAAAAGAATGTCTATGCATGCTATGTATGATATATATGTATGGAATGATAACTGCATGACTGAAAATCTATGTTATTATATTTTAACTGTATGAAGTAATGCTTACGAGTCATTGACTCATTTTAATTTTTATGTGTGCCCTCTCAGGGACAAGATGAGCATGACAGGTCAGGACGGGTATGACCCAAGGGAAAGAGCACGAAGGCCTAGGCAATATATTTTGTAAGAGAAACTTTAATTATAAAAATTTAATATTTTTTGCTGTAATCTTTTAATTAAGAAAATGAATTTTATTTATAATATGGAATCTTTTTGTATCCTGGAATGAAAGGAAAATAAATTTTAAAAGGAACCGTAATTCCCATCTATTTTTATCAAAATCTTTTTGAAAATGACCCACCACAAGGACGGACGTTACAGGTTTCCTATTCCTACAGTGGATGAAATTCCTGATAAACTACATGGGGCAAGTGTGTTTTCAAAACTTGACTTGAGGGTCAGGTATCACCAAATAAGGATGAGTGATGGTGATGTTCACAAGACGGCGTTTAGGACCCACTTCGAGCACTATGAGTACTTGTTGATAGGGGGAGTAACGGCCGGTCCGGACCGGGAAAACCGACCGAACCGGCCATTTCGGTCCGGACTGAACCGAACCGGGAGTAGTCCCGGTCGGTTTCGGTCCGAAATTCCCTGGACCGATTGAATTCGGTTCGGTCCCGGTCCAGGGGTTTTTCCCCCCGGACCGGACCGAATGATATATATTATTATTTATATATTAATTATAATTGTATATAATTATTTATAATTTTTATCTAACTTTAATATTTATTATACTAATTATTAATATTTATAATTTTATACTAATACTAATATTTAATATTTATACTAAAGTTACTAACTTACTAAGACTAAGACTAAATGACTAACTTTCTAAAATTCTAAATTAATAAATCACTACTAGACACTAGTTATTACATGATATTTATATCTAGTTATTAGTTAAAAACTTATAGTAAATAAGTTAATAAATATTACTAATTTAATATATACTAATAGTAATAGACTAATAGACTAATAGTATTAGACTATTAGTATATAGTAAATTACTAATATATATAATAGACTAATAGTAAATTAGTAATATATATATATTAAATTAATATGTTTATGTTATGATCTATTAGTATTTAGTACTAGACTACTAGTGTAACTAGTGTTAACTGTGTTATTAACTTATTACATATTATTAGTTATTAGTTATTAACTTATTACATCTAGACTATCTAGTTATTAGACTATAGTAAATAAGTTAATAAATATTACTAATTTACTATATATTAATAGACTAATAGTAATTATAGTATTAGTAATTTAGTAGTATTGTATTATTAATATATATAATATATTATATATAATGGGATATTATTAGTTATATATATTAAATTAATATCTTTAAGTTATTATCTATTACTCTATCTCTATTAGTACTAGTATAATAATATATTTATTATTACACTAACACTAGTACTAATAATATACTATTATATATAATTTATATATATTTAATAGATGTATATATTTATTATAGATATATAATAAATATAATAGTATATTAGTACTAATATAATAATATATATTATTACTATATAATATTTATTAATATACTAATATATTAATAAATATATTAGTATTTATTAATATATTAGTTTATTAACTAATAAATATTAATAGTATACTAGTTATATTAGTCATAACTTATATTAGTTATATTACTAATAGTATAATACATTATACATATAAATAGTATACTATTAGTTATTATATGTATATTAAATTAATATCTTTAAGTTATTATCTATTAGTAATTTAGTATTTACTATTTAGTACTAGACTACTAGTGTAAGTTGTAACTACTAACTAGTGTTATTACATATTATTACTTAGTAGTTATTACATCTAGACTATTTAGTAATTAGACTATAGTAAATATACTAAATAAGTTAATAAATATTAGTAATTTACTATATATTACTAGATTAATATTAATAGTATTAGTGTATTACTAATAAAGTAACAATTAATTAGTGAGTTTTAATTTTTTTTAGTGAGTTAATTAAATAATACAGATTAAATTGTTTACTTAATTTTATTTATACTAACTTAAATATATTTTTACTAACTAAATATTTTTTTTTATTGTTTAGAATTATTTATTTATGAGGGGAAAAAGTGAAACGGCGTCGTTATTAGAGATTTAGAAACCGGGTTGCGTGAAACGGCGCCGTTTCACGCAACCCATTTAATTTTTTTTTCCATTTAACCCCAAACGACGCCGTTTCACTATCAGAATTTGGTTCCCCCCCCCAGCGATTCCCTCCCCTCCCCTCCCCTTCACTTCACTCTCTCTCACCTCTCATCTCTCAAAATCGGAAAACCCTACCCCCCCCCGTGCCGTGCGCATCCCCTCCAAATCGGTACCCATTGCCGCGCCGTTGCCCCTCCTTCGCATCCCCATTCCCAACCGCTGACCCATACGCACATCTAAGAAAGAAAATTCTTTGGAACACCGATTCTTTCTGGTACCTCTCTCTCTCTCTCTCTCTCTCTCTCTCTCTCTCTCTCTATCTGTTATATAGATTGTATTGAAGGGATTTTTCGGTCCCGTGGTGTGTGTTGAAGGTAGATTTTTTTTAAAGTTGATGTTCATTTCGAGTTTAGTTAAATAACTTAGATGTTTGAAATGATAGATATGGGTATGCCGTATGTGATGTTGGAGATGTTCATTTCGAGTTTGTGATGTTGTTTTATGATTATATTTGTCCCTTGTACATCTGGTGTTTAGTAACTAATTTGTGACGCCCCCAAATCCCCACGTATCCACACGGGGAATTCGAGACGTCCGGATGGTGACAACCCGGGTCACCATCCTATCGACGAGTGCTAAGTGTGTGCAAGCGGCACTTGTGCACAAGGAAATACGCAGCGGATAGCAAAGTCATAAAATTAAGTACCAGAATTTTTCTTAAATAAAATACAAAACGGTTCAAAGGTACATAATAAAATATTACAAGGCATAAATATTGTTTCAAAACTAAATACAAAGCATAAACTTCAACTCAGAACTTCGGCGGAGCCGCATCCTCGGGCTCAGCCTCCTCCTCCTCCTCGAACTCTGCACCAAAATCTACGGTACCAAAAATGGTGCCACAGGTAAGTAAACTCCAAACACCACTAGATAAAAGCATATTAAACTCAAACAATATGCATGAATAAATGCCAATGCATAAAACTCGCAAACCATGTTTTTCCACACACGCCAAAAACCCATTTGGCTTAAAAACATAACCTTTAAACAAACCTTGTCGTTATCCCCGATAACGGCCCACACACACACCGTTTGAAACCAAGCCTCGCCATTATCCTAGATAATGGCCCAAACCACCATTTTCCCAAAAAATGGCCCGTATCCGAAAAACCATAAAAACCAACCGATTATGCATGCACCATGATCTCCCCTAGGGATCATCCGCACACTCTGGCTCTGTGCCACACCGCAGGTAACGTCTACGCGTGTGACACCTACACGAGTGATGCCCAGACTCGCGCCTCCATCTCGCGCGTACCTGGCCAGGCCATCCTCTAGTCCCCGCCACTAAAAGGACCACGGAGTCGACACGACAGCGTTACCGTATCGTGCGATCCGGTCGTCGCCCAGCGACAACCCAGGGGATGTCACTCAGTATTATCCACTCCCGAGTGACCAGAGGAGCTCCACCGAGATAATAACCCATCCCGGCTTGGGCTCGTGATACGCACACTCCCAAAAATCCATTTACGCCAATAAAACAGGATTTTCTCAATTAAAATAAAATACACGTGCATGCATCATGTAAATGCCAATTTCGATGCTCGACAAATAAAATCAACCATAGCACAACAAATCAAGCAACTCCGTCCTCCATCCATCCGACCCCCGAACTCCTCGGACTCAGTCCGGAATCAGCAAACCAACCAATTAAATTATTGAAAGAGTAAAATACATTTAAATCTAAAAGTAGAGTTTGGAAAATACTTACAGAGCTATATAGGATTTTTAGAAGGTTCGGCGCGAAGCAAACGGCGATGCGAAAGCAACGTAACAGTGCAAATGCACTGTTCCCGTGGGTCGCAAAATACCCACTTTTGACCGGGGACAAACCAAGACACCAAATTGATAGGGAATGGTCTAGGGATGTTTATGAAGCTAGTGGAAGTGAGTTTTGGCCGTGGGTGGCGGCGAAAACGCCGGTAGAAGGGAAAAAGGGCAAATCGGAGTTGAGCTCGTGGGAGCCGCTCCGGTGACCGTTTGAGGCCGGGGATGGGTGGGTTAGGTCGGCAAGGAGTAGGGGAAGAAGTGGTGAAGAGGTGGTGGCCGGAGGTGGAGCGACGGCGGCGGATCGAGCTTAAAGCCGTGCGGCTTGTTGGGCGTTTTCCGGCCAAACGGCCGGCCGGTTGGGGCTGGGAATCGGAGGGGATGATCACCGGCCGGAGGGGAGTCGACCGGTAGGGGCGGTGCCGGCCACGACGCCGGCGAACGGCGGGCCTGGGCGGTGGGTGGCTTCGGCGTGGGTGAGGAGAGAGAGAGAAAGAGAGAGACGCGGGGAGAGAGAGAGAGCCGAACGGGAGAGGAGAGGAAAAGAAAAAGAAAAAAAAAAAAAGAAAAAAGAAAAAGGAGAAAAGAAAAAGAAAAGGAAAAGAAAAGATGGAAGAAAACAAATGAGGTCCAGTCCTCACATCGGAAGTCCAAAGACTGATCAGCCGAAAACGATATAAAAACATAAAACGATTTAAAATAAATTAAACACTACATCAAATAAATAAATAAACACCAAGAAAATATTTTAAACACATCGATAAGCTAAAATAAAATAAATAACTAGCAAAAACCAACTGTTAAATTTTTTTAAAACCAACAACGAGCTAAAATCAATTAAACAGCAATTTAAATTCAACAGCCAATAAAATCCAATTAAAATCCGATAATTTAAAATAAAAGCATTATAATAATAATTAAATTAAATTATTCTTTCAGTGAAATTACACGTAAAAACGGGTCATCACATAATTGGTGTTTAAGTTGATGATTTTTGTTTGAGAATCTGAGATATGGAGATATTTATTTCGATTTTGATTGGATTTTTGTTTGAATAAATTGATGGGGGTTTGCAAAATTTTGAAGATGTGGTTGTAAAGTGGTTAAATAAAACACTTGGTGCATTATGGATTGTTCTTGATGTTGATGATGAGATTTGTTGATGGGGTTGTCCAAGTTTTTATTAAATATGTCATTTGTATTTTCAAATTAATGATAAACTAATCTGAATGTTATGGATTTCTCAATTTAATGATAAACTAATATTCTTTCTCTTATATACCTATCAAAAAAAATTTCTACTTTCTCTTATCAATTTATCACCAATCAATATATGAATTTTCTTTCTCTTAACAATTTATCCATTTATCACCTATCAATATATCAATATATCAACTTATCAACTATCACCTATGTATATTCTTTCTCTTATCATTTTATCACCAATCAATATATCAAAAGAATATATTTTTTTCAATTTATTCATTTATCACCTATCAATATATCAATATATCAACTTATCAACTATCACCTATCAATATTCTTTCTCTTATCATTTTATCACCAATCAATATATCAAAAGAATATATTTTTTTCAATTTATTCATTTATCACCTATCAATATATCAATATATAACTTATCAACTATCACCTATCAATATTCTTTCTCTTATCATTTTATCACCAATCAATATATCAAAAGAATATATTTTTTTCAATTTATTCATTTATCACCTATCAATATATCAATATATCAACTTATCAACTATCACCTATCAATATTCTTTCTCTTATCATTTTATCACCAATCAATATATCAAAAGAATATATTTATTTCAATTTATCCATTTATCACCTATCAATATATCAACTTATCAACTATCACCTATCAATATTCTTTCTCTTATCATTTTATCACCAATCAATATATCAAAAGAATATATTTATTTCAATTTATCCATTTATCACCTATCAATATATCAATATATCAACTTATCAACTATCACCTATCAATATTCTTTCTCTTATCATTTTATCACATATCAATATATTGATTTTTTTTCCTATTGAAGAAAACAATTAGTGTAGTCTACTCAAGTTATTGGGCTATGGTATTTATCTATTTTTTTTTTACTAAAGTCACTAACTCAGAAGGTAATGTAGCACTTTATTGTTCAATTCCTTTTCTTATATTTTTTTAAAGTATTGTTTTATAGTCTTAATCTGAACTTGAATGAGTATTAAATTTTTTCTTAATATTTGTTGTGCTATAGAAATTTATTTACACTAATTGTTGGTTGTTTATTTTTCTAGATGGATTCTTCAACTTCAACCAATGAGGTGGAAGAGTCAATACGAAGTCCAAATATGCCTCCGCCTCCACCCCCATCCAATGTAAGTGATAAATCTAACATTGGTGGGTCACAAACTGGTAGAACTAGGTCAATGGTTTGGGATCACTTTACAAGAATAGCAAAAGGTGATCCCACTAAACCTAGGGCTGCATGTAATTATTGTGGTGCTTCATATGCATGTGACACAAAGATCAATGGTACAAAGTCTATGAAGCATCACATTGAGAAACAATGTAAGAAAGGTCCGTTTAAGAATACGGATAAGTCACAGACGACTCTGGGTTGGAAGGTGGAGGGAGGTAGTGGTGGTGGGGGACTTGTGCCCATTGCATTTAATGTTGAGGCTTGCCGACAAGCCTTAACCGAGATGATTATTGTTGATGAGTTACCATTTAGATTTGTTGAAGGGGAGAGTTTTAGAAAGTTTATGCTTGTGGTTTGCCCTAAGTGGGTAGGGATTCCATCCCGTTGGACGATTGCTAAGGATTGTTTTAATTTATTTATCAATGAAAAAAATAAATTAAGAAGTGCTCTTCGAGGGCAACGAATTTCCCTCACCACGGATACATGGACATCCGTACAAAATCTTAATTATATGTGTCTCACAGCACATTTCATTGATGATGACTGGAAGCTACATAAGAGGATTCTTTCCTTTTCTTTGGTTGAAAATCACAAGGGGGATACACTTGGTAAGGGCATAGAGTTGTGTTTGCATGATTGGGGGCGACCGAAAATACTTGCAATCACTCTAGATAATGCAAGTTCTAATAATGGGGCCATTTCCTATTTGAAAAAAAAAACCAAGTATAGGAGGGATACGGTCTTGGAACATGAATTCTTGCATGTTCGATGTTGTGCCCACATTCTTAATTTAATTGTACGTGAGGGATTGAAAGAATATGAGGAGTCTATTGCGAAGGTGAGGGGTGTTGTGAAATATGTTAAATCCTCCCCTCAAAGGTGGAGTACATTTAAGAAATGTGTGGAGTTGGAAGAAATTAAATGCAAGAGTCATGTTTGCCTAGATGTTGCGACTAGGTGGAATTCCACCTATCTTATGTTGGAGAGGGCTGTTAAATTTAGAAAGGCTTTTGATCGGTTGGAGGAAGAAGATATGTGTTTTTTGAGTAGTATTGTAGATGATGATGATGACGACGATGAAGGTGATGTGGTAACAAGGAGAAAGGCAAAGAAGTTAGGGCCTCCCAATGCATTGGATTGGGATAAGGTACAGTTGTTTGAGAAATTTCTTGCATTATTTCATGATGCAACTTTACGCTTTTCGGGGGGTGAGTATGTAACTTGCAATACATTTTTTACGGAGTTGGTTAATATTAAAAATGCCATTAACATTGAGTGTGAAGAAGGAAGTCCCGTGGTGGGATTAATGGCCACAAATATGAAGAGGAAATTTGGGAAGTATTGGGAGAATATGGATAATCAGAATATGATGTTGTATGTTGGGATTGTTCTTGATCCTCGTTACAAGATGCGATATCTTGACTTTGGGTTGAGAAAGATGTATGCAGATGATCAATCAAAAATTATTGATTTGAGTTGGAAGGTAAAAAATACATTTATCCGCATGTATGAGGCATACATCCAAAATGAAGAAGGGAGTTCTCCTCAACGTACAAGTTCCCCATGTGATGATGCAAGTCCTTCCACAACTCAGTCTACGAATAGACAAGCTGCATTGATGGCCCAATTTAAGCAAGAGTTACAATCAGAAGACTCTTTGGAAAGCAAGTCAGAGGTTGACCGGTATTTAGCTGAAAAATGTGAGGATGAAGGTGATAGTTTTGACCTACTAAATTGGTGGAAGGTGAATTCAGTTAGATATCGCGTACTTTCAAAGGTTGCACGCGATGTACTTGCAATACCGGTATCTACTGTGGCCTCTGAATCGACATTCAGCACTGCGGGTCGTGTACTTGACCCTTTCCGAAGTAGTTTAAATCCGATGATGGTTGAGGCTCTCATATGTGCACAAAATTGGCTTCGTTCTTCCTCTACTCCAATAAGCCTTAGGACTTTAATGGATGAAGTTGAAGAATTTGAGAAGCAAATAGATATGGGTATGTAATCAAATAAAATTTGATTTATTTTGTAGTATATTTTATTTTATCTTCTATATTATTTTAACTTTATTTAATTTGTTTTGTTTTAAATTTTTACTGCATTGAAGGAGAACTTGTTGGGGAATTGGCCGATTCTGTAGAAGGATCAAATTCAATGGCTACCGGGTCTTAACCCAATGTTGATGTAAGACCCAAATTCTGTTTAAAATCTGTATTTTTTTTTCTCAGTTTTATGGGCAATTTCTAGATGTGATTTGTTTGCAAAATCTGCTTCTCTATTATATTTGGACTTGCTATACTTGAAAAATCTGAATGTTGTGGTGGTTGGGAAAGCATATGTGATAGTCTTGATATTTTTGGGTGGTTTGAACTGGTCTGAATCTTGTGGCAAAATAAGTGTTTTTGTTTACCTAATATTTTTAGAGGGCTTCAAAACCTCCCTCTTAGAGTCTCAATCATGAATTTGTAGGTATTGGTGAGGGGCTGCTGAACCTAATGTTTTATTCAATTTGATATGAAATGATGCTTGTTTTCTTATATTCTACATTTCTACCTGAACTGATGCATTTTTAGTTGGTAAGGAAAATAACTTTTACTTCAAACTAATGGCTGATTACATTGTGACCATTTGCATATTGACTCTCTCTTTTTTCAAATTAATAATCATGGCCTTAATTTTATTGTATTACGTACATGTATCTAACAAGGCCATTGCTGATTTTTCCCAAGCCTAGTATATGTAGGTTTATACTGACAGCATGTGGGTTTTGAGAGGGTCTTTATCAATTTCTTGTAAAGTATGTTTCTGAGGAGGTTAATGTCACCTATCAATTATGTTTGTGAATTATGTATTTTTTTTTCTCAGTTTTATGGGCAATTTCTAGATGTGATTTGTTTGCAAAATCTGATTCTCTATTATATTTGGACTTGCTATACTTGAAAAATCTGAACTGAGTGGTGGTTTGGAAAGCATATGTGATAGTCTTGATATTTTTGGGTGGTTTGAACTGGTCTGAATCTTGTGGCAAAATAAGTGTTTTTGTTTACCTAATATTTTTAGAGGGCTTCAAAACCTCCCTCTTAGAGTCTCAATCATGAATTTGTAGGTATTGGTGAGGGGCTGTTGAACCTAATGTTTTATTCAATTTGATATAAAATGATGCTTGTTTTGTTATATTCTTCATTTCTACCTGAACTGATGCATTTTTAGTTGGTAAGAAAAATAACTTTTACTTCAAACTAATGGCTGATTACATTGTGACCATTTGCATGTTGACTCTCTCTTTTTTCAAATTAATAATCATGGCCTTAATTTTATTGTATTACTTACCTATATCTAACAAGGCCGTTGCTGATTTTTCCCAAGCCTAGTATTCTAGGTTTATACTGACAGCATGTGGGTTTTGAGAGGGTCTTTATCAATTTCTTGTAAAGTATGTTTCTGAGGAGGTTAATGTCACCTATCAATTATGTTTGTGAATTATGTATTTTTTTTTTTCAGTTTTATGGGCAATTTCTAGATGTGATTTGTTTGCAAAATCTGATTCTCTATTATATTTGGACTTGCTATACTTGAAAAATCTTAATGTTGTGGTGGTTGGGAAAGCATATGTGATAGTGTTGATATTCTAGGTTCATACTGACAGCATGTGAGTTTTAAGAGGGTCTTTATCAATTTCTTGTGAAGTATGTTTCTGAGGAAGTTAATGTTTGTGAATTATGGATAGCCAAGGGTCATGTAAGATGTGTTAATGGGGTCTAGATTGAATGACATCTATTTCTACATATAAGGAATGGAGGGCGAGGGTATGGGTTCAAAATTCCATCCCTTTCCTAGCTGTTTTTAGTTTTTACCCAGCATACCCAAAAAAGCATATATATATTTATGTGATATCTATAACAATTGATTGACTGTTTTCTATGAGTCATGTTTACCTGTCAACGGAATCAACTGACAAGTGTGCTATTGGTCGGTTTATCTTATAGTAGTGGATTTGGTAAGAAGCTTGGACCCAATTCTGCAGAGAAGTAAGCAGCTTGCTGAATGAGGAGTTTGGTTATGGGAAGTGGTTGATCATGAAGCACTAGTTTCACAATCTTATATTTTTTACGTAATTTATGCTAGTGTTAGTTTGTTATAGACTTATAGTGCACTGTACATAAGTGCTTTTGATGTAAATTATTAAATATGACTTCTAATATTTGATAGTTCTTTTTTTTAGAACTTTTTAATTTTTAGTTTTTAAATATGCTTGCAGGTCTGAATTTTTTAAATATGCTTGCAAGTTGCAGGTCTGAATTTTTTAATTATGTTTGCAGATTGCTTGGGAATGGATTTTTATTTTTCTGCCCTTATAGAATGCAGATTTTTATTTCATGATGTACCATGTATGTAAAGTAATGTAAAGTAATGCAGATTTTAATTTTATGATGTACCTGTATGTAAAGTAATGTAAAGTAATGCAGATTTTAATTTTAGAATGCAGAATGCAGATTTTTTTTTTTTAGAAGACCTTTATTTCATTTTTTAGATATATGATAAATATTAAATAGTATATAGTTATACTATAATTGATTGATCTTTAAATTGTCCATTTATATTGTTTGGACGTAGTCACAGACTCACAACTCACATATATAGAAATTTTTTATTTTTTTGGTAGTAAAATATTTTATTCAAATTTATTTAATATAGATAATCTTTTTTATGGCTGTTTATATTTTTTTTCCTAAGTATATTTTATCAGAATTTCGGGCTTCAAATTAGATAAATGGTTAGTGAATTTCAAGTGTTGGACTGAAATTGATGTAAGAAAACAATTGGGCTTATGGCCCATTTGGAGTGTTGGGCCGAAATTGATGTAAGAAAACAATTGGGCTTATGGCCCATTTGGAGTCCGGTCGGACCGATTGGACCGACCGGACCGGACCGTCCCGAATGGAACCGGACCGTCCGGTCCCATTAAGGTTCGGTCCGGTCCAGGGTAGGGAAACCCTGGACCGAATAGGTCCGGTCCGGTCCATCATACCTCCCGGGACCGGACCGAACTGGACCGGACCGAACTCCCCCCTACTTGTTGATGCCGTTTGGGTTGTGTAATGCTCCTTTTACATTTCAAGCGGCTATGAATACCATATTCAAGCCACTCTTGAGGAAATTTGTGCTAGTATCCTTTGATGATATTTTGGTTTACTCCAAAACCGTGGAAGCACATAAGGAGCATTTGAGGGTTGTGTTGAGAACATTGAAGGAGCATCACTTCTTCATTAAGGCATCTAAGTGTGCATTCATGGAAAAAGAACTTGAGTATTTGGGGCACTTCATCTTGGGAGAGGGAGTAAAGGTAGATCAGTGAAAGATTGAAGTTATGGTGGATTGGCCACTTCCTAGGAATGTTTCAGCCTTGAGGGGATTCTTGGGGCTAGTCGGCTACTATAGGAGGTTTTGAAGAATTATGGGCTCATAGCCAAATCATTCACTTCACTCCTCAAGAAAGACAATTTTGAGTGGACCCAAGAGGCAAGGGTAGCCTTTGAAGACTTGAAGAGGGCCATGACTACCACACCCGTGCTTGCCCTACCCAACTTTGAGAGAGAGTTTGAGACGCATATCGATGCTAGTAGTGAAGGGGCTATTTTGGTTCAAGAGAAAAGGCCATTGGCTTTTATTTCCAAAACTCTTGGACCAATGAAAAATTCATAGAGTGCATACGCTAGGGAAATGTTGGCAATTGTGCATGCAATGAAGGTGTGGTGGCCTTAAGGGCATTGTTGGAGATGGATCATGGTGATGATGATGATGATGAGATGGTGTCGAGGGTTCCACATTTGATCCTTGAGGGCAAGGATATGCTTGAAGGGGGGAATGTCACAACCCCTAGGAGGATTGCCTAGGACCACACATCGACATAACTCTTGGAGGGTCAGGACAGTCACATGGCTAGCCTACATGCATGCCTTGGCTCATGCCCAAACATGCAGCAGGCGCCCATTCCCTTGCGCAGGCGCCTGCGCACGCTTATGCGCACCCTAGCACCACTCAGCAAGGTTAATGGCGTGCCTTCACGCCATCTAGCGCACGGCTCTAGCTCGTACCTTGTAAGCAAGACCAGTGGCATGCCCACCAAGCATGCCATCTAGCGCACGGCTCCAACCCGTGCCTCGCAGCCCCAACGCCCAGACCATCAGCATGGGCCATGCATGCCCATCGTCTAGGCCACCAGCTTGTGCCATGTAGGACCAGCGCCCAAGCCACCTGACTGGGCCTCACAGCAGCAGCACGACAACACTCTGTGCCCACCATTAGGCCTAAGCATGGCACCATGCCATGCCCACCATCAGCAGGCTATGCATAGCGCCATGCCGTGCCCACCACTAGACCAACGAATGGCATCATGCCATGCCATGCAGCCAGCCATCGGATTGGACCAAGACTAGCCCAACCATGGGCCATGCACCATCCTCGCCCATCATGGGCCTTGCATGCCACGGCCACCATAGGGCCTTTTTATCTATTATGTTTATTTTATTTATTTAATTCAATAATTTGCTAGGGACCTTTTGGGAATTTCCAATTTGTAAGCTCTATAAATAGGACCCTTAGTCATTTCATTTGCATCTTTTGAACATTTGACATTTGCCTTGTGTGGCGACCATTGTGCCTAGGATTCTCTATTCAATGCTTAGTACTTGGGCTTCTTGGGGTGCAATTTGAGAATCCCCAAGGAGAAGAATCACATCTTACAATTCGTAAATATGTGTGATTTTATTTATCTTTATTTATCATTGAGATTTCTTTTCAATCTTTGTGCAATTCGTGAATCAAAGTTGATTGGATTATCTTTTGTTCTTTGAAATTTATCTTTGTTATTATTGTCGAGTGTTGTTGATTGGAGTGACATTGTGTGGAGTCAAAATCTTCATTGGGATTTTCGGATTTGTGATTGAGTTCTTCAAGTTATTCTTGTGTTCATGTATTTTCTTGCATGTTCATAAATTTTCCTTGAAGTTTCTTGAAGATTCCCATTTACCAAACACCATATTCGGCCAACCCTAGCCCCACAACTTTCCATACACGCCCAAGCCACTTTCCATAGCCGATCATCAATCAAAACCCTAATTACCATGTTGAGCCATTCGGCCATAGCCTAATTGGATTGACCGAAACCCTACTTCTCATATTACCCCCACCATATCTTTCCATATGTTATTTGATTAGTCATTATCCCTTAATTGACTCAATCAAATCCTATCCCCAACCAAATTAAATCCAACCCTTATTCTTTATCCCTATATTCGGCCAACCCATTCAAAATCAAAATTCAAATTTCAATCCCAATAATTTAGTAGATCACCATCCACCTAAGCCCTAACTGAATCCTATCATTGATTCACTACCCTTGGCCGAAACACACATCCAACCCTAGCCTCATTCACCCATCTTCCAACCCTAAACCACTCAAGTAGCACATAGCACCTAAGAGAAATCTTGCCGTGCCCCATTACCACCATACCTAAGATCACTATAGCTCATACACCACCATTATTCCCACTAGTAAACACTAGCCTCCATTCAGCAAAGCTCACATATTGGGCTACACGTGATCAAGACCAAGCATAGGAGTTCATTCAGTCAATCAAGGAGCAACAAGGAGATGATAGACCCCTTAGTGTATGAGGGCTTGACCAAGGTCTCCCAACTGCTTCTAACGTCACATGCAGCCCCCTCGACATTAGAGTGTGTGTTGGCCCTTCGTTAGCGATTGGACTTTGGTTTGGACTGCAATTCTATGTTCCCGTTTTCTTAAACCGATAATCAAGGGAAAGTAGGCATGATAATCTTTTCCAGTCAATCTAAACCAACAAGATGCAACACACCCCCCTTTGCTGTGGCTTTTAATTGTAGTAGTATAGTCTATTTTATCATACTATACAAAAATTACTTTAAGTGGCGTTGCCTAGTAGGATATGGGTGGGAGCTATTTACTTGGCTCTAAATCTTTTTTTTTTTTTTTTTGACGTATCTATTAATTTTGAGATAACTGCAGCAGGAGACTTCTATCTCACTAAAATTTATATCATATAATCTTTTAATTTATCTATAAAATGTTAAACTTGTCAAAAAAAATAAAATAAAAAAAGAAAAAAAAGAGTACAAAACAGTGTAAAAGTACACTGGATAACATCTGCCATCTGGCTTCAACTTTCAATCAAAACGTACAAAACATATAAATAAAAAAAGAAAAAAAAAAGAAAGCGTACAAAACATTTGTATTCAGACCACTTGCAGGCCTTTATCAGTTTATTGTCCTGCTGTTATCGTGAGGTTCATCCCCATCTCTAATCTCTAGACCTTGTCCAAACTATATGCGACGGTCTGTCTCTGTCTCAACTTTCAATCAAAACGTACAAAACATATAAATAAAAAAAGAAAAAAAAAAGAAAGCGTACAAAACATTTGTATTCAGACCACTTGCAGGCCTTTATCAGTTTATTGTCCTGCTGTTATCGTGAGGCTCATCCCCATCTCTAATCTCTAGACCTTGTCCAAACTATATGCGACGGTCTGTCTCTGTCTCTCTAACCATTCCAAATCTTCTGTTACTTACATTCTGGGAAAACCTTGAAATTGGCTTGGCAATCTTGCACTCTCTCTGAAATGCTTCTCCAAACTCAATCTCTGACAACCCATTTGGCTCTATCGCTCACTCCCTCAAAACCCATAATCAACACCCAATTCACTCCTCAGAAGCCAAAGCCATTTCAATCTCCGTTTCGGAATGTAAAATGCGCTCTTTCAGTTATATCGGAGCCGTCACATAGGGAATTCAGGAGCGATAAGCCGTTCCCGGCTGAGGTTTCAAGAACAATTATGGAGTTGGCATCTGTGGGCACCCTTTCAACGTTAAACCAAGAGGGTTGGCCTTTGGGTATTGGCGTTCCCTACGCTGTTGACCCAGAAGGAACTCCGGTTTTATGCTTGAATGCCTGTATTAGGCAATTCTCTATGGACAGGAGGTCTAGTCTCCATGTTCAGGTGTTTCTTTAGTTCTCTCTCTCTCTCTCTCTCTCTCTCTCTCTCTCTCTCTGTGTGTGTGAATGGTTGACTGGGAGGTCTATTTACGCATATGCACTTAAATTTAACTAATATGATTATTTTGTGCATTTCTTTGAGGCAGTTAGAGCAGTGTGGATTGAAGACTCCTCAGTGCACAATTCAAGGCAGCCTTGTAAAACCAGGGGACAAGATGGTCTTGAAGGTATGATTTTGCGCCATCTGGTTAAGTTTCTGAAACCGACTTAAGTTTTAATGGTTATTGCACTATGATTATTTTGGGCTGAATTGTTCGCTTGATATTTTAAAGCTGTGAACTTAATCTCCGTCAAGCTGTGATATTTAATATTTAACTTGCACGAGTTTAAAATGATCAAATCTTGGTTTGTTTCAAGGGTTTTGTAAAACCTTTCTTGCGACTATCTGTTAATGAGATACCAGATTGTTTAGACTCCTAGAAAGGAAACTTCTCTGTATATTTCTAAGAGGTCCGTACTACTCAGGAGTAAAGCGCCTGGCTACCTTTTTTTGTTTGGACTGCATCCTTAGGGAAGAAGATCCTGCTTGGGTTAAGGCTTATGACATACTCGGATTAGGACTTATGTGACATGCTTGGATTAGGACTTATGTGACATGCTTGGATTAGGACTTATGACATGCTCGGATTAGGGCTTATGACATGCTCGGGTTAGGGCTTAGGACATGCTCGTATTAGGGCTTAGCCAAGCAATGCTTGCTCGGTTTAGGTTTCATGTGACTATCTCTCTCTTTCCCATTTGCACTAGGGCAAACTGAGGCATACAAAGGATGGGGAAGGTGACAGAGTTAAGAGTTTGTAACCCTAATTCCACTTGGTATGTGGGCAGCTTAGGAGGTACTCCAACATGCTTTGGTGGTTGGGTCATACAATGGATGTGTTTGAGGATCATGGTGCCGTGATGGTGGTGTTGATGGTGGGTGGTGATATGCTCGGGCATGTGGTGGTTTAACCCGTAACTTGAGTGTGTGAGTGCTTAGTTATATGGTGGTTTAACTTGTGACGTGTGTGTGTGGGTGTGAGGGAAAGCAAGAATACCAACAGAGTGGGGTGGCGCACGGTGTGAGGAGGATAGGTTGTGGTGGCCAAATGAGTGACTTGTAGGGATGCTAGGGGTGTGGCGCAATTCTTGAGGAGCAAAATGTGTGCGCGCCGAGTTATAGGGTTCTATAAATAGGGTTTTGTGGGGTGCAAGTCCAAGTGGGGTAAGACTTCTAGTGTTTTGCCATAGGGGAATTCGAAATAGGCTTAGGGTCTAATTCATCCTAGGGTTTTCAACTAGTGCTAGGTCATCTAGGGTTTTCTGCTTAGACTAGGCAATGTGATTGCCTTTGGAGTTGTGATTAGATTAGGTGTTATGATTGAATTAGGAACTATGCTTGAACAAGGAGTTGTGTTTGAACTAGGAGTTATGCTTGAATTAGAAGTTGAGGTTGAACTAGTAGTTGTGTTTGAACTAGGAGTTATGCTTGAAGTAGGTATCATCCTAGCATAGATGGCTTACTCCCATGGGTCCTTAATGGGCTTGGGCAAGCATAGTGCTTGGGCTTGCTCGCCCTCTCTTGGTCTTAGTGGGCTTGGGCCTAGTTGTTGGACAGTCCAGATTTTGCTTTCTAAAAATAGACCCTAATTCTTTAGTAACCCTAACTTTTCTAAACTCGAACTTGAAGGTTTGGGGTGCTTTATGTGCAAAAGGAATGGTGAATCAGTGGTGGACCTTCTTCTCCATTGTGAAGTGGTAAAGGTTCTATGGGATGAGATTTTTGATAGCCTTGGTATTGCTTGGGTGATGCCTAGGAGGGTGGTGGATCTATTGGATTGTTGGAGAAGAATCCATGGTAATCATCAAATTGCGGTTTTTTGGAAGATGGTGCCATTATGTCATATGTGCTGTATATGGAATGGGAGGAATAGATGTTTTGAAAAACAGAGGACGTTCATTGGGAGGGATTGGAGATTTTTTTTTCCATACGTTGTTACTTTTGGCATCGGCTATTGTATTGGATGGGACTAGTTTTCATGATTTCTATGATGTTTTTTCCAGCTCCTAGCTTGTAATTAGGTTTTTTATCTGGTATACTCCCTGTGCACTTGGGCTATGCCTAATTATGTGGAATAAATTTTCATACTTATAAAAAAAAAATGTAATTGGATGATAGGTAGTGTTACGATTCTTTTGTGACTTCCATTTTAAGATCTTTTGAAGTATAAAACCAGATACATAAGCTGTTGTTCCTAGTTATATAGTTTTCAATGTACTCTTCAATTTGTCAAAGCAGTTAATTGGAAAAAACATTTAAGAATTTTTTTTTTATTTATTTTTTATTTTTTTATTGCAGCAGTTATAGGGTCTAAGTTGAGTTGTCATAGTGCTTCCTTTGAATGAAAAATACCAGCAATAAGACGTTTTGGGTGAGCTCTTATAATCATCTTAATCAGCTTGTCATATGGATTCATACAAAAGTTGAATAAGGATAAATAACTACGTTTTTTTTTTCTTTTTTATTTTTTATTTTTTTTTATCTGTAAAAACATTTTTTAAATACATTTAATGTTTTAAACAAACTTTTATTGAGAGGTTGCTGTCTATTTTACAGAAACTTCATTCATTATGGCAAAATAGGTTTGGAGAAGAAGTTGATGATGACCTTATGTATGTTGTTCATGTGGAAAGGGTACTTCAGATAGATGATTTGAAAGAGGTAAATTTTTATTATGACTGCTCATATTTTGACTCTAAATATCTATTGCATTTATCTTTTTTCTGTCGCCTGCTAAATTGTATAATTATCTTAAAGTTTGTACTTCATTTTGAAACAAAACAAATATTGTTATGAAAGTAAATTTGGTATCTGAAACCATTCCAGGCTGGTGTATGGGTCACTTCATCAGATTATAGAGATGCACAGCCTGATCCTCTTCGGGACTTTGCAGAAAAGCTAGTGAATGAGATAAACACCAATAACATTGAAGATATCATTCGCTTTTGCAACATATATGTTGATTTTGACCAGGTTTGCATGCAACATGATATTTGCAACCTTTACTATAACCTTATGTTTGTCTGGCACTCAAACTGCGTTACCTAACTTTCTAGATGGAAAACAATAGTGTTTAGTTGCATTTGGAAAAACTTTGATTTTGTAGACTGAAAAGAATAATCTAAGATTTATGTCCTGTTTGGGTAGTGTGAAGTGTTAAGAAGAGTTGTGAATAGTAGTGAAAAAGTAAAGGAAAAGTAATAATAGAATATTGAATAGTAGTGAAAAGTAATGAATAGTAGTAAAAAGTTGGTGACAAGTAATAATAAAGTAATGAATAGTAGTGAAGCATTTGTATTCTTGAGAATACTTAAGTTATTCTTAATACCTAAACCTAGAGTTAAACTACCCATGTACAAAGAGCTCTACTGTTTTGATAATATGGTTGCAATAGGCCATTCCAACTCTTTGATGCCTAAATAATTACTTGACTAGTGTTCTAACTACTATATGCTGTTTTGCATTTGCAGATTACATTTTGCTTGACGGGTTAGTCATTTCATTACTGTACATATTATTTCAGAAAATTATGGCCATATAAGATTTTATTTTATTTTTGATTGGCAAAGAGGAATTTTATTGATGAGAGAAATAGGCATAACCCAAGTACACGGGACGTATACAAGAGCAACACATGCATAATTGTCTAGAGATAGAAGAAAGTTGTGAATATTCATGCCGTTAAATTTTATTACAATTGACCAATGGAATGAAGTATTAAGAAAAGACATTCTAAGCTTGTCCATTGTTTGTTTGTGATCCTCGAAGCTCTTTCCATTCCTCTCCCTCCATATACACCATTGTCAAATCAAGACCATCTTCCAGATTGCCACAATGTGAGGCTTACCTTGGAGGCCTCTCCAACTTGGTAGTAAATCAACCATCCTTCTCAGCATCACCCAACCTAACCCAACTCTAGGAAAGAAATTATTCTATAAGCTCATGGAAATGTCACAATGAAGTAATAAGTGGTCAACAGACTCCCCACTCTATTTGCAGATACATTTTTTTATAAGTAAAAATATTATATATATATATATAGGAGTAACCAAGTACACTGGACGTATACAAGAAAACACCTAACCCATATTAGGGAACCCCTAATGACCCAAAAGGCCAATGAAAACTACCCAAAATACACCAAGCCTGAATTGGAATGGAACACACCTCCCCAAGCCCAACCCCTTGTTTCCCGTACAACTAATTCAAACCCCTCTACAAGACCGTCTTCACAGTACCCTCCCTTTAGTCTCCCCTCGACTTGAGCTACCTCCCAAAGATACAATACCAATACATCTAAATGATTCAGCATTTCCTTAGATTGTTTGAGGTGGGGATCTTCCTACAGGTTGTCCATCAAATACAGGAAGCTTTTAGGGGAGCCTTAATCTTGCATATTGTAACACCCCGTTCCCCGTGGTTAAGAATGAAGTCACTTTTAGAAATCTTGGTGAATCGAAGTGCTACTAATTACCTTGACTTAAAAATTTTCTTATACTTAGCACCAAGTACAAAGATTCCATATAATCAATAAAATCATTATTTATTAAAAATACTGAAAATATAAAATAGACTATGCAGAAGCACTTAGTAAAATTTCTAAAACTTTATTACTATCAAAATCATAACTTAAAATCTGTCATGATCTAGGCCTTTGCCTTACCTCCCTGGGGACTTGTCCCTTCCTGTAGCTCCACCTTCATAAATATTCTTACCTGTGCTGGTTTAAAAATATAAATAAACTAAAATGAAACCCATTATAACTTAAACATACCAAACATAAGGTTTTTCATAACATATTTCATGCCGAGGACTTAAAATTATGATCATTCATATGTATACTTATGACGTGCATGACTTATCTTGCATATTTCTGACATATTTTCAACAATTTTATCATTTGCATTTTGAACTCAGGCGTTCTGAACTCAGGTTGCAGGCTATTTTTTTTAAGAGCCTTTTATTGGCTAGTTGCTTCGTGTTGTTCCTCATTTAATTCAAAAGTCCTTTCATCATTGCTTTCATCATAGTAGCAGAAAGTACGACAAAGTGGTGCAGAGAGATAGGCCTTTTGTACCCTACACGGCTTTTGATGAAACTTTGTGCTCTGTGCATGCAATGGGGAAGAGCTTCTCTCAGACCCAAGTTAAATAGTATTAATTTATTTTGATATTGAAAAGTCAGTACTGCAGGTTGATTTTGCATTTTTGCGCTCAAACTTGCTGTGGACACCATAAATAGTAAATACACTTTAACAAACAGACAAATAAATACATTAAGAGTACACTTTAACTGCTGCGGACATAGTTCAGAATTGGTGTCACCTCCACTATCCTTCCATTGATCTCCATCAACAAAGAAATAAATACACTTCTTCCTCTCAGATCTCATCTCTTCCTCTATCTGTCTTCTTTCCTATTCTTCTCTATTTCCCTTCGTAGTTTTTCTCTCACTTTTTTTTTTTTATTCCTCATTCCTCCCTTTCTCACTCTCTCTTTGGACTCCTCCTTCACTTACTGCTGGGGTTTATATTTTTCTTCTTCTTTCTGTTGATTTTTCTTTTCTTTATATTTTCAAAGAGAGAGAAGACTGAAAGAAAGTGAGCCCGTGCCATCAGAACAGTGCATTTCTTCCACTGCACATCACCGCTGTCTCATTCCAACTCCAACTAGAGCTCCTATCCGAGTTGGACGTTGGAGTTGGGCTTTTTCACTCCATCGAAGTCGGAGCCCAGCCCTACGCTAATCCAATATTTTTGGAGTGAAGCTGATTACCTATAAAATAGGTACTCAACTTGCATAAATTTCTAATTAATCAAATACTTTGAAATAAAAACCTAAAATACTTAAATAATTCATATTTCTATAAATCTTGAAATTAATCTAACTGTTCGTGCGCATGATTGCTTAGTCAATAATGCAACATAACCTACCAGCCTGTAACTGACAAAGAGAGGAGAGAGAGAGAGAGAGAGAGAGAGAGAGAGAGAGAGAGAGAGAGAGAGAGAGAGAGAGGGGCTTGCTAAGGGAGAGTGAAGGATATCAACCAAGAGCTTGAGAGAGAGTCACTGTGAGTTAGAGAGAAAACAAACGTGAGAGAGAGGGAGGGAGAAGAGAGAGAGAGAAGCCGAAAGGTGGTGGGAGAGATATTTTCACAGTTAGGTCTAAGGTGGCATCGCCATGCTTGGAGGAATTCATGTTGTCTGGTATGGTGGTGGAGGGTGGTTAGCAGCTGGGTGTGGCTAAACAGCCGTTGGGGCCTAAAACTGAGGTGTGGAAGGCTTGCTCTGTTTCTGGTTGCCGAAACAGAGGAATTATGGAAGTTTTCTTTTGTGAGGGTGGAGGACGTGGGAGAGGGACTGCCACATGCAGTGGTAGCTGGCGGAGAGAGAAACTAATTGAGGTGCTTGCCAGACAGTGCATAAGACACAGGTGGTGGCTCAACGTGGTGAAGTGGTGGGTATGGAATGTGACACGGCTGCGTCTCGTGTTGGGGTTATGTGAACGGCTGGACGGAATGGATGGTGGCTTGGGTCACGATGGCTGATCTTGAGGGTTTGCTACGTGAGAAATTGTTGTGTTGAGATCAGAGAGGGAGAGGAGATATATAGATGGAAGAAGGGCGTTGACATGTTTGAATGGAACTCAGTTTGTGACTACCACGGACTGAAGGTCGGTCATCATCACCGAGGAAAGAGCAAGGGTGACGGATGGGGGGTTTATTGTGAGGGTCTGAAATTGGGCAAAATGATAATTGTGTACAAAATCAATTAATATATTTGATATGAAATAAACATGTAAAATTTCCTGATCTGGCTAAGAGTTTAAGAAATAGGAGAATTTCAGATACAATCAGCAGTTCATTTAAGGTAGGACTCGGAGTGACTGAGTCTGCGTAATGAACTTCAATCCGTAATTATTACAATGAGAAAAATCTTAATGGCTGATCTAAAATTCTAAAGTGAGTCTAACTCGTCCATTAAATATCATTAGGCTTTTAGGAAAATTTCTTTGGCCAATTTATAATTAATTAGGGCCCACTTGGTACATAAAATATTAAATGGTTTTAAATCCAACATCGCTCATTAAACTTAATTTAGGCCCAATAAAATTATCCATATTGCATCTCATATAACACTGGATCGGGTCATCACGCATGTTCTTCCATGGGAATGGACTTTTGTTTTGCATAGTGAGGGACTAGTAGAATAAATGGACAGTGAATTTCCCCTTCATAGACAAACACCACAAAACTTTGCCAGCCTCCCCTGCTCACTCTACCTGTATACACAAGATTATAGAACCTCGTAAATGCATCAACTTCCCAATCTTGTGTGGTTTTGAAGGTGACATTCCACTGCAGCAAGCCACTAAATAAATCTAGAAGATCTGCAATTGAGGCCTCCTGCCTTTGAGCAATTTCAGAAATTCCTGGGTAGGTTTTCTTTAGGGTATAGTTAGCACACCATAAATCATACCAGAATTTAATTTTGGATCCATCACCCACTGCAAAGTGGGTATATTAAGGGCTAGTTTGGTTACTAGACTAGTCTGAGAATACTCCACTACTATTCATTATTCTATCATTACTTTTCACCTACTTGTCATTACTTTTTACTACTATTCAATATTTTATCAACGTGAGTACCACCTTAAGACACTTACATCCTCTTCCAGCTGGCCAATCTTTGGTCCATTTTTTCAAGAGTGATGCTAGGGTGCCGCCCAGTAGTGACCGCTGGGCATATCCCCTAGGGCCTAGGCAAAATTCACTTTGTTAATTTTTTTAAATTATATTTTTTTAACTTTTTTAAACATTTTTAAAAAATAAAAAAAAATACCAATATACAAATAGTAACTTCTTTAATTAGAAACTAAAAGAAAAAAAATTTAGAAAAAAATTAAATGCATGAGTGGTCAAAATGAGGGGGCAAAATTGAGGTGCATATTGATACTGTGCACCTCAAAATGAAGGCCAAGTTCTCCACATTAGGAACATTTCCCACTAGAACTAGTTTTAATGGCAACCCCTAGGGGTTGGCTCAAGTGGTAAGGGCCTTAGTCTTGGTGGCATGCTCCCTCAAGTGTTAGTTTTGGTCTCAATGCCTCTTTCCATTGGTTTCCTTCATTTATATACAAAAGAGTTACATAGAGCGCCGAATTTTCAGCGTGATTCCAACGCCTAATTGCCGCTGGTTTTACTGTACACAGACATATTTACACATTAAGTCTAACATATTTACACGTTAAGTCCAACCTATTTATCTGATATACTATCTAAATATAGAAAGTTACTAGTTACTAAAAATATCTCGGTAACATCCCCCCTCAAATTGATGCTGGTGGATCAAGAAGCATCAATTTGTCAACCAAGAATTGATGCCGGTGCTGAGAAAGAGCTTTAGTGAATATGTCGGCAGTTTGACATTCGGTGGAAATGTGAGGGAGAGTAATCATATGTTTGTCAAAGGATTCACGTATGGAATGGCAATCGACTTCGATATGTTTCATATGCTCATGGAATCCTGAGCGGCGATCTGAATGGCACTGGTATTATCAGCATGAAGAGGAGTGGGATGCAGCTGAGGAAAACCAAGTTCCCCCAATAACTCACGAAGCCATGTGATCTCAGAACATGCGGAAGACATAGCACGATACTCAGACTCAGTAGAGGACTTGGAAACTCTGTCTTGCTTCTTACTCTTCCAAGAAATGAGTGCATTTCTTAAGAACATGCACCAGCCAGTAACAGAGCGACGAGTGTCCTCACATCCGGCCCCATCAGCATCACTATATCCCATCAACTGTAAGGAAGATTCTTTAGGAAAGAACAACCCACGTGTAGAGGTGCCCTTCAGATACTGGATAATGCGGCGGACAGCGGCTAAATGAAGATGTCGAGGAGCCTGCATAAATTGACCGACTTGCTGCATGGAAAATGAAATGTCAGGATGAGTAATCGTCAAATAGTTCAAACTCCCAACAAGCTACCGATACAAGGATGGATCTGATAGAAGCTCCCCTTCTTCCTGACGAAGCGTAAGATTTACCTCCAAGAGAGTAAAAACAGAGTTACCCAATTGTAGACCACCCAATGAAATAACATCCTTCGTGTATTTATGCTGGTGTAACAACGTACCAATCGGAGTAAGCTACACCTCAAGGCCAAGAAAGTACTGCAGGGGACCAAGATCTTTCTTGTGAAAAGAGGCCTTAAGATGCTATTGTAATTGCTTAATCAACTCAGTATCTGAGCCAGTAATCACAATGTCATCGACATGTAAGAGAAGCAATACGATTCCTGCAGAAGTCTTGTGAAGAAAAAGAGAGGAATCAAACTGACTCTGAGTAAAATGAAAAGCAAGTAGGTTAGAGCGAAATTTGTCAAGACATGCACGCAGAGCTTGTTTCAGTCCATACAAGGATCGGCGTAGCCGACAAACCTCTTAGGAAACTATAGCAAACATGTCAGGAGGTAGTGACATATAGATTTCTTCCTTCAAGTCCCCATGTAGAAAAGCATTCTTCACATCAATTTGTCGGAGAGACCACCCTTGTGACGCCGCAAGTGCCAAGATAGTCCGCACAATAGTCATTTTGGCAACAGGTGCAAATGTCTCTTCATAATCAATACCATACTCCTGTCGGTTCCCAAGAACCACGAGACGAGCCTTATATCTGTCCAGTGAGCCATCAATTGAGTATGCCCATTTACAACCAATAGGTTTGACATCAGGGGGACAAATTACCATGTCCCAAGTGTGATTGTCTTGAAGAGCTTGGATTTCCTCTTGCATGGTCTGCTGCCAACATACTTGGGTGGATGCCTGGGTATAAGAGTGAGGAACAGAAATAGTGTCGAGAGTGGCAATAAGCAAGATGTGAGGAAAACCATACCTATCTGGTGGATGTGTAACCCGGGTGGAGTGCTGAGGTATAGGAACCACAGAATCAGATGACAGATCAGTGTCTGGAAGGGGCGTTGAAGAAGGGGGAAGACATCGATGATACACCATACCTGGTTGAAATCGCTTAATAGAGGAACAAACATCATCAAAAGCGGGAAGAAGAGTAATAGGAGGATCAGAAATAACCTGAGACTGAAAGAAATATTGATTTTTGAAGAAAATCACATTCCATGAGATTCGAGATTTATTTGCATGAGCATCATAGCAAACAAAACATTTCTGAGTAGGACTATATCCCATAAAAGCACACATGACAGACTGTGCAACAAGTTTGTGACGCTCAACAAGTGGCAGATGAACAAAACAAACACACCCAAAGGTATGAAAGGATTGGTACTCAGGAGATATGCCAAATAATCGAAAATATGGAGAATCATAATCTAGAGTAGTAGTAGGCAAACGATTGATCAAATAGACAGCAGTAGATAAAGCTTCTACCCAAAACTTAGAGGGTACAGAAGAATCAGTTAACAATGTATGAACGACATCTAAGAGATGACGATTTTTATGCTCAGCTACTCCATTTTGTTGAGGAGTATAAGGACAAGAACGCTGGGAAATGATCCCCTTTTTCTGAAGAAAAGTTTGGAAAGAATGAGACGTATTCCCCCGTCGGAGCGTAAAGTTTTGATACAAGCATTGAACTGTGTCTCAATAAGCGCAACAAATTTTTGAAAGACAGAAAATACGTCAGCTTTCGAACGGAGAAAATATATCCAAGTGAATCGACTATAATCATCGATAAACATCACGAAATAACGATATTGACCGTGAGAAATAACAGAACTCACACCCCAAACGTCAGTATGTACAATCTCAAAATAGTTAGAAGCACGACTACCATGCACAGGAAAATGTAAAGTTTTACTTTTATCAAGACGACATGTAGCACAATCAAAAGATACAGGAGAAGAAGAAAATGATTCTTTATTGCCCAAAAAACCATGTTTCATAAGATGAGTCAAGACAACAGAATTAGGATGACCTAATTTCTTATGCCAGACTTCATTAGTATTGGCAGTAGCCATACAAGCAAGAGAAACAACATTAGGAATAGAAAATTGTAGGGGAAATAAACGTCCTACTTTAGGCCCCTTCACGATCAACATCCCCGACACCTGATCCTACACAAGACAACCACCACGAGAAAAGTGAACATCACAATTATTATCTACCAATTGTTCAACAGAAATTAAATTGGTAGATAATCCAGGAGAGACAAAAACATCTCAAAATGAAGAGCCCAAATTACCAACAAGAGTAATAGGAAGAGTACTGCCATCAGCAATCTGAATATTTTGTGTGCCTCTATACTTACGAATACCATGGAGACTCGTCATATTACTAATCATACGATTAGAAGCGCCCGAATCAACAATCCAAGAAGTTGAGTTAGTGCTCGTACCTTGCAGGCCTAGGGCCGTAAAAGCAGACACGATCATCTATTGGACCATTGCTGGTGTGAGAACAGATGAATCAGAGCTTACAGTAGGTGGCACATAAGAGGAAGTAAAGGACTGAATATCAGCCTGAAAAGCTTGGGATTGGCAGTTTTGAGGCCGTATTCAACAGTTTTTGATGATATGACCCTCTTTCTTGTAGTAATTACAAACTTTCTTAGAACAATTGTGAGTAATATGATCAAATTCCTTGCAATTGAAACATTGCAACTTGTTCCTCCCTCTCCCTTGTGCTACATAGGCTACATTCACAGTCTCGGAAAAGACCTTCTCAGAAGTCATACTCATCTGAGTGGATAGCCGTTGTTGTTCATGCAACAAATCTCCCAAACAAATGTCCAAAAAAAGAACTGGATCACGGTTAAATAAACTAGCTTGAACAGGCTCAAATTCGGGTCGAAGTTTTATTAAAAACTAATTGCGTTGACTCTCAGCATGAACTGCTTGAAGAGCCACGAGGGCCGCAGTAGGAACCTTAGCATGAGCAATGGTAGAATACTTGCTCCAAAGGTTAATAAAACCAGAATAAAATTGTGCAATAGGTAAATTGCCTTGACTATAAATACTAATTTCCAACTCTAATTGGAATTTTCGAGCACTATGATCTTGGTGGTAAATACGGTAAAAATAATCCCACATAGCCTAAGCCGTGTTAAACAACGAAAATTGGTCACAAGATGAGATTCAATGGTCCCCAATAGCCAAGAGATTACCTTGGCATCCTTGATTTGATAATTCTTTTCCTTTCAAAAATATCTTAAACTTAAATTCCTACGTAGAAAAATATTTTCAAGTAAAGCGAACAATAGTATTTTCAATAGACATGATGGAAAAAAAAAGGCACTTAAAAGATATGAGCCCAAGCAGCAAATCCAATTTAATAAACCAAGGCAAAGAGAACAAGCGGATGGCCCAAGTTTAAACAGCAAGAATAAGCCCAACTAATGCCAAAAATGACAGCCCACAACAAACAGATGGCCCACGGCGTTATGAAACAAATGTAGAGCCCAAACAAATAGTAAAATCCCACGGCCGAAAAAGGAAAAACAAGCCCAGAAATGTGAAAGGAAAACCTGTCCAGCACTTGCAAAAGTACTGGGAACACCAATAGAAAGGGCCGACTGCAACACGGCCACCTAGAGACGTCCCTGACAATCACAGAAGATGCCGACAGCTCACAGCCACTCACAAAAGACGCCAATAGTCACTTAATCACCACAGAGATAGTCGAACACCACCACAGAGGCGGTCGGCTGCCACAGAATAGTGAGCTCACAAAGTGGGTCACCACAGAAAGGACCGACACACCCAAAGCAAGATGGAACTTGCCGAAACAGGGAAAGAAAAAAAATTCTTTCTGTCGCACACGAAGGATTTAAGATTTTAGAGATGAATATCAGGTTAGGGGCTCTGATACCATGTTAGTTTTGGTCTCAATGCCTCTTTCAGCATAATTCCAGCGCCTAATTGCCGCTGGTTTTACTGTACACAGACATATTTACACATTAAGTCTAACATATTTACATGTTAAGTCCAACCTATTTATCTGATATACTATCTAAATATAGAAAGTTACTAGTTACTAAAAATATCTCGGTAACATCAAGGGCCAAGGTTTGAATCCTCTTAGGTGTAAACAATCTCTCAGGGCCACATTGGATTGGAGAAATTCTCCATTGAATTACCCGATGCGCACTATCGGGAAACTTCTTGCCAAGGGCCCATGCACCTCTGAGATTAGTTGGGACTTGGTTCTCCGACAGTTAGGACTTTGTGCATCTTAGAGCTCGAATGTGATCTTGGTTAGCTCCATAAAATATGAGATTATCAGCTAAAATATGCGATGGGAGATATCAAGTGTGTTGATTCTTGTTTCCCACAGGATAGCTCCAGCTAGAAATCGACCCTCCACATACTTGAGATCATTTTGTAGAAAGCTTCTATTGTGAAAAGTATAAATAATGGAGATAGAGGAATTGCTAAATGGAGTAATGTTGACCTGAGATCATTTTGTCTCAAACCACTAGAGCTTTCGAAGAAGCCCATTGGATTGCCATTCACCAAAATGGAGGAGCGTATAGTGGAGATAAAAGTTCAATCCAAAAGCACCTTTTCTTACAGAGACCACATCTCTTATGCATGTGTAGCAAGAGTTTCCAATTGACCATGCCTTCTTCATATCAAGTTTGCAAGGTAGCATTGGCTCACCTATCTTTAACTACTATCCAAGCATTCATTGGCTATGAGTACCGAAACAAGGATTTTTCTGCCTCTTACGAAGGCATTTTGGGGCTTCAAAATTATTTTCTCCGTCACTGTGCTCAATCTATATTACAATACATTCAAAAGGATTTTGTGCATCCCATTCACCAAGCTAATGGGATGATAATCTTTAACTTTCACGACTCCTTGGTTTTCTAAGCTTCCCATTTCATAAGACTCGTCAAAGAATCTCAGGATGTCGTTTTTAACCACTTCCTAGCAAGTCTGAAAGAAAACCATAGTGAACCCATCTGGATTTGGAGATTTGTCATCTGCTTACTTTTCATTACCTTCTGGTTCTCCAACTCTTCAAAAGGTCTCTCTAGCCAACTCGCTTCTTGATGATCCAGCTACTCAAACACAAGTCCATCAAGACTCTGTCTCCAAGTGAACTATTCTGAAAGTAGTCGCTCTTAGAAGTTAATGATGTGGTCCATGATCTTAGGGTGATTCGAAGTGGCCCTCTCATTCACCATCAACGCCTCAGTGACATTGTGTCTCCTGTGTGAGTAAGCCAGACGATGAAAGAACTTGGTGCACTTGTCCCCTCCTTTAAGCAGAAGGCCCTTGAATTTTGTCTCCAAGAAATCTTTTCCCTTGTAGACACCCTTTTAAAGTCTGCAATCTAGTGAATTCTATGAGCCTTTTCTTCTTCTAAAAGATCCCTCTCCTCCAAACCCTATAGTTCCTCCAAGAGTGAATTCTTTCGGCGTTTCACATTGCAAATTATTTGCTCATTCCAAGTCTTTAGGTCTTTCTTTATAGCCTTCAACTTGCATGGCAAAACATAGCTAGGATTTCCATGGAATAGGTAGGAAGACCACCATTTTCTAACTATGTCAATGATGCCTTTTGATTTCAACCACATATTTTCGAACTTAAAGTATCTTCGACCCCCATGAATATCTCCACAATCAATAATAATAAGAAAGTAATCCGAACACAATCTTGAAAGTCAATTTTGGATTAGGTCCAGATAATATGCTTCTTCCCAATCAAGGTAGACGACTATTCATGCCACAATAGCCTTCTCACAAGATCTAAATTAGGACCATAAACACCGGCAAAGGCCCATTGATAATCATCTTCTACATTCTTAAATGAAATGACCGCCATAAAATCGCCCACACAAACTTCCAATTTTTCCACCACTCTTTTGTCCCACTTTGCCAAGATACCTCTTGATATTAGAAGGCAAGTAAGACATCTCCACTTGAAGACAACTCTACAAACTTCTCATTATGCTTAGAGAAGAGGAGCTATAATTAACTAAACTTTATCATAAAAAATGAATATTGATTTCTTCGTTCCAAACAGCAGGTACTTCCTTGCAAAAATTTCAAAATTAGTGATTCTTAGGGTGTGGATTCAGAAAAATTATTAAGAGAGGACTACCTTAGGCCTAATGATAGTGAATTCTTGAGTTTAGAAAGAGGCTTTAATTCTTAGGGGAAGGGATACAAGCATTAATTCGTTCAATCTGGACAGCAAGTATCCAAGGATAACTTGGAGTGCATACCACGCACAAGGGAAAAGAGTGGGTTGGCGAAGAAAAACTCAAAGAGTGTTATGGGGGGGAGACAGCAGATAGTTGGTCTGGTTTATCTGCCAGTGTGGGTAGGTCATAAAGATTAATTGAAATTCTTGAATTTTCTTCAGGCAGGGGGCAACACAGGGCCGAGGGGGCTGCTGTTTTCCTTTGGCACCCCTTTCTAGGTTTCATACAAAATAAGACAGGGCTTTAGAACCTGAAAGGGACCACACTAGGCTTCTTTTTGGGAATGGACAGTTTCTTCCTGGAGTTTTATAGGAAATTTCCTATTTCTCATTGACTTAAAAGTTTCCTAAATTATTCTAAGAATTTGGTCAGCTCATAACGTTGTAATCTCCAATTTCTCCACCATTAAATCTGGAATGAAATAGATTGGAGCCATCTATTGTTCCAGATGATCCACACTTGAGGCTGACGATGTCAACTTTGATATCTGTTGTTATGAGTCTAAGTAAGGGATCTCTTTGCGGGGGTGTTTAATTGTTTTTTTTTTTGGTAAGCAACAAAACACAATAAGGGGGTGTTTAATTGTGATAGCCTGTCTTACTGAAGAAACCTTGAAAGTGCATAGAATGACAGTTTTGAAAATAATTCTTCTCCGTTCCTTTTGTTAATGGGCTAAGGCTGTTTAAACAGATCTTACAGTTAAAAGATATCTGGACTCGGCCAAATTATAATAGTACTTGGACTCAATATTCTAAGATAAAAACAAAATCCCACTTGGATCAAAACACTTCAAAACTATTAGACTCGTAGTGTGAATAGCACTCCTAACATATTAGAGCTGTAGCTCTTTGTTGAAACCAAACTTCAGACTTCTATGTGGGCAACCACTACCGAAAGCAAAAGCAACAACTTCAAAGCCTCCTAAACTTGGCTCTTTACATATGCTGCCTGGAAAGAAGCTGGAATCCTACTGAATATGACTTCCACCACCTGGACCATTTTATTTTCGCTTGGACTCTCTTTAATGTCATTCACAAAATGAACTCTATTGAGCCTTCGCCAACACTTTTCATTATTTGATGGAAGGCTTAATTGGCCATTGGGTACAGTGGATTTCATCCTTCTCTACCCTTTTTTTTTCCAATTTAAGAAATATGGTTCCCAAAACAGCTGGGGAACCAGGGCTCTGTTCGCAACCAGGTTCTATTTTTTTCATTGAGATTGGTGTTGAGCCTGCAGGAAAAAAAGACCGAAACCTTGTTTTGCTCTTCAGCCCCTTCTTTCTCGCTCTTCAGCCACTTCTTGTTTTGTGACAGCTTTCCTTCACGGTGATTTGGAGGAGCATATTTACATGGAGCAGCCAGAAGGGTAGGCCTCTCCTTATTCATTCCATAGGGCGGGGCTGCGGACTTACAATTCAGCAAAAGGGCTTAAAAGCTCCTTTCTTAAACCTTCCCCTTTCTCTAATAATAAGCTAAGCATCAAAACCCAGCAAACCCCAATTCTCCCTCTTTGCCCAAGACCTTGCATCAGCTGATCTATGACTACCCTCATTCTTAAAGAGGCTTCCATCTCAAGAATGCTATCAATAACCTTCTGCCTCTTATGCTGCTCTAACTCCTGGTCATTCGTCCCCTTCACATGTACTGCATTCATGGTGGCAACAGCCTCAGTCAACTCAACAATGGTTTCCTCCAACACCCTTCTGAGGCTGTGGTCATAGCCTTGGCAGCACCATCACCAGTCCAGCTGTCCCTTCCCCCCCAGCCGCCTATCTACTCGTGTTTGTAGCTCAATCAGAGGTCAAGTGTGTGGTCTGGCTAAAAAACTGAAGTCGTCCGTATCAAGTCATTGGAAGCTATTGAATTTTAATATTTAAGAACATGGATGGAGAGAGAGAGAGAGAGAGAGAGAGAGAGAGTATAGCCTGCTTATACAGTTATATCTGTTGTACTCAGTAACTTTTTTCAGCTCTATCTTCTGATACAGCTCTATCTGATACTACTGACCTCGTTAGTAGTATGTGCATGTCTGTCGGAATTCCATATCCTTGTATGTACTGTTCTGGGATTCATGTGCTTTCATTCCTATCTGGATTTGTTTGATTTGTACTTGTATACTGACTAATAATGTTGCAAGAACATAGAAATTGCTTTTGGTGTCTCAGGATATGTTGTCCATCAATCGGTCACGCTCCTAGCAAAAGGGCTCATTATTGTATAAATGGGTTAATTGTTAGTTCGGCTACATTCAAATGTGTTTTAAGGCCCACAGATTTAGAAATTCTGTTGTTAGTTTGTTAGGCTCATTTCACAAAAGTTTTGTAGTGAGGGTATGGTGAGTTTTGAACGTGAATTTCCATTTGTTGTATCTATTTTCTTGGAGGTGTGATCACCCTCGAAGTTGATTAAGTTGTAACTTACCCGAGCATTAAGTGTTTGGATGCAAAGAAAGTAAAAGAAAATGAAAAGATTGATCACCTTTAACGGTGATCACACCTCCAAGAAAATAGATACAAGAATTCACATTCAAAACTCAGAATACGTTCAATGCAAGACTTCTTACATTATTTATACCTGAGATGGGCCTAACAAACTTACAATAGAATTGCTAAATCTGTGAGCCTTAAACGAATTGGAATTTATCCGAACTAACAACTAACCCATTTACACAAGGAAATATTAACCTACAAAATTTTTACAACTCTATTAAATGAAAGGTAATTTTTTTAAAATTGAGATATAATTTCAATGAAGTGGCATGCTTGCATTTGTTAATTGTGAAATGAATTGTAAAAGAGTTGTAAGAGAGTTGCAGGTGTATTGTTATCCTTTGTACAATAATGAGCCCTTTTTCTAGTGTGACACAACTTAGTTACTTAAATGACAATCTGAGAGTATATGCCCATCTACATGTCGCCTTCAATTATCCTTCTTACTCAAAGGTACTTCATTCAATCTGGCAGGTGTCCGAGGCAAAGCTTATATGGGTTGATCGGTTGGGATTTGATATGCGCGTCTTTTCTCAGAAAGGTATATTTGAGGTCCGCATTCCTTTTCCAAGAGAAGTGACAGATGTGAAGGGTGTGAAGTCAACATTTAATTGTATGTCCCAATTAGCTTGGGAGGTTGAAAAAAATTTTCATGTCCCCAATTTCCAGAAGGTGAAACAGTTGAAGCAGATATTATAGAGAAGAATAACAACGGCCGTCTTCCTCTCAATCTCTCTCTCTCTCTCTCTGCGCGCAGAGGACAAGAATATTTGCTGGCTTTTGTTATCTTGCAAGTTACGTGGATCGGTTGGCCGACCAAAAATGAGATTCTTCCGATTATGATGAGGGCCTCAATATCAGCATCTACCTCTTCTTTTTCTTTTTCCTTTCTTTTGTTTTCGCCAAGGAACCTTGCCAATTGGGCAGCCTAATTGTTACACTTCTGGCTAGTTGGCAAAAATTAGTACAAGCGAAATGTTTCCTCTTTTTCCCCCCTTTTATGGGGTTTTCCCCTCATGCATCAGCTTCCGATTCTAGTCCCTTGCTGCCATTGTGAACTTCATACATTTTAAAAATGGTGAAAGAACATCTTGGGAGTCCGTCAGCCTGCTGTTAATTGTAGTCCGATCTCTCATGATTAGAGCAGGGCATTGACCTGGTCGGAGTTGGATTTAGCCTTTTCCAACTCTTAACACCGATTCAATCAGAGCCCGATATCGACTTCCGACTCCGTATTTGACAATTGAAAACATCCATCTGATCTGAATCCGTTAAAACAAAGCGGAGTCGGATTGGATGTCAGATTTGGATCGCTAAATTGGGTGAAACATGTTTTGGGCTATTTTGTAGTAGGCTACGTTTTAAGCTATTATCCTATCATTTTTTAACACTAATTTTTGGGCTGAAATGATAGGGCTTTGTACAAAGTCCACTGTTTGGACTGAATTATTGGAAATGTCTTAAATATTTAAAACTGGCGCGGTTTGGTTTGGATATAAAAGTCCCTCTAACTCATTTTAATTTATCTTATTTACTCATTATAATTTTTTCAAATTTTTATATAAAATATAATAAATAATTCAACTTTTACAAATTTCAAAATAATAATAATGTTTTATTTAACTTTCATTTCAACTCATCTTATGTCAACTAACTATCGTTGTGTTTTGATGTTGAGCTGAGTTGAGTTGAGTTGAGATGAAAGTTAATAGTTTAATAAAATATTGTTAAAATATTATTTTTCAATATTATTATTATTTTAGAATTTTAAAAAGTTGAATTGTTTATTATATTTTGTGTTGAAATTTAAGAAAATTGTTATGATTAAATAAGATGAGTTGAGATGGGTTGAGATAGATTTGGGAACCAAACTACCTCTCCCAGAAGCTTCTGCATTAGGCTCATGCAATGGGCTCTATATAAAACCCATCTTTTGGGCATAAGTCTTACCAAGATAACGAATAATGATAAATTTTGCAAAAACATGATTTAGACCATTTTTTGGGAGCAATTAAACATAACAATTTGAATATAAATACTTTTACTATCTTTACTAAACTATAAACTAAATAAGTAGGATTAAAAATACAAATCATCAATCAAATTTTAAAGTAAAAATTGAAAATAAACTAAGGGCTCCAATTATAAAAGAAAATACCTAAATACTTAACAAAAGTACCCGAACAAACAAAAAGACCACCACCTAGGCATTCAATACACAACCAAAACAAGAAACCAATTACATGAACAAAACAAAACAATTCATCCCCAAACTACATCATCAAGGCATTCAATACATAAAAAAGTAAAAGTTCAAGAAAAACACAATTTCCAGCAAGAACTAAAGGACTAAAGCAACACAACTCCAAACACATTGCCACACAACTGCAACCCACTTACAGACCACACAACTCTAATACTGTTCCCAAATACTTAGCAACCATAATGACACAAATGCAACATGTTCCCAACTCCAGAGTAACAAACCACCAACACAACACAGCTCCAATAAATACAAACCACATTGAAAAATATTGTTTCCAAGATAAGAAGTGCCAAAGAAATAATGAAAGATGACTAAATACTGCCATCTCCAAATTGCTTCTCTCCACTTGTTCCTTCTAAGTTGTAGCTATTAGAAGTGAGAAGAGAACAAAAGTAATGACAAGATAAGATAACATGTCACTAAAAAACCATAAAGATATATAAAAATAGCAAAGGTGAAAAACTTGACTAATGCACCTTAATCCTCGTCACATGGCATACTCGCCATATTGGTGATTGATTCTACAATTGAAAATGTAAAAATACACTTATTAGTATCAAAAATAAAAAAATAAAAAAAATATAAGAGATGCTAATGATTTCAGTAATTTTACCAGAGTTTAACTTGTATTTGTCCACGTCATCAAGTTAGTTCCATTAATTTTGACTCAGACGTATGAGTGTAGACTTCAACCAATTTTGAGTGCAAACAAGAGCATCCACTGTTCTAGGAGCCAATGAACTTCAAAATAGATACAACACACGGGTTCTTGTACAAAATGTTGGCTCAAAAGTTACAACAGTGATGGGATTAGCTAAGATATCTCTTGACATTTTAGCAATGATCGGGTATTTGCTAGCGTTAATCCTCCACGAAATTAATATATCAAATGTGTCTGTGAGAGCCTCAACATCCTTCAATAAATACTACTCAAGCTCTGACTTACAGTCCATCAAAAATGCTGATTTTTCCTTTATCAAAATTTCTTGGAAAAGCCAAAGGGTCAGCTGAACAATTACTCCCCATTGATATATTACTCTAACAACTAGTTGTGGGAGATAGCTAGCCTAAACCCACTAGAGTGCCCACCACGAAACCTACAATATTAGTCATACTTTAGCTCCAAGTCCCTCCTGAAGATTTCAACAAATTCTTCACCCATATTAGTGCCCAATGTCTGATTAAACCAATATGATTGAGTAACCAACTTGTAACAGGGATCATGAATATCAACAATAAACAAAAACCTATGATTTTGTGAAGATCCCCCCAATTTTTATCATATTTTGACTTCATTCTATAAGTCATTGTACTCAAGCGCAAATCACTATTGTGACAAAATGCATTCAAATTTGCATGAACATTAATAAGCTCCTAAAAGTACAATTTTTAAGTGACATAAAATGATCCAGAAAACTATAATGACCTAGACTTAGCTAAGTCCTTGTCTATCATTTAGTCACCGCTAAGTTTACTCTTTGGGCGAAGTAAAGAGGAGGAGAACACTTAGTAAAAGGCACGAGCCTTCTTTGGTTCTTAGAGCATGGGGAGTCCAAGCCCACAAGGAGGGCCCAAAGACCCACAAGGCTTTCATCCACTAGAAAGGATTAGGGTTTGAAACCCTAGTTAGGGTTTTGGTTTGAAAAGATAAGCACCACATGATGGGAGAGACCTTTTAGTTTCCCGAGAATCTCATCATTTGAAACCTAGGGAAGTAGCATCCCCATTTAGCACACGACTGACACTTGGCCAACAAAACACAAGCTTCTAGAAAAAACCAAAGGATGGGAAGAAAAGAAAAAAGGCTCGGCTACTTAGGGCCCATGCCATTTCACCCACCTACATGCCACATGGCTTACATGCAATCCTACCATTAGCATCCATTGCACTTGAACATGAAAATGGAAGAAATGAGAGAGAGAAAAGAAAATTTCGAAAACCCTAAAGGGGCTACATGGCACATCATGTAATGATAAGCGTGCAAACTTCTAGAACACAATTCAAAGATGAAGGGGCTCATAAGGAAGGTGTCAAATCAGGAGCACAAGATTTGAAGGGGCTCTAAGGTTTCGGCCAAAGGAGTGCATGCCCAATTAAAGGACTTTCAAACCACATGGACGTCATGTCTTGCATGTGTAGAATATGGCAGTCTCTAGAAGATTTTGATCATGAGGGATGGGAAGGGTCGCCTAGAACAAAACAAACTCTAGTCTCTAGAGTCTCAGCCAACGCCCCACCACAAACAACGACCAACTCCTCTACCACTTGTCATGCATGTAGTGTATATGAGAGCTTCAAGAATTGTGCAATCATTAGGAAGAAGAATAGAAGGTCTAGGGAATTGATGCACACAATTTTTGAGGGTTCTAGAAGAATCCTAGTGGGGGAAACTAAGACTAGGGAGAGAAAGGAAGGGTCAGCTAGGGTTAAGACCCAATGACACGCCACTTGTCACATGGCAAGCATGCACACATCTAAGAGGTCCAAGACTAGGTTTAGGGTTTATCAAAAGACATATATGACATATATGCCCCAAAGGTTCAATAAACCTAAACCACAAGGTGAAGCATGCCCAAAGGGCATTTAGGGTTTCAAATTTTTAGCAAGACAACAAAGTTACATGTCAGTCATGCATGAGTGTCATTTGAACTTCCCAAGAATAATGTATCAGGTTCAAGAGGAGTTTTGTGTGTGTATCACGAACCCCAAGTCAAGATTAAATATTATCTCGGTGGAGCTTCTCTAGTTACTTAAGAGCACTTAAGAATTGAATAACATCTCTTGGGTCGCCAATGACAATGGGTCCAGGCAAGATGGTAATGCTCTCTAGTTGACGTTGTTTCTTTCTACTAGTAGAGGCTAGAGGATGCCTAGTCACAAATACACTAGGTGCAAAACTAAGCATTGTGTGTTATGAAGTCATTTGCATGGTCATTACCCAAGGTGTAGGGAAGGGAGTCAAGATGTGTGCACAGCCTATGAAGGGGAGGTGTAGTGACATGCGTTAATAAACCAAGATGCGTGTGAGTGGTGGAGAGATTCCATGTGTTGATTTGGACCTGGGGTCCTGTAAATGATATGATATGTTATGAGATGTTATAGTGTATTTGGGCACTAAGTGTTCAATCAGGTTTACTATGGTTCATGGCTATGTTGTTTTACTTGGAGGATTTGTTCCTCGGTCTACTTATGATATATGTGGTTTTAGCTTTTATCTACATTAAGCTTATGCATTCATATTCATTGTCATTGTCTTACATTGTTAGTGCTATTAGAGCATTGGCAATGGCTAGCCATTGCCAAGTTCAAATTTTGGCTAGAATTTCAAGTTTTGGCTATAGCATTAACATTTGGCTAGGTGAATCCACATTGGACTAGCTATCTTAAAGTCAAAATATTAATATAATATTATATATTTTAATAATATTTTACAACCTAATTCTATCCAACAATTTTCTTATCAATCTCAATAAGCAGGCAATAACCAACATAAATGATGTCAAAACGGTTATGGAGTTACTTTGAGGTCATCTAGGCATTTTAACAAACATCTTCTATGGCTTCATATGAATTCCACCAATTACCAATTAAAACTCCCACAAGATTATCAGATTGTTAGGCAAACTTAAAAGAACAGATTGTTAGGCAAACTGAAAAGAACAAAAGCAAGATTGAAAGCAAAGGATCTCTCCAATGCCAACATTCAGACGACAAACAAATTCCTAGGTGACACTCCGATGCCAACAATTGGACGCAAGAATGAAAGCAAAGGACCATGGTGATGTCGAGCCTTTTCCCCCATGAAGCTCTTCAAAGAAAAAATTTCAAAATCCATCTAGTTACCAGTCCATGGTCACCGAGCCGTGAGAAATGATCTGACAACCAATATCTACCATCAAGGAAATGGTGGAGAGATTCCACGTGTTGATTTGTTTATCAGAAAACTAAGGGAAAGAGAGAGACTTCGATAATACTGAGAGAAGAGGGAGAGAAGAGCAACGAAGAAAATGCATAGAGTAGAAGGAGAGAAGAGCGAGGAAGAGGGAGAGAAGACCGAGCGGAATGGAAAAAGCGAGGGAGAGAAGAGACCGAAGAAGAAGACAAGTTCAAAGAGAGAGAGAGAAGAGCAAGGGAAAGAGAGAGAACGGTTGGTAGAAATTATAAAATAAGGGTTTGGTGTGTGAACAGTAACTCGCCAATGTTAGCTAGTCCCCTTAATTTACTGTAGCACAAATGTCAAACTTTGTAACTTTAGCTAGTCCAATGTAGATGTTTTTTTCTCACATTTAGTTAAATTTTAGACTTGCATTGGCATTTGGCTAGGCCATTGCCAATGCTGTGGGTTTTAACTTATTGAGATTTTATTGAGCTCTCACTGTAGTAGTCCCGCTATGGTTTCGTCCTTTAGAACCATAGATTTTGATGCAGATGTAGGTCAAGAGGGTTATTTCAAGGAGGAAGAACCAGTGCAATCCGAGGAATAGCTTGGGGGCTTGTCCCCATTAAGTTTATAATCTTTTGTAAATTTAGGGTGTTTATTGTATTTGTGCAATGAATAATTTATAGCGTAAAATATTATTTGAGTTGGCTGTTGAACAAATATTGGGTTATAATTATTTTATGGATGAAGTGATGATGACTTGTGGATATTTTACTTATGGGTGAGTAAACTAAGATTCTTTGGTACTACTAATATTATTCTCCAACTAATACTTTACTGTTTTACGTTGTGACTTTGATACACACGTGTACTTACATTCAAGCACACAAGTTCCTATGTTTCGTAGGGGATGTAGCATGTTTGGCATGCATCTCGGGCACCATGATTCCTCGCAAAAGCATAAGGATACAATACTAGAACTTGAGGCTGGGATCTTAAGAATGTTAGGCTTGAATTGTTAGTGTCATAGGCTCAATCCATTAGCAATTAAGTTCAAAACTTGGTAGTATTGAGAACGAGCATAAGTGATAGGCATGGGTTTATTTNTTACATGTCCTGACGCTTCAGATGTCCGTCCGATCCCAAACGGAAATCTGAGGGCGTCATATGTAGCATGTTTGGCATGCATCTCGGGCACCATGATTCCTCGCAAAAGCATAAGGATACAATACTAGAACTTGAGGCTGGGATCTTAAGAATGTTAGGCTTGAATTGTTAGTGTCATAGGCTCAATCCATTAGCAATTAAGTTCAAAACTTGGTAGTATTGAGAACGAGCATAAGTGATAGGCATGGGTTTATTTAGAAGGAGAGACATAATGGTGCAACCAAGAGTTCCCTCTAACAAATGACCAGGAGGCAAGCATAAGGAGAGCTAGCCTTGTAGTGATGGGAACCATGCTATGGCTAGAGCGATTGATCATATGACAAACATGCTATAGTGACAACAGGAAGTTTTCTAGCAATAACTACAATTACAACAAGTTAACCACTCATGTTTTAAACATAGGGGTTGTATGTACGAGTAATTTTGAACCTATTAACCTATCGATATCCAAAAATTTTTGAAAATGAAGGGCTAATGAAGGCGGGAAAATGGATCAAGAATATTGAAAGGACCTTTGAAATATGTGGGTGCACAAAGGATTAAAAGTTGCTATGCGCTAGTTACTTATTCCAAGGAGAGGTAGCAGTCTGGTGAGACGTGAAGAGGCGACTATTGATCATGGAACTGGGATCCATGGAAACCATTACCTGGGGAAGGTTTAAGAAGGAGTTTGATGACCATTACTTCCTTGCCATTCTAAGGCAATAGAAATTGAGAGAATTTTCTAGTTTGGTCCAAGGTGGCATAGTCGAGCCATATGCCACTAAGTTCATGGAGATAGGGAGATTTGTGCCACATCTCATCGCCACAGAAGAAATGAATACAAAGCAATTTCAAGATGGACAACAACCGTGAATATGTACCTAAGTGGCTTGTTGTAGATAAAACTTCCATAGGCTAGTGGATTTGGTCTCAGTTGCTGAATAGACCATTTGTGTGTAGCCAATGCAACAACTGTAACAACATGCCAGAAATTTAGTGAATAAATTTCTTTAGACTTTAAGAACATCTTGAAATCCCGGAAAGGTTTCACAACTCGAGCAATCGCTTAGGTTTTAGACTTTAACATAGTCAATTTCTTACCTGTTATGGGGATGGAAATGCTACATTTTCATTTCTTCAGGGCACTTAGGAGTTGAATTTTACAAAATAAAGTTACAGCACTATGATCATATGATTATTTAGGATTTTATGGTGTAATGTTTCTTTTTGCCATTTTCCAAGTAAATAGTAACATCCGTGATAACACCGTGTGACACCCAGGCCAGTCGATTTTCAAATCACATTACGCACTATCCAAATCAATCTAGAGGAATTTTATTTGGACACATGTTAAGGTCTTAGCCACATTTGGTGAATAAGGTAAAACATTTGACACGAAGAGGAAACATGAGATAGAAATGTAAAGCAATTGAAGGAAAATCAAGCATTATGATCATGTCACCTAAGCCAAACACTATACCATCCAACCAAATATTTTTTAGAGGGTTTCAACTCTAGTAAAAACCTAATATGTAACAGCCCGCTATAAATTCAATGGTGAAATTTCTATAGACTTTAGGAACGTCATGAAAACTCCGTAAGTTTTCATGAATTGACTAATCGCAAAGGTTTTAGTCTGTCAACATAGTCAGTGTAATCACTCACTATGATGTCAAAAATATGATTTCAATTATTTGAGGTAGTTAAAAGTGTCAGAATACGTTATGGTCTATGCCACTAGACTCAGTTGATTATTTAGTATTTTATGGCGCAATAACTCATTTTCATAATTTCGGACGAAACGCCTATTCGAAACTATGAAATTATTTTTAGGGGCACTTTGGGATTGAGTTTTAGTAAACGATTTTCACGATAGGTTAATATGAATATTTAAGATTTTTCAGTACTAAATTTGTTATGCATTTTTTTGGAGTGAATAGTAACCTCTATAAGCGTATTAAGTGTAGTGTTTTCAAAATCACAGTATGGAATGTCCAAATTAGATTAGAGAAATTTTATTTGGATATTTGGCAATATCTTAGCCACACATAGTGAATAGGATTAGACGCTTGGCACAAAGAGGAACCATTAGATGGATTTGTGAAAAAAATCAAGGTGTGAGATCATGCCACCTAAGCAAAACTTTTTTTCATCTGATCAACCAAATTAAGCTAAATCAAAGAGGGTTTCAACCCTAGTGAAACCCTAAATGGTTGAAATTCAATTGAAACCCCAAAAACTTGCTTGAAACCGAAACCCTAAACGATTTCTCCAAATCCTAAAGTTGGCCTTCAAACCCTTTTTGATCCAATTTCTAGCATTGTGTTTAATCACTTGATTAAATCACTTTCACATGCTATGAATTTCTCAAATTCTTGTTATGACATCATTATCCAACCTTTTAAACCTTGAAAATTTGATTGGTCCAAAAAAATTGGATTTGAGCTTGATAGCATCTCAAACCCTAACCAAACCCCCTTTAAACCCCAAATTGAAGCACATTTGGTTGAAGCCCACCAATTTGGCCACCTTGGAAAAGCTTCTTGAAGAAGTTTCCTCCCCCACATGGCAGACCATCCACTGCCCTTAACTGCACCCAATGGTGCCTTGATGAGATGGAGAAACCCACCTCATCAACCTCCATACCTCATAGTTTCTGCAGGCAGCCCTTTCCCCTCACTATTCTCCACTTTATGTCACATAGCCACCTCCAATCAAGGGTCATTCAAGCTCATATCTTGCCCCTCCAGAATTCTAGAGTTGTGCAAGACACACTTCTTTCCCTTCAATCACTTATTCATCCCGTTCTTAGAGAGAAATCCAAAAGAGCTCTATCGGACAGATTTCTAAGTATTTTTATGTGGAGATTTTTGACCATTTGTAAGTATTTTCACACGATAACTCATTCATAAAAGCCGTAGATATATTATTCGTATCATTCCATGGTCATTTGGTTGGTCAAATGTATTTTTAACCATGGAAATGTCATTCTAGGCGTGAAACTAAAGAGTATGTTATGTTTTGGAATTTTTGACCAAGTTAATGGACATGTCTTGGTACGAAAATTTTATGGAGTGTTGTTAGCATGTGTTTAAGAGTTTTCATTGAAGTTTTGTTGCATGAATAAAACTTTTGATGATAGATTTTCTTAGATCTAGAAACTTGAAAACTGGAAGTGGAAAAACAGTTTTTATTTGGAGAAAGTTTGAATATTTCGTGGTTTGATCTTACTCTAAAGGCTTTGATATTTTTATATGATGATTCCAAGTCTCTTATTTTCATTTTAGGATGTTATTTTGAAGATATTTAGCAATAGTTTCAAAAATATGATTTTTCTATGCAAGAGGATTTCGGTTAGGCCTAAGATTTGATATTTTTGGATTAGATCCATGTTTTATTGATTTTTAGCCATGTGATTTTAAGTTTGATGGTTAGATATTATTTAGGACACATTTTTCAAACCATGTGATGCTTTATTTAAAATATCTCAACTTCTTAAGCCATTGATCAAGAAATTTATCAAAACTAGTTGAGGAAAAAGTTTTTGTTTTTGGACTAAGTTTAAAACAAAAAACTCCAAGTGTTATTTTGTAATTTTGATGACTTTAGTTTGATGATTTAAAGCATGTTTGATCTTAGGATGATGTTATAAATATGTTAGTAGTAAGATTTGATTTTTGGAATTCTTGGAAATGTTTTCATTTAGGGTCAAACCTTGTGATTCAAGTGTTTGGATCTTTACACAAAAAGTTTGGTGTTGATTATTAGCTTTTTCTAAATAGATGTTTTAAGTATGATTTTAAACTTAGGATAGGAAGATCTTTGTTGCAAAATTTTGGTTTAAGCATGAGTTTTGAAGTTGGAAGGAATTGCAACAAAAATAAGAGAAATGACCTATAGATGTTTCAGCCGTAGTGTATTTTTTCATAATTGTGATTTGTTTTAAATTTTTCTGAATTGATATTTGAGTTTAGGATAACATTTACATGAGGAATGTAAATTTTAAAATTTTTTGGAGTTAGGATGTGAAATTTTCAAGTTAGGGGTAAAATGGTCATTTTTTCACATGTAGAGGGTAAAATGGTAATTTTACTCTAAGTTAGCTTATTTTCATGTTTCTAATTGTTAGTAATTAAATTTCTAATTTTTAGAATATCCTCTTATAGTTCCTTGTGTTTCGCGCTTTATTCTCGTAGAACGCAACGATCGAGGTAAGTTAGCTTCTAACTTACTATTAGTTTATTGTATATGTATGATGGGTAAGGAAATTACAATTTATGTATGTATGTTATCATATATGCCATGCCATGACATGTCATTACATGTTTATCTATTATGGCACATCACGAATATTTATCTGTTATACAGTCTATCCTGTCATGTATTGCTATATGTTATAAGTATGCCACATGTTACATGTATGTCATATCATGTAATATTCACCATTGCAAGTATGTCATGTTAAGTAAAGAAGTCAGATCAAGTTTATGTTAAGTCAAGTTTCAGATCATGTTCATGTTAAGTTATTCATGTTAATCACGACCCTAAGTGATAGGATGTGGTAATATCTTAGTGGAACTCTTTTGTTCACGCTTGAGTGTCTAAATAGGTGTGAAAATTCCTGAGTTGACGAAGTACAGTTAACAGGTTGCGAATGGGGCCTAACTAGCTGGTCACCGGAGTGCACCAGGCAATAACGCCAATGAAGCCATATTTTATTTTATGTGTGTTCACAGCAAGTGTGGCACAAATAATTCATGGGGCTACAATAACTGTGGAGCATGAAGTATGAGGCCACAACAACTGTGGAGTATACACTACATGAGACACATGCATTGTGACACGTAGTATACGTGGGGCCACATCAACTTTGGAGTACATATTAATGCACTCACAGCTGGTGAAGATACCTGTGTTGTGATGCAGGAATCGGTAGGGACACACAGCTCAAGTGGACCTGTGTAGCACCCATATGGTCACGTTATTAATTAAGTCTATTGAACAAGATTCCAAGTTCATGTCAAGAAGTTAAGAATAAGCAATCATGGTTAACCCCATGAGTTAAGAATAAGCAATCATGGTAACCCCATGAAATAAGAGTACACCATCATGGTAACCCCATGAGATAAGAATAAGCAATTATATGAACCCCATGAGATAAAAACCTCAAAAGATAAGAATAAGCAATCATGGTGACCCCATGAGATAAGAATAAATTTAAGATCAAGTTCATGTTATATTACGTTATGTTCACGTATATATTATGTTCATGTTCACGTTGAGTTTCAAGTTTATGTTCATATCATGTTATGTTCACGTTTATGTTATTCACGTTCATGTTATGTTATGTTCATGTTCACGTTATGTTTCAAGTTCACGTTCATGTCATGTTATGTTCACATACATGTTATGCTCAAGTTCACATTTATGTTATGTTATGTTCATTATATCTCAAGTTCACATTTATGTCATGTTATGCTCAGGTTTATGTTAAGTTCAAGTTCATGTTTATCTTATGTATGCTCACGTTCATGCTATGATTCAAGTCCATGTTATGTTTCAAGTCCACGTTCATGTTATGTTGCTAGTCCATGTTATGTTTTAAGTTCAAGTTCATGTCATGTCAAGTAAAGTTTAGTTCACGTTTCAGTTCAAGTTATGTTAGTTATGTCATGCTATATGCCAAGTTATTCTATGCTTACTTACGACTTTAATTATGCATTCATACTTTTACTATCATGCATGCATCATTAACCTGTGTGGGAGTTTCCTGTTAACTTACTAAGATTTATAATCAAATCTCATTGTGGTAGTCTCAACTACAATTCCCCCCAAATGATAGATCTTGTTACAGGACCCAAAGGAGAATCGAAATCCGACCAGCTGAACACAATCAACTAAGCTACGATGCGACGTCGATGATGACATAGTAATTAACATAGGTTACTATTTATACTTATAGAGTTGTATCTCCAGTACTCTTTTGATCACAACCATTTTGGACTTGTGTTGTTATCATAGTTGTTTAGTATGCTTTTATGTATGAAATATGTTTCAAGTATTTGAGATATTTTTAGTTTGGTGCATAGTATTGCTAAAGAAAAAAAATTTATCCACTGCGAATATTACATAATGCTAGATGCATGTTAGGAAGTTTGCATCTTATATGTTATGAACGAGAGCAGGTAACCTTGTATTGCATGTCCCGACGCTTCAGATGTCCGTTTGATCCCAAGCGGAATCTGGGGGTGTCACATAATCCATTAGATCCAATTGAAACCCCAAAACCTTAGTGGAAGTCAAAACCCTAAATGGTTTTCCAAATCCTACTTTTGGCCAATTTTAGCTTAGTGATTAATCACATAATTAAATCATTTCTACATGCTATTAACCACTCAAATTCATGTCATTATAGCCTCTTTTATTCTTTTCTATCTTGATAATTTTATTGTGCCAATAACACTTGAATTTGGTCTTGTTGGAAACTGAAACCCTAAACCAAACCCTCTTTAAATTCTAAATGAGGCCCAATCGGTTTAGGCCTTTTAAGGGCCACTGAAAAGCACCACCCAAGCATGGCTTCTTGAAGAAGTTTCCCCCACTTCCCTAGGTGTACTTTTGCTGCCCTTTTCGGCCCAAATAATAGTTGGGACATGTAACTCAAGGCTATATACCCTCGTACATGACAATTAAGATGCAATGTACCTATTATATTCTAGCAGTATGTAATAAATCACAGTGGAAAATGTATGTAAATCTAAGTAAGATTTAGAGCAGTTTTTGCAAAATACCATGGTACCATAAAAACTATTTATCCCAAAAGATTTCATTGTTCAAATTTCCTCAAAATAAACATTCTTTTTATATTGTGACCCGTAAAAGTCTAAGTGCCCATTCGCCTAAGATACATAAAAATACTTCTTTCCTTTGAGGCAGTTATGGTTGTTGAATCACCAAACTCTGAGTAGCTCATTGGGCTTCTACAGTGTACTCCCATGCCTGTCTTAAATAGCCCGTTACAAAACCCATACAATCTCCTAAGAAGAGTGCACCCCCATGCTCGAACAACCTTGGAGAGTCATGATCCTTATTCACATTATCTTAGATGTCCTTAAGGTATCATGAAGTAGTCCTTAGGCAAGCAATAACAAAATTGTAGTGGGCCTCTAGAGTGTACTCATCCTTGACAAGGTCACTAATCTCGTTCATCTTGCTTGAGGTCTTGAGTAAAGGTCACAACTTCTACCATTCTGGATTGGAAATGGTAGTTGAAACTACCACGGTGAGATTTCGAGAAATCTCAGTAAATAAATAGGCAACATACCATAGATAATATAGGCATATAAAGGTAAACTATGAAATGAATGCATGGACATGTATTTGACACAAAACTTGGTTTATGCAATTTAACTTTTCAATAAAACATCTTTTTCCATTTTTGCACATTGAATAGTATGCATATAACACATTTTTTATTTATTACCTTTTCAGTTCTTGTAACATATAGTTTGGATACCTCATGGCTCCCATATGCACCGTTGGTTTCCCACTAGTTACTGTATCATCTAATTGCCCACTTGACCGTGGTGACTACATCATAACCTTTAACTATGTAGCAATTTTTCATTTCACCTTCACCACATATAATACATGTGGCACCCACTAGCTTTAGGTGCTACTCTGTTCCGATATCCTTTCCACAATGATCCATTTGAGATCCGCTGACAATACTTTGTCGACCCAAAGGCTACCACTCCAATTTAAACAGTCTAGAATAGATAGAGAAGTTCCACTAGGACATTTCCCTATTCTATCATTTGGGGTCGTAAAAAAAACCATTTATAGACTCTTTTCTTTGAAAACAGTATACAACCCAAATGTATGTGACATGAAACTTTTGACACTTTTCTTTTTAAGAATCAAATGAACATATAGATACCGTGAGTCATGTAATCATATAATCAAACATTGAACATCTTAGGTTATGGCTTGAAAATATTAGAACATTTGAATACTCAATTCACAAAAATAAGCAATAGCATTCAAGGCATATCCAAGTAGAAGATCAATATCTTAAATCCGATAACATATACATGGCTGAATCATTTGAAAGTTATGCAAACATGTTATAATAAGCAACTCGAGCTAGCATCACTAAGCATACATGAACAAGTAGATATGGCAAGAACATCATGCAAATCCAATTACAAAGCATCACATAGCAAAAGATTATCACCAATCAAATAGTTCATGTTATAGAACATAAAAATGCAAAGTTCACATGGCATATACAAATATTATCCAAAGTACGTTGAGAGTCTACTTACAAATATATGGAGCAAAAACACAAGTATCACGATCAAGCAAGCTAAAAATATGATTTAAACTATTAGACGTAGGGACATACAAAAGCCCTAATTTGAGTAGGTGTACGTGTGTGTTGGATCTATGGTTTGCTCCCTTACGGTTTATGGAGCTTCTTTCATCAGAAGGGCTCTCCTAGCACTTGGTCTAGATGAAGTTGCTCTAGGCCGTATGGTGTCCATTGCCTCCCCAATAAGGTGTGATCATGGGGTCTCACTAACTATACATGGCGTGTGCATGTAAGTGAGTGTGGGGTGTGTGTTACCTTGCATGGTGTTTCTCTTCCCTAGCCGAAGCTTGGCCAAACGAACAATTCATATCTTAACCCTATTAGTGGCCGACTCCATCATCTTTCTTTGTGCCCCATTCTTATCAATGCTTGGCTAATAGAAGGCTTAGATTCTTTTCTTATAAATACCCTAGTTTTTCCTGAATGTGTTTGTGCAAGTGAACACACGGATCCGAACCTTTCATCACCTTTTCACTTTAAGTGGTCATGCGTGTGTGTGGATGAAAATGGGTGAGTGGTTCTTATCATGCGAGCTTCTTCTTCTTGAGTGGATTCACGACATTCTTCTTCACTCATGGTGGATGAATGTAGGTGATAAGTACACGATGTTTGGGTGGTAAGAAAGTGAAGCCGTGAGTTTTTTTCCAGGGTCTCTGTGAGAGAGAGAGAGAGAGAGAGAGAGAGAGAGAGAGAGAGAGAGAGAGTCCGAAAATGAAATGGGTAGAGTTTCCCATTGGTGTGTGTCTCCTTTGAGTGCCGGCCCTTGGGCTACCTCTTAGATAGACCACCGAATTCCCACGTTCCCATGACATAAGGAATCTCAAAAGTTGGACGCATGTATGCCATGTGTTCATTAGTCCCTTAGCCTCTACCGAAACCCTTCCCGTTCTTTTTAGGATTGTTCTTCCTTAGGAAGTCCAAGTGATTTCTATAGCTTGAGTGACAAGTGGCTCACCTTCTAGTTTAAGAAATTCAAATTCCCTAAGTGCCCTTAGGCATGTGACACAGAGTGATCTAGGTTCATTAAACCTTTTGAGGCGTGTTGGTCATTTGACACAACCATAATCCTGGACTCTTGGTTCTTAGGTGTATGCATGCTTGCCTAGTGGCAAGTGGTGTGTAGGGATGTGTGTGCTAGTGCCTCTTGTCATCCATCTCTTGCTCTTCCCCACAAGGATTCTTGTAGAATCTCAGTGTGTGTGTGTGTCTTGCTAGCCATCTCTTTTTTCCACAAGATCTTTCCTCTTCTCTAGAACCTTCTTCTAAGGTTCCTAAGTGAGTAAAATGTGGCATGTGTGAGGGAGAGTGGTGTGGTGGCTGAAACCTAGGGACTAGGGTTTTGTTTTATCTCATGTGCCTCTTTCAATTCCAATCATATCCATCTTCTAGAAAGTTCCTTGCATGAAGGACACTTGGCAAAAAGGTGGTTGGAATCCCTTTGGTAGGCCTGAAGCTCTCTTGAAACCAAAACCCTAATCTCTTGGTGGAATGTGCCTTAGCCTCTTGAGCACCCACATGCACCACTTTCCCATGCAAATCTTCTTGGAACTCAAATTGTCTTGAAAAATGGCAAGAATGTGGGTGATGGTGAGTGGGTGTGTTGGCCGAGTGATCCCTTGTCTTCCCTAGGCATCTAATAATTACTTTCCTTCTAGAACCCTTCTACTTGTGTTATAAGTATAAAAAATATGTAGCCTTTGTCATGGTAGGCGTGCTAGGGCTTTTCGGTTACCGAACCCTATGTCTCTCATCCCTTCTTCCAACAATCTTATCTAGATTCAATAGGCCTTGAATGTCTGACAAGTGGCCTAAAGGTTTGATGTGTTGGGCATGTGTTACCTTGTCCCACTAGGGTTTTAGGCTTTAGCCCAATGGGCTGTCCAAATTCCTAACGCTTTGATGGGCCTATCTTATGGGCTTAGATGCCTAATTCATTAGAACCAAATAGGACAAGGTTTCTAAATACTCTACACCTCTTGCATGGCAATAAAACTAAACATAAATTGGTGACAAAATGCAAGCAAAGACTTGGCTAAGTCCGTGCTGTCACTCAGAACCATAAACACCATCGAGAACAACTTGTAACTAGAGCTTATTCGACTACTACCTCTATTACTAGTTGTCATGGAATCCTCAGATAATGACGGGAGTCACACCTCATTCTCTTCTTCTGTCATCGAATCTTGCGGCATGTAGAATATTGCATCCAGATCATAATCGTAATATGGATTTACTCGCATCTCGTTCAGCTTATGCTCTATTTCGAGTTCAGTGTCCTCTATGGGTTGACCCCCCTCATTGAGACGAATATGATCCGTAGAGGTATCTGAGGTCTCGAAATGTGTATATCTACTTGCATGAGTATTTTTAATGCAGCTAGTTTATGCTTCTTGGTTAAGTCCGAGTAACCGCTTTCTCTCGGCATCCTTCCATACTAATGGGTTGTGTGGGGGTTGCTGCTCTTCATGCAATAACTCCCGTCGTAGAAAAATATTTTCTTGATAATCCACATCCATCACACAAGTGCAATGATGCTCAAACATTTTCATCTTTTGCCAGTAAGCAGCCATCATTCGGTCTCTTCTCTTGCGCTAGTTTCTACAACTACGTTATCATCTTTCTCTAATTTGAGCTATTGACGATACAGACATATGTGGAGTTTTTCTAGGTCATGCCATGTGCTGTTTCAAGGGTATGGTCGGTGCATACAATGTTACTAACAACAAAGAGATTAGAAAAAAAAAAACAAGAATTTATATCCAATCATGCCAAAATACAATCAGTTAGACACAAATTCTTATCAAATGGCTAAATCTAAGATACAAACAAATGAGGGTATTTAATCCTCATTGAAACGTCTAAATCTAATAGTAATTAGGAATTGAATATGAAATATATAGTTTTGCTCTTTAAGGTTTACATGATGGATATTTTGGTTTTAATGTGTTTGTTCTAAGTCAAGAACACATGATACTCGGTTTGTACCTTATGAACATGTCAACTAGTTGAAGTGTTGGTTTTGTGTTTTTGGTTGGTATTCAAGCATATTTATCATTTAGGTCAGATTTATAACCATATTAAGAAGTTTGTGAACTTTGGAGTCCTTGGAGGTTTATTGAAAAATTATTAAATCAAGTGCATTGAGTGTTCTATTTGTCTAAAATTTGGTGTTTTTGACACTTTTCTTGGAACGAGGAGATTGTATTTTTGTCAACTACATTTTTGGGGTCTTAATAGGATTTTGAAACAAAGGATGTGATTTTCACATGTTGCTTGAACCGGGTTTAGCATGATAGTTGAAATTAGGATGAATTGCAACAAAAATCAAAAGTTTGGTCTCGCTGTAGTTTCGACCAATGCATGTTTTATGTAGTTGTGATTTGTTTTAAATTTTTTTATTTTCATATATGATTTTAGGATAAAATTTCTATGAGGAATGTAAATTTTAGTAGAATTTGAAATTCGTATGTGAAATCCTTCAGTTAGATGCAAAATAGTCATTTTTCCACTTACATAGGGGTAAAATGGTAATTTTGTCATAAGTTAGTAACTATTATATTTCTAAGTGTTTAGTAGGATATTCTAACCTTAGGAATATCTCTTTTTCGATTCATACATTTTCACACTATTTTATACGTCACGCATAATCACTGTAAGTTACTCTAACTTATTTTCAAGATATTTACATATGTGTGGTGGTAAGAAATCATTTTTTCATATTCATTACACTGAATAAAAATGTTATAATATAGAATACCATGATTTATTTCAAGTACATATTTATGTTTGAGTAAGTTAACCTCTAACTTAGTTTTTGGATATTTATTTATGTGTGATGGTAAGAAATCATTTTTTCATGTTCATTATGCTTATTATAAATATTATAATATGCCATGCCATGATTTATTTAAGTACATATTTATGCATGAGTAAGTTAGCCCCTAACTTATTTTTAAGATATTTGTATATGTGTGGTGGTAAGAAACTATCATTCATATTTGTTATGCTTATTATAAATGTTATACTATGTCAAGCCATGATTTACTTCCAAATACATATTTATATGTTACTTGTTATGTTGTACTCATGACGGAATCATTCTGATTATCATAATACATCTAGTAAAGTACTAATGACGTAATCATTCTGATTGTCAGACTATTTCTATTTTTAAAAATAGTACAAGGTACTCCTAGCTAAATTATTCTGATTGTTAGGATACCTGTATTTAAATATTCATGATTGTAATGCCCCCAGACTTCGCTTGGGATTAAATAGAGACTAAAGAATCGAGACATGTGACTTAAGATTACATGCGCCTCGTTCATAACAGTTAACATGCAATACACCTAATATGTTAGTAGGCAATATACAATAATCGCAGAGGACAATGTTTAGTTCTAAATAAAGATAGAGCAACTAAAATATGGTACCCAATAAAGTAACTACTAAAAAAGTAATTGTTCAAAACTCTTGATACAAAATAAGGGTTTTAAACCACGACCTTACTACGTAGGTCATCACTAACTCGCGATACATCAAAATGAACTATTCTCTTGTGGGACATAAGGTTCTGATTCCTGCATCTCAAGACTTCGAGTGACCTTTTGGGCTACTACTGTATACCCTTCTGCCAAAATTATATAGTCATTCACGTAGTCCAACTAGTTTTCTAAATAAGAGCTTCCTCAAGCTTGGGTGCCTACTGTGACATGTAATCCTTGTTTAAGATATCCTGGATCTCCTTATGGAAGCATGAGGTATCCTTTAGACAAGAAATAATTAAATAGTATCGAGCCTCAAGGGTAAACACATCCTCAATGAGGTCAAGCAACTAATCCATTGTAACACCCCGCTTAGGCCTTGATCCTAGTAGCCATGACCTTAACTAAGTAGAAGTTGGGATATTTGAGAGAAAGAACATTTTTGGAGCTTGAGTTGGCAAAAGACCTTATACTTTGGGTTTAGTAGAATTATTAGAAGAGTTTTATGGCTTTATTAATTTATAGGAAAGGAAATTTTTAGGACTTGATTGGTTTAGTGGTATTATTTTGGAGATTGTTAGTGCTTTATTAATTTTAAGGAAAGGTCCGAAGAGGCCAATAGAAGAATGACACTTTGTATATTGGAGGTTTTCCACAATAATGGGTTGAGTGATTTGGTTAATTACTAGATGGATTTGGAGAAGGCCCAAGAGGGGTTTAATAAGGCCCTAGCTTTCTAAAATGAGATGGGCTATGGATAGACACTAAGACCTTAGGACCAACTTGTTGGATATTAGACTATTGGGCCCAACCTAGTGAGATTCAAGACTTTGACCCAATTGAGGAAATATCCAAAGATTGGGACCCAGCTTAGTGGACTATTGAGGCCAAGGATAAGCCAAATAAATCTAGACATAAGACCCATAGAGAAGCCCACTCCTAAGCCCACGACCAAGACTTGTTCATATGGCCCAATAAAAGCCCAATCCATGAAGCCCAAGCTTTGTATTTTATTTCATTCTTCCAAATGGAACCGACATACACCATATTATTGGTTTCCTCTCTACCCATGCTCAAACCACATGCCCCTAGGGTTCTCTTTCAACCATGGTTAGGCTTCTAACTTGAGTTAAGGAACACTATTCATCTCACCCAAGAATAGTAAATCAAACATCATGACTTGCATAGTTTTCTTGAAACTCTTTTCTTCATAATTTTAGATCTGAAATTTTTGTCTTTTGCACTTATTTTGCATCGCTATTAGACAACCCTTGAATGTTATAACTAACCCAACCCATGTTACTTGAGGTAAAGGCAGGTCAATGCCACCACAACCCACCAATCAGCACCTTGGTGCATAACCATGCAACTTTTCAACGAGCCCCCAAAACCAATGCCCTTTCCACAAGCTTTTCAAGATTTTTTCTAGACCACTCAATCCTCATGATGTACCGTAAAATCAGACCTAAGATTTTTCCAAAAACAATTTCACAAGCCAAGCCAAAGTCACCGCTATTTCACCTAGGAAATGGAGTTTTGTCCAAACCGTATACCCTTGTTCTTTTGAGAAATTGTCTGGACTTAGTTTGGCCACCTCCACATGCCAATACCCTTCCATCTCTGATAATGTGCTTTAAAACACTACATTTTAAGCTTGGCCAATCCCCTTCCATGAGCATCAAAACTAATTGCCAAATGGATAGGTGAAGTACCTCATGTTGACCGAAAACCCTTGCACATTCATGCTTCCTTTTCATTTTTTGCTCAAGCTTAACCAATTGGCACTCAACTCCATCTCTTTACCCACCTAAGGAAGCTACTCAATATGGTGGTCATTATGCCCTCAAATCAGACCAAGAGGATTGGACAAAAGGGGATCAGATATCTGGATAGCTTTGGAGGAACTAAAACCATCTGCTATGGCTTGCTTCTTTGGAAGTTTTTGTTTTTATTTTCTGAACCAATGCAGCCCCTTGCACCTATGGACACCTTCTAGCACTTGACCAAGGTTTAATCATGTATATTTAGGCCACTATTCAATTGACCAAGACATAACATAACTGAATTATTCACTCAACACTCCACCACTCACAACACTTCCATTTTAGCCATATCAATGCCCCTTCACCTATCTCTCCTCCATTTGAGCCCTATAAATACCTCACTTCACCCCTCACTTCCTCACACACCTTCCTCAAGCATTCTCTTAGCATTCTTGAGAGCAAAGTAGTCCTAAGGTGAGAGAAGGGCGAAACTAAGTGACTAGTGTGAGATTCTTGAAGTGAGTTGTTCTTGAGAGCCTTCAAAGCCATTGTTTGGGTAAGCAATCTTACTCTATCTTTTTATTGGGTGTTATATTGACATGAGGTTTAACTTGAGGACATGCATTTCGGTTTAGATTTGGAGTTTTGATTGAATAAATTGTTTTAGGATGAAATTTTAGTCATGAAATGTCTTGATATGATCTTATATGTTAAACTAATGTCTTGGAAGATTTATTGAATGTTTAAATGTGAGGAAAATAGCATGTCATGATAGGTTTATGTGACATGGCCCCAATCTCCGCTTGGGATTTGACGGTGACTAAAGCATCAGGACATACAACACAAGGTTACATACCGCTCGTACATAACAGTTCAGAACCAATGCATCTATAATCTAGCAGTGTGCAGTAAATCACAGAGAAATTTTTTTTAACTACTTAAGGATAGTGACAATAAATAATCATGGTACAGAATGTAAAATCTCAAAAGTTGAAAACTTCCATAACCAAGTTTTTCCAAATGAGTTAGTTGTTTTGAAACATTTCTCCAAAACAAATGGAACATCAAACTATTGTTTTCAAAAAGATTCCAAAAGACTATGGCCTTTCTGGCTTAACTCTCTTCTCAAGGAATCGGTCCTTGTCACGGTTCTTGAATCGCTTTAGTTCTAGAGTACTTTAGTAATGGTCTTGCTGATGGTCTTTAATTGCTCTTGGATCAAGGGTTTAGAAGAGCTAGCTTCCATTTTCGCCACTATCCTCTCCAGAAGGAGTGTCGTCCTTTCTCGCTTTGTCATCTATGCCTGTCACAACTTCTACCATTCCAGTTGAGGAATGGTAGTAAAAACTACTACAATGAGATTTCAAGAAATCTCAACAAGTAAACAATCAATATACAAAAGATAACAAATGCATATATCAGCAAACCACAAACAATAGCAACTCATAAGTAAATGCATGGACATGAACTTTGATGCAAGAACTTTGGCATATGCGACATGGACCTTTTATAAAGCATCTTTTCATCTTTTAGACTTCTTAACACATGTTCATGTCATTTGAGCTTGGGTTCTTGTACTTGTCATAACATATCATGCCATTCTTATCTTTCCATAACATCTTCATATCGTGATCATATCACATCGTAACTTATCATGACATAATGTATCTTATCATGGCATTTCATAACATATCATATCATGGCATGTTATCACATAGCATATCATAATATAAAGCTCAAATGTCTTGTTCATTTCATGATTCACATGGATGGATACCTCACGACTCCCCTAAGCACAATGTGCTCCCAACTAGTTACCGCATCAACCACCGATCCACTTGATCGAGGTGACTACGTCTTATCATAAACATTTTCTTCTATAGCAGTTCGTTTACTTTGCCCTCACCGTATGGCACCCACTAGCTTTAGATGTAACCTTGCTCCGATATCATTTTCTCAAGGAACCTTTCGAGGCCCATCGACTATACTTTGTCGACCCAAGGGTCTCCACTCGAATTTAGACACTCCAGAGTGGACAGGGAGTTCCACTAGGGCATTTCCTTGTCCTAGCATTTGGGGTTGTGATAAAAAGTATTTTGACTCTTTAGTTTGTAAAACATAGACTCCAATGCATGAAACATGACATAACACTTCACCATACTCATGCAAATATGTACAAGTCGAAATAGATATGATCCAAATCACAATGTACATCTCATAATATGATGTGAACCCCAATCGATTTGCTTTGAGACCCAACAACAATACTGGAAAAAACAACCCCAAGAAAGCCAAACTCAGATCTATGGATGGAGAATTTAGACCCGATGAGAACCCGTTCCAAGAACCTAGATTATATTAAAATCTAGACCCGTTGAAGAATCCGTCTCAAGAACCCAAATTACAAAGGAAGAACGCCACAAAGGTTTTGATTTACCTTTGATAAGTTCAAAAGTTCAAGAAGAACAAGAGGAGATCACTCAAACTCTCAAAGAAATTTCATCTATTCTGCCTCTCAAATGAGGCTATAAGTTATTTAAATAGACAACCCCCAAAAACCCTAATGAAAGCACCTCGGTACTGTAGCGTGAACAGTGTTGTACGCCGCGCTACAGTAACTTCTAAAACCCTAGTTTGTATAATAATAACTTGCCAAATAAGCCCTTGGCCAAAATACAAGGCCTTCCATAGGAATTAATCTAGAATAATTGGGCTTGGGATGTCCAAGCCCATACGTCTTATTTACATATTGAACTAGGATTTTTGTGAAGGCCTTGTATTTTGGCCAAGGGCTTATTTGGCAAGTTATTATTCTACAAACTAGGGTTTTAGAAGTTACTGTAGCGCGGCGTACAACACTGTTCACGCTACAGTACCGAGGCGCTTTCATTAGGGTTTTTGGGGGTTGTCTATTTAAATAACTTATAGCCTCATTTGAGAGGCAGAATAGATGAAATTTCTTTGAGAGTTTGAGTGATCTCCTCTTGTTCTTCTTGAACTTTTGAACTTATCAAAGGTAAATCAAAACCTTTGTGGCGTTCCTCCTTTGTAATTTGGGTTCTTGAGACGGATTCTTCAA
>QGSO01000306.1:596317-972652 GCA_011037825.1 Carya cathayensis
TTTTTTTTTTTTTTTTGCAACCTTAGAATAATGAAGCCCTAGAAATAAAGATGCAATAAATAAAAGATAGAAATACACCTGATTGGAAACCTTGCTCTGATACCAAATGATGTGAACCCCAATCGATTTGCTTTGAGACCCAACAACAATACTGGAAAAAACAATCCCAAGAAAGCCAAACTCAGATCTATGGATGGAGAATTTAGACCCGATGAGAACCCGTTCCAAGAACCTAGATTATATTAAAATCTAGACCCGTTGAAGAATCCGTCTCAAGAACCCAAATTACAAAGGAGGAACGCCACAAAAGTTTTGATTTACCTTTGATAAGTTCAAAAGTTCAAGAAGAACAAGAGGAGATCACTCAAACTCTCAAAGAAATTCCATCTATTCTGCCTCTCAAATGAGGCTATAAGTTATTTAAATAGACAACCCCCAAAAACCCTAATGAAAGCGCCTCGGTACTGTAGCGTGAACAGTGTCGTACGCCGCGCTACAGTAACTTCTAAAACCCTAGTTTGTAGAATAATAACTTGCCAAATAAGCCCTTGGCCAAAATACAAGGCCTTCACAAAAATCTTAGTTCAATAGAAATAAGACGTGTGGGCTGGACATCCCAAGCCCAATTATTCTAGATTAATTCCTATGACTATAAAAATAAGCCATTTTAATTAAATAAATAAATCCATGGACTTCAATAACAAAAGGCCCAAGTCGTGTCTTCCATAGCTTTGATCAAGTGGATCCAAATTGATTCTCTTTCTTTCAAGCCCATCATGAGTGTTGGGCTCTTGCTAGCTTCATCCCAATTGGATTGCACCAATTATTGCATTGCTCCCTTGATCTTCGTGGCTCTTATTCTTCGAACTGATCCTTGAGACTTGGTCCGCCTTGGGGCCCATCATAATATGGTTTGAAAATATTAGAACATGTAATCATATGATGAATACATGTAAACACACTTCACACTTCTTCCAATCCAAAACAGATTCGGATTTCCTCAATATGGCCTTGGCCAAAACATCCAAGTATCCTAAACATGGATTTTCATCATCACATCTTATATTCACATGCCTTCACACATTCATAGATCAAAACAAGCACACATAACACATATACATGTCAGAACTAAAACCCTAATCATGATATATTCAAAATACACTTCAACAAATCATCATCCAAACATGGCATTTTGTCTCTATATCCAAACCGAATATACAATCTATAATATAGCAAGATTCAAACAATGAACTATCGAACAAGATTTCACAAGATATATATACAAGAGTTATCCAAGGTAACTTGGAAGTTTGCTTACAAAAATCTACGATAATATTAGCAAGAAATCTGAAAATGTAACATAGCAAACTAGAAGTTGTCAACAAACCCTATTCATCGAAATATGAGTGAGTGTAAGTGTCTAAGATTTTCAAAATCATTTTCTCATATTGAAAACCCTAAAACCAAAGCTTTTGGAGGTTCAAAACCCTAGTTTTTTCTTTTTAGTAGAAACTGAAACATAGGTCATTCCAAAACTTTGTGTTTCTATGTTTGAAGTACCAAGGGTATTTTGGGTTTCTTCTTCCTTGAATAGAAAACCCTAGTTGCTAACATAAAAATATGTGTTCGTGTGAGAAAACCCTAAAACCGAAAATGAAGAGATAGGTTCTTCATTTGGTCATGTGTGTTCAGCAAGAGATGGGGATAAGATTCTTATCTTCGGATGCTAAGCTTTTACTCAAAATATTGAAGAATGGAGGTAAGAGTGGTGGTGTTTGGTTAGTGAGAAAGTCTGAGAGAATACAACTAGAAAGAGCAATGGTGATGGCCGAATGATTCTAAGACAAATCTGGAATTTCATCTAAAAAGCCTCCTCACATTTGGTTTCCCCCCTTCTTATAGGCGCCTCCCTCTCTTCTTGGCTCACCAAGGGCCTTGTGCATGGATGCCACTTGGCTTCTTAAATAAAATGGTCTCTTCCTCTTCCCTAGGATGAGATTGCCTTAGAAAACCAAAGGTTGCTTCTTACATATGGTGTGTGGCCCTTTCCAGGCGTGTGACCCTTTCCAACCAACCCTCTCTTTCCTTACTTTCCCCTCATGCCCTTCCTTTCAAGTCTAGTTTCAATGTACTTGGTAGTTCAAAAGTAAAAAAAAAATAATTTCAAATCTTTCTTAGGACTCCTTCTCGTATGCATGGTTGCCATGTGGCAAGTAAGTGGATGTTTCTTGTGTTGGCCGAAAACCCTAGCTCTACTTTAGGTGATCCTTGCCCTTCCCAAGATGATCCCTTGGCCCTCCCCATGCTTGCCATCGCCCCTCTCTCCTCTCTTGCTCTTCCAACATTCTCCTAGAACATGCCTTTTTACCTTCCCAAGTAAGATCTCCTTGGAACTCCAAATGTCTCATTCTCTTTCTCCTCACATGCTTGACAAGTGTCATCTTCTAAAATGGCCTTTGCATGTGAGCGTGTAAGGGTGATATCACCCTTCACTCAAATCTTCTAGAACCTCATGCATGCTGGACAAGTGTCATACCTTGCCTTCCTTAGATATAAAATCCCTAACTTAGAATAACTTTCATTATAGCCACACCAATTTCCTAAACACCTGGAAAGTTTGTTAGTTAGCTTCTAACTTACTCTTAGATAATTTATTTATAATTCTTGATAAGCACCACATTCATATGATAAATGTCATTTTGAGCATGAAACATCATATGATATATCATTGAGCATTTAATTACTTGCTTACATGACATGTGTAATCTTCACCATTTTAGCATATTATATGAAATTTTTATTTTCACATGAAGCATACTTCACATGCACTTGTCATGAAAAACATTATCAAGTGTAGCATGAAAAAGAAATTTTTTCACGACCCCAAATGCTAGGATGAAAAATTATCCAAGTGAAATTCCTCTGTCTAATCTTGAGTGAGTGAAAATGGAGTGGTATCGCTTGGATTGACAAAGAACTATTAGCAAGCTTCAAAATTTCAAATAGATTCTTTTTAAATAATACCGGAATGAAGTCGTATATGTCGCCTAATGCTGGTAGGTGCATATGTTATGACGATACATTATGATGAAATGTTATGATTCCAATGCGTTGGATTATAATGTCTGCAGACAAAGACATAGTTTCAACATGAGTTGTACAATAGTCACTGGGAGGTACTCACAGTGCATATAGGGGAGCTCTGACAATACCATATATTATGTTAATGATGACTTTAATAACAATAAAATGTCATGTTTTTTTTTTTAAAAGATGAAGTGAAAGATATTCTTTGCAAGAAATGTGCATCAAAACTTTTCTAGAAAACATTGAGGAATCTGGATGGGAGATGAATACTAATTTTTTTGCATAGTATGCATCCCATATTTATCATTAATCATACATATATTATCTCTATACAAGTTGGTTATTTAACTTACTGAGATTTCAAAGAATCTCATTATAGTAGTCCCACTACCATTCCCCCCGAAATGGTAGAAGTTGAGTAAGAATTGGCATACGGGGAACAGGATAAACCGTTGGCTTCAGATAGTTGAGGATGAGTCCAACCCTTAGTGGAAGATGGATCTGATTTTAGTGTTTATAGTAATGGCTCTATACACCATAAAGCGGATGAGAGCATTGATCTGACTGTGAGACGTTGATGTAGTATTTGTATTAAGGAGATTCTATCTCTTATATTATGTATGAACTTATGCCTTACTATGTGGACCTCTTAAGTAAGGCAATATCTATTGATGGTTAATCAATATATTGGTCTATTAGTTCATTTTGGCATAAAATTGTTACAAATCACCTTTATTCCACTGTGATTATTGCATACTGCTAGTTGCACGCTAAGATACATTGCATATTAATTCTCATGAACGAGGGTATATAACCAAGTGTTGCACGTCCGGACGCTCTAAGGCTTTGTTCCATCCCAAACGGTGGCCTGGGGGCGTCACATCCATCCTAAGTAGGGTCTTTGGGTCCTATTACAACTTCTACCATTCCGGAGGGAATGGAAAAGGAAACTATCACAGTAAAATTTTGAGAAATCTCAGCAAGTTAGACCAATAACATACAAGAAGAAAACATGAGCATGCAGAGGCAAACTATGAGTATGAATTCATGGACATAAACTTGACCAAAAACTTATTTCACTCTTGAATTCATTTCAATATCATTGACCATATGTTCAAGTAGCAGAGTAGCAAAAGTGGTCATGTAAAAGTATCATTTTCAAATCATATTAATCACTTATAACCACTTAATCCATACATCAATGTGGGTCGACACCTCACGGCTCCCCTACATATCATGGGCTCCCTGCTAATTACCACATCACATAGTTGGCCATCTGGATCGGGTGTGAGTACGTAAGAGTTCATATAATATGATAGTTCACTATCGCCTTCACCGCATTTTCAATGTGTTACATCCACTAGTATTAGGTGCTATTTTGTTCCGGAATCCTTTAAAAATGAATCATTCAAAATTCATTGACTATATACTTCGTCAACTCGGAGGTTACCACTCCAATTTAAGCACTCCGGAGTGGACAATGGAATTCTACTAGGATATTCCCTCATCCTAACATTTCGGGTAGTGACAAAAACAAACATTATTCTTTCTTTTCTTTTATGGAAAAATCAGAAATGCATGTGGCATGTACTTGTAACAAAACCTTTGATTCATAACCTAAAAACATATAACATGTGACCATGTGACTTTATGCAACAATATCATGTTCTCATGCCACATATGAAGAGTGCATCACGTTTATAGCTTGAAAGAATTAGAACATGTAGAAACTTGTACTAGAAAACAATATGTGAAAGCTAGGCACATCATACAACAGTCCTCATAATTTAAAATATGTCATTTGAAACAATAAGCAATGTTTGAGCATAGCATGTGACAAGCAACAATTCTATAATCTTATTTGATTGACAAAGTGCAAAGTTTACATACTACATAAGTACATTATCCAAGAGTAAGTTAGAGGCTAACTTACAAATATCCGATTTAAAGAAATGACAATGATCAAGCAAGCTGAAAGTGTAGTTTAAATCATTAGACTTAGTGAAATCAATGATACATCAACCCGAGTGTGAGTGTGTGTGTGTGTGTCGTGTCTAGGGTTCAACCTATTCGGTTCTAGGGTTTCCTTTCTTACTTTGTAACCTTTCATAAACTTAAGTCTTGAGGACATGACCTAAGCCAATGGAGGTAACATTCTCCTCACTTGGTAAAACTCATATTGGTCGGGTGCTAGTTGGTTCTTGCAACCCTAATAGACATTTGTGTGCACGGTATGTGTAAGGGGTGTATTTGTGTGTGTTCATCAATTTTATGGCTGAAAGTGCAAGGATTTCTTGTGCTTCACTAGAAGGTAGATTTTCATGAAAACCCTTGTTGGTGGTCGACATGACCTAACCCTACATTAGGGTTAGGTCATGTCAAGACCATGACACACATCCTCCTATTCTTTTCTTCAACAAACCCTTCTTCAACTCATAGACCCACACAAGTGCATGTGTTTAAGAGGAAAGAGTGAGGAAAATGCTTGGATATTCCTACCGTGCAGTTCTATTCAACGTGGGGTTTGTTGTTCTCCTTCCTATTCTGTGTGTGGAGGGCGTTCGGGTGGAGAGAAAATGGTTTTTGGTGTGTTCTTTCCTAGAGTGGGTGAGATAGAGAGAGGAGAGGTGAGGTGAAATATGAAACTTTGAACAAAATAACCTTTGAGTGTCCTTGGTGGGATGTAGGGCGCTGATCCCTTCAATGAAACCCTTAAGTAACTCTACAATTTTCCACACACACACACTCTCTCTCTCTCTCTTATCATTACTCCTAATGTGAGAATCGAAGGGTCCTTGTGCATGGGCGCCATGTGGCATGTTGCTTCCTCCCTTGGTCGAAATCTTCCTTCTTCCTCCTCATCATTTCCGTCTCGAAAATGCCAAAGGGTTTCATCTAGCATGAATGACAAGTGGCAAGGCTCTTTTCCCTAACCGAAATCCTAAATGACTCTTGCCATCCCTCTTTGTGGTCTAGGTTCAATGAACCCATGCTATGGGCATTTGGCATGTAGGTCTTCATGGTTGAAACCCTAAATGTTCCTCATCATGACTAGAACCTTCTTGGATCCTAGGCTTGTGCATAGATGCCATTTGGCATGTGGCATGTGTGTGTGTGTGTGTGTATTTTTGCCCTAGCCAAAACCCTCATCTTTTCTTACCCAAAGATTCTTCTAAATGCCATTATGGATGGCGTGTGGGCCGTGGCTCCTTCCCAAAGCGCCCCCCCACCCTTCTTCACCTTCCTTATCATTGCCCCATCTAAAAACTCTAAAGTCTTGTGAATGTTAGACAAATGGCCAAAAGAATATTGGATGTCATGAGATTAGGCATGTTCATCCCCTTAGCCAAAACCCTAGAGATTTCCTCGAGGTTTGTGTCCCAATCTTGTGATTTTCCATGTGCCTATTGCACTCTTTCATGATTGCATCTCCTAGAGATTTCCATACTTAAATGCTAACAGAGTGGGTGGTGTGTGCCACTTGGGCATTCGAAATTCACTTCTCTCTTCCCTTCTTCCATTTTTTTAAGTCTAGATATAATGAATCCTAGAAGTGAGGTGGCATGTGCCCTAAGTGATCCCAAGTCTTTGTCTTCCTTTCATCATTTTAGCTTCTTCTAGAAGCTATCTTGCATGCTTGCCAAGTGATAAGTTGTTTGCCAAATTGAAATGCTCTTTCCCAAGGTTTCAAATGTTTGAAACTTAGGGAACCTAAGAGTCACGTTCTCCCAATTGGGCGCCTCATTCCATATTCAAAACCCTACTTTTGTTTTTCTAAAACCCTAGACCTTGTGGTAGCCAAAAATTTCTTAGTCTCATTGGCCTTTTGTTGGCTTTGGCACCTATCTAATTTAGAAAAAGGTAGGGCCCTTGTTATTTCCTACATTTTCATCTCATCAATTCTTGGGCTAAATTCTAATTGAACTAAGGCTAAAATAATAGAAGTAATAGGTGAGAACTTGGCTAGATCCAAGTGGTCACATCCTCCCCCCAAGAAAATATTTCGTTCTTGAAATTGGTACCAAAGTTAGTAGCTAAAATTAAGTAAAGGGTACCAACTCACTCTAAATATTTCGTTTGCTAGTTGTCATTGAGTTCACAAATTATGAAGAGCATGGAGCTTTCCTTCTCCACTGTCACAGAGTCCTAAGACAAGTAGAATATCACATCTACATCAGGGTCATAATACATATTTACTCACATCTCATTCAACTTGTGTTCTATGATTGCCTCCTCATCTGCCAAAGGTTGGCCTTCCTCACGAAAGCAAAGGCAATCAATAGAGGTATCTGAGGTTTCAAATGTTGTGTGCTCTTTAGTGTGGATTTCCATTGTGTGCCTCGATTCTGCTTCCTAATTAAGTCCAAGTACTCATACTCTGGTGGTGTCTTTCCATACTAATGGGTCATGGGATGGTTGCCGCTCTTCATGCAGTAGTGCATGTCGCAATAAAATGTTTCCTCTAAAATCTGCATCTAGCACATGAGTGTGATGATGCTCAAACCTTTCCATCTGTCACCAATGAACCGCAATCATTTGGTCCCGCCTTTCTTGCCTATTTCTGTGACTACGTTCCCACTCAATTCTAATCCTAGCTACAAACAATGTGGCCAAGAGTGTGGTGGTTCTAGTCCATGCTATGCCTTGTTTTCATGGGTATGGCTAGCATGTAATAACAACATCAAATAAAAGTTGCAATTAAACACACATTCTTATTATCAAGTCATCCAAGAGTACAATCAAAATAAACATAGTACTTCTAGCCCATCTACCAATCCTTATGATCCTAACATACAAACAAATGAGGATATTTAGTCCTCATTTTATCCTTCCTTTCTCGGGTAGCTTCTTGGAATTCTGGATTGTTCCAAATCACCTTGACTAGGGGTCTTCATGTTCCTTTCACTCTACAATCTGCACAAGCCATTCTTTGTAGGACAAGTTAGGCTGGAGCTAAATGCTACTTGGCTCCATTATCACTTGTCGTCATTCTCCGAAGCTCTATTTTAGAGAGGATATGTGGAACACATTGTGTATGCCTTGCATCTCCATGTGTAAATCCAAACGATAAGCCATCAGCGCAATCCTTTCCATGACTTCATAGGTTTTCAAACTCCATGGCATGCTTAAGGGTATTGTATCAGATGGAGATCCCACCTTCACTAGCTCTTTTTGGAAGGATATGTTTAAATTACAAGCGGTTAATTTGTCTCATAGCTATGCTTATCATCCTCAAAATGATGGGCAAACTAAAACTGTAAACAAATGTTTGGAGCATTTCTTAAGGTATTTCTTGGGAGACAAACCTTGACTATAGTTTGATTGGTTTGCCTTGGATGAATGGTGGTATGACACCACTTTTCATTCTTCCACTAAAGTTACCCCTTATGAAGCTATTTATGGGGTACCTCCTACCAAATTACAGTCTTATATACCATGATTGAGTGCTAACCAAGTAGTGGATGAGCTATTACTGACCTGAGAGCTGATAATTGTAGTATTAAAGACTAACTTGGTAGCTTCACAAGAAAGGATTAAGTTTCAGTATGATCAACATAGAATTGAGAGGGAGTTTGCAATTGGTGACTAGGTTTAGCTCAGACTGAAACCCCATCGACAACATTCTTTGGTAGTTTGATGCAACCTGAAGTTTGTCTCCACGATTTTTTGGCCCATTTTAGATCACTCACAGGATTGGTAAAGTGGCCAACAAGCTTGATTTACCTCCATCTACCTAGCTTCACCCTATTTTTCATGTTTCTTACTTGAAGAAGAAGTTGGGTTAGCATATAATATATCCTCTTTCTACACTTCCACCAGTGGATCCTCAAGGTGAGCTCTTACTTGAACCAATAATAATACTTCAAAGTTGCAATCAAGAAGTAAACAATCGGACATTGGTTAAGGTTTTAGTCCAATGGTAGGGTGCTGCTGTTGAGGTTACTACCTAGAAACTATATTGGCAGCTCCGTGAAAATGATCATCACCTTGAGGGTAAGGTGCTTTGAAGGGGGATAGTATGTCATGTATTGGGAGAAGTGAAGCTTGAATACAGGAGAAGTTGAGATTGAAGTAGTTGGGAAAGGGTGAAAGATAGATCCCTGATTCTTTGTAAAAGAGTAACGGTGTCATTTGGATTCTTGTAATAAAATAAAAGGTGTGTTTCATTCCTTGTAATAGAATAACTGCTAAAAGGGTCAAATGTAATAAAGAAATGGGAGGCTTTTACATCGTGATACTCTCTCTCTCTCTCTCTCTCTCTCTCTCTGACTTTGACTATCTCAAATCAAGTCATTCTAAGGGTCCATTACACCCTGCCTCTGAACTTGCTCACACCTCAAAAACCCCCAAGATTAAAACGATATAAAGGAAAAGGAAATCGTATACTAGGTTAAGAAATCGTATGCTAAAGTTATGAAACTCTTCGAGTTCTCCTATTTTGGTTGGTGTGGTTTTGATATTAATAATGCTATATGGGATTTGAACATACTTGTTGGAGAGTACCTTCTGATCCAATCAGGGCCAAATCAAGTGTAGCTCAGTTCATGTTGCAAGTATTGATGTATGACTTCTCATATCCTACCTGGTTGTTCATTCCGAAAGGATAGTCCCACAACAGTCGCATGCTTTCTACGATGAAAATGCTTTCTATGATGAAAATGAAGGATATAGCATAACCCCCCTTACATTTGGTTTCGGATTTTTGTCCTTTCTTTCTTCTTTTTTTTTTTTTTTATTTGTACCTCGGACAATACTTTGAAATTATAAGTTGAGATAAGTTGAATAAAATATTATTAAAATATATTATTTTTGTATTAAGATTTAAAAAAAATTGTATTGAGATTTGAAAAGGTTGAATTGTTTATTTTTTTATATAATAATTTAAAAAGATTGTACTGATTAAAATAAGTTGAAATAAGAGTTTTATGAAAACAAACTAGGCGTAACCTTTATATTTATTGAAAACTTGGAATTGTGATGCCGTTGGACTTAAACAATTTGTTATAAGGGTGATGGGGGCGCTCTTTCAAATAATTGGAGTCTTACCCATTTAAGAGCCACCCCCATTGGAAAATGGGTCACCTGGCCTAGATGTTGGAAAGCATCTCCCGACAACTGTGTTAGCTGTTGTATCAACTATCACTATCAGCTTCTTTGCTCCAATGTCTTATATTTTCTTTTGTGGCTGGGGTTTAAGAGAGAGACTGCATACATATTGGGATTTGTGTGCTTGCGAGAGACAGGAAATGACTTTTCCTTTGTTCTTTGGTTGTTGAAGAAGTGAGTACGCTGGTTTATGATCAACTGATTTTAAGAAATAGAGTTAGATAGATATTATCATTAAGTACAGATCAATATTAGTTTAGAAAATAAGTTATTGATACATCAAAGAAAGAACTGACTACTGAGCTAATCATTGCCCCACCCTCACTTAAAAAAATGCATTTTCTATAATAACTCCAATAAATACTTTAATTAATTTACTTTTTCCCATTTTTTCCCACATTAATCCAAAAGTTAGTTTGTGATAGATGCATCTTAGTACACAATTTATATTAGATATTTCTTCACTAGTTATTGAAAGATCCAAATCTCGGGAAAAAATTTTTACTCATAAATAAATTAATCTTATTATATTTCCTACTAGAATTATTCAATATATCGTACCATTATCTCACTATATTAATTAATTAATTAACAACAAAAAAATAATTTTTTGCATCACTTAAATTCGTCACAAAAAATATAAAATGCATTACGATAATTTATTAGCAATGCGTTTTGTATTTTTTGCAAAAAATTTAAATGAATCGAAAAGTCATTTTTTTTTTAGAATTTAATCATATTTATGCTATGTGATATTGCCTATTAACTATTTTAGATCAGTGTTTCTTTTCTAAAAGTCACGTCAACACATAAAAATAAAATAAAATAATGATAATAAAAAAAAGAGTGAAATAAATGTGTGGCCGGTATGATTTATGTATGCATTATTATTATTATTATGAAAGTGGATGAAACACTTGAGAGTCCTAATCAATGGCATGTTTTGGTGGGGCTTTTTTTGGGTCAACTTGAGTGCAAAGTTACAAATAAATAAAAGATTTATAATACCAAAATGTTTTATCCACATAATGAATTTTCATATATCCCTTTCGCTAGTTACAAACAAGTTACTTTGCCGGGGGGGGGGGGGGGGGGGGGGTGGTGTGATCACATCCCACGCTTCAAAGTTCACCTAGATTTTTAATTAATAGATCATCTTGTTCTATTGTAGTTATTTATTTTTTCCTGAAACAATATACATTTTTTTTTTTTATGATTTCACTATTGTTAACGTAAATATTTGCGTGGCAGAATTGGTGAAGAGCTCTTGCAAAACAAGAAAAAGACATAAGCTCTTCATTGATTCCGCCCAACCAAAGAAATTGATCAACAACTATCTTATTCAAATAATCTTCATCATAGTTTTGAGAATTTGTTTCCTTATGTAGAGGGGTGTAATCAGTCAGATCCAATCGGACCATAAGAAAATTTTTGGATTAGACTTAAAATTTCGGTCTATCCTTTTTTCAAACCAAGACTAGAATGATCAACCTTACGGACCGAAGTCGTTAGCTATTGGTGCGGTTAGTTCAATTCAGTCCGAGCTAGTATGTAATAGATCAAATATACAAAAAGTCTTACATAACTTCTAATGTTTAATATTTAATGTTTATTTTTGGCCCAACTGTACAAAAAAATCCACAATTTTTACATTTTGAATATTAACTATTTAACTTTATTTGAACATTTTATACTTGAAAATTGAAAAAATTATCCATATCTATCCATGAGAATTAACAATAATCATAATAAAGCTAAAAATAAAAAATAGAGAAAATTAACCGCGTTAGATATCTACAGAGATTCTAATAAAACAAAATCTCTTCTACTTTTACATACGAGTTTTGTTATATACAGTCACTTTTACTTATTTTTTGTATATTCCGCTGATGTGATTGTCTAAAATAGTTATTTTATACTAAAAAAAAATGATGTAACCAATCACATTAGTAGAGTATACAAAAGTGATTGCATATAAAATTTTTGTTTATATATTCCAATAACACATGAAAATTGAAGGGATAAAGATTTTTTTTTCTTACTAATATTAACCCAAATAATTTCTATAATTTGGAAGAGATATTCACTTGGCATCTGAGCTTACTATATTTAATATTGAAGTATATCACATTTAGTTTTTTAATGTTAAGAAATTCACAGATTGTATTTGTCTAAAACATATTGAAAAAAGAGATTAAAGAAACTCTTGATCCCAATTAAAGAGACATAATTTGAAAAGAACTCATTCTTTTATCATAGGGCTACTCAATTTAGCTAAAATATTGATCTGAGTTGTCGGATAACATTTTATTAAACTCGAAAATAAACGTCCTTGAGATATGCTACTGGACAATGGACATTTTATCTCTTCCACGGCCTATAGCACTGGCGATGAATTAGCCAAATACATGTAAAACTAAACAAATACCTTATTTCTGTAAAAAAATGACCCACAGTAGGTTAGTTAAGATAAAGTGAACCTTGCTTTTAAATATAATCTTGTTTGGATTCAGAAAATATCACAATTCATCTCATCTAATTATTATAATATTTTTAAATTTTTAAATAAAATATAATAAACAATTCAATTTTTTCAAATTATGAAATAAAAATAATATTATATTCAACTTTTATTTCTTCTTATCTCGTCTCAACTTCCTACCCAAACCTTCTCTAAATCAAAATGGTTTAACAAATTTGATCTCAAGATTCTCAACTTTAATAAAATTATCTTATTCTTATTTGGCCCCAATCTAACAGTAACAGTATAATAAAACCATTCCCCTGGGTTTATTGTCTTTTTTATTCTTATATTAAAAAATATCATTGAAAATATAAATAAAAAATAATTTAATTAGAATGAAAAAAAATCATATGCTCCTAAATATAAAATTCTAAGAAAAGTTTCCATTAATTTATAATTAAAATAAAATATATTTTATTTAATTATAATAAAATATATAATTAGTAGATCTACAAAATACAGCTAAAAAAGATTAGATACAAATAATAATAAAAATTTCGTAAATAAATAATATTTTCTTATTATATAGAGTTTAAAAAGACAACTAAATGATTGAATTAGATTTTGAATAGAATAAAAAAGAAGTAAAAAGTGTGATATTTAACTAATAAAATAGCTAAACTGATGCTTAGCAAAAGATAAAAAGTAATATCACAGTTATTAAAGATTTTTTTATAAATTCACGTGATTTTATGTAATTTATTTATTATTTTATAATAAATTTATTAAATATATTTTAAAATAAAACAATAAAGTAATATAACAGCAATATAATAGAAAAATAAAAGAGAAATATAATATTATATTAATATAGTAGCCTATGACTCTAATACCATATACCTTTCCCAAATAATATAAAATAATTTAGTTGGTAATAATAGGCGGTATAACCTGCCTTATATTTTATATATATATTAATAATACTAGACGGTATAACCAATCCTTTGCATGAATAAAAATAAAAGACAGAAATCATATATGAAAATTTTAACTTCATTAAAAACATTAAACTTATAAAGAGATTAATTCTCATGAAAATTGAAGGCAGGAGACATGAAAGATAGTTTAAAAGAGAGAGTATTTTGGAAGTGAGAAGGACCAGAGAATGAATGGCGTCATATGAAAGTTTTTTGAATGCCTTTCCTTGTTTACAGATCCTACTTTTATAAACACTTGTACAGTATAGTTCAATAATATGTGCCGCCTGACACTAATACAGTAAAGACTAATGATATGTGTTGTCTAACACTAACACAGTAAAGACTAATAATATGTGCCGAATTAGTCTCTTATTTTTCTTTGTCAAGTGAAGATAAAAACTGTACAAAGTAGTTTATCCTTTAGTGGAAAATAATCTTGAAAGACAAAGTCACTTGTCTCAAATAGTAATTATTGTCCCATTGAATAATAACTCTTGCACTGACTCTGAAAATAATCTGATAAGAATAGTGGATAATAATCTTAATAATGGACAGAGTTGCTTGTCTCTATTCTTTGAAGTCTTGGTAACGCTTCTGACATCTTTGTCATATCAAATAATTGAATGAGCAATAATATTCTAGAATCACATCATCTGAGAGTCATAATATGAGAGTTCTAGATCAAATGGATCCTGAGAAGTTCATTAAATGTGGATAATAATGTGAGTTGTCCCGAGAATGAGTGGCCTGCTGGATTGGTGATGACGCTACTGCTTGCTGTAATGGGAATAATATAACTTGATGCTGTGGATCTTATTCCTCATTGCTATCTAAGACTTGTGACATTGTCTCAGCTAATTTCTTCAAGTCCTTTTTGCTGGTAATGGATGCTAATTGGGCCTGAAATCTATTTATTTGGATTAGAACTTCAGGAGTTTTGGTAATTTTTTAAAACATTTTTACAATACGATTATAACTTTATTTTTCTCACCCTTTGACAGAGGCTTGACGAGCTAAGAACATAATATTTTTAAGAGAATGATGAAGTTTAATGGCATATTTTCACTTAATAATTGAATTTAATTTTGTTTTGAGAAAAAAGAGAAGAAGTGGTGAATAGTGCATTAAAGATGAGAGATTATCATAAAGTGAAAATCTGAAGATTTTTCTTAGAGAAGGATAGGACGAAGAATGGATTCAGGTCCATAAAATTCCCACCATAGTAGAAACTATCGTGTGAGTGTCTTAATTTCCTGTAATTTATTAAAATGAAGAAACCAAGAATGGAGCAAATTTTCATTTTGCTTAAGAAACATTTTTGTCTATTTCAATAGTAATCATAATAATTAAAATAAGATGGATCATAAGGTTGATAAAATTTCCTTGTTAAATAAGGACTTTTCCCCATTGTTCCAAGGTGAAAAGCAGTACTTTTTTAGGATCAGACAGGTGGTAAAATTCAGACTAAATAGGGAAGACCAGATGCCAGTGAGACTTGATGATAATAGGAGATGTGGAAGGCTGAGATAAAAGTGGATGATTGATAATTTGAGAATGGGTAGGGGAAGAATGAGAAATAGCCTTGGAATCTGTTGGTAATTCCTGATAAGTTAACGGTGAAAATGGATTGTAAGATGGCCTAATATTTTGTGGTAATGTTTTCAATACCGTATATGGTTTTGGAGTGATAGAAGGACAATGTGAAGAATAGAGAGGAGATGGTGGCCTAATATGAGAAGATTTGGGCTTTATTCTTGACTTTGAGAATGACATGATTTTCCCTATAGAAATTCTCAAGATAGAAAATCAGGAAGAGAATTATATTCTCCTTTAATATGTTCAATATCAAAATAAAAAATACTTAATATAACTTGTCATTAGGAAATATTTGTTTAGCAGTCAAGTTTTTCACATCTTTAATCAAAACTTCATTGGTTGATTTACAATCTATTCTAAGGAAAAAAATTTGATTCAACAAATCATCTTGAAATTTAGAAATACATAATATAATAGCTAAAATTTCTTTTTTAATAATACTATAATTCTTTTGGGCATAATTCCAACATCCTGAATGAGATCGAATAATTTGTTTAGAATCATTTGATAATTTTTATTTCATAATTCCTCCATAATCAAGATCAGATGCATCTATTTCAACAATTTTAAAAGTATGAGGAGATAAGAGTCCTAAACAAGATAATTTCTTAACATGAGATTTTATCTGTTTTATCATATTTGTATGTTTTTCTGTCAATAAAAGTGGATCTTTTAAATAATAGTTTTCATAATGGTCTGAGAGCTTGATAAAAATATACAGCATAATTAAGGTTTCCTAAAAATCTTTGTAATTGTTACTTATCTTTTATTTCATCAAGAAATTTATTAGCAAATTATATTGTCCTTCTAATTGGTGTAATAGTTTCTTGATAGACATTATATCCAATAAACCTAATTTTAATTTGAAATAATTTTATTTTAGGTGATGAAACGACTAATTTGTTTTGTTTAATAATTTGAACAAAACTATTTAAATGTTTCCAATTTTGTTTAGTAGATGAAAAAAAAATTAATACATCATCTATATAAACTACTGAAAAATGAGTGAAATGAATAAATATTTCATTCATCATATTTTGAAATTCACTAGGAAATTTTTTTTAATCTAAATGGCATAACATTTCATTCATAATGTCCAAATGAGACTGTAAATGTTATTTTGTATCTATCTTTTTAGCAATTTGGATTCTCCAAAATCCACTTTTCATATCAAATTTAGAAAATACAATAATATCATAAAGGCGAGATAATAAATATTTTTTATTAAGAATCGGATGCCTAACTCATTGTAGTATTTTATTTAATGACTTATAGTTAATAACTAATCGAGAGACTCCTCGTTCCAATTCTACTTTTTTTTTTTTTACATAAAAAGCAGTAAAACTCCATGGTGATTTACTTTTTCTAATTAATCCTTTTGATAATAAATCATTAATTTTCTTTTTACATAATTCCAATAATTCATTATTTATTTGAATTGGTTTAGCTTTAATATGAATATTTTTTCAGAAAATATTCTTTTTCTTAAGGTAATTCAACATCTTTTTCGTAAGGTAATCTTTTGAATTGTGTTGTTTTCTATTTCAAAAAGCATTAGGTAAGTTGGAGTGTATTTTTTTTTCAATTATAATTTTAAAGTTATTAATTTTTTGAACTAATAATGGATCTTTTAATTATTTTGTATTTCAATTCTTGTTTTAAGAAATTTATCAGTGTTTCTTTTCTTTTAATCTTATTTTTTGTTAAAAATTAATTTCTTTGATTAATGAAACTTCTTTTAAGGAATTCATTTCTTTTAAAATTGGAGGAAATAAAAATTTAAATTGAAAATCTTGTCCTAATATTTTGGTAGAAATTCAGGGTAAAGTAAGGTAAAAAATGAATTTCCTAATATTATTTTGGTGTTATTATTTTTTACTAAAATAAATCTTGTTTTAAAGCAAATTCTATTATTATATATGTGTGCATTTGATAATTTATAATTTATGTTTAATTTTCCTCATTATCTTGAGATAATATCTCTTTTATTTTTTCAAAATATTTAGAAGGCATTATTCCTTTTTGTATACAGTTTAAATCTGCTCCTGTATCTAATAAAGCAATTGTTGTAAAAGAAAATTCTTTGTTAATAGAGATAGTTATTTCAGTGTATCATTTTTGAAAATTTATTTTATTAAGAATATTAATAAAATTATTTGTTTCATCTTTAATAAGTATTGTTGAACATTCTCCTTGTTCTTTATCAGGACTATTAATATTTTTATCTATTTTTAATAGTATGATTTATTGTAATAATTGTTCATTAAAACTTCAAGTTTAATATTAGAAGCTTTCAAATTTCAAATTTCTTATTTTATTTCATTAATCCCTTGTTGTAAGTATTTTAATGTAACTTTTTGTGTTTCTGTTTTAAATCTGTTTTCTATTTCTAAAAAATTATATGATGGTGGTGTTGAAGGAGTACAATTAGTGAAAGTGTCTTTTAATTTTGCTAAATAATCTTTCCTTTATTGTGGATCATTAATTTTATCAATTAATTATAATATAATATCTTCATGTTTTGAAAGAACATTAATGGTTTCATTACAAATACAATTATTCTTATCTAAGCAATTATAAACATGTACCCGTACTCTTCTGATTCACTGTCAAAAGATTGTTCTGAGAGACTTGATTCTTTTAATTGATAAATTTCTTCTTCCTCTGAAGAGCTTTCCTCTTCCTCACTTGAATGTATTATAAAAATATTTAATAATTTTTCTTTTATTGTTTCAGGTACATCTAATTCATTAATTTATTTTTTAACCTTACAATTTGATGAATAATGTCCAACGTTTTTACTATTTTCGTTTCACTTTTTTGTGTCTTCTAAATTGAGCTAATAATAGAGTATAACCAAACTGCTCACTAAAAGTGCCTAATTCTTTCTTTACAAATTTCTTTTCTTTATTCATTTTCTTTTTTAATCTTAGATCATTACACATAGTTAAACCAGTTCTATTAATAGTGGTTATTATGTGACGCCCCCAAATCCCCACGTACCAACACGGGGAAATCGAAACGTCCGGATGGTAACAACACGGGTCACCATCCATCGACGAGTGCCAAGTGTGTGCAAGCGACGCATGTACACAAGGAAATACGCAGCGGATAGCAAAGTCATAAATTTAAGTACCAGAATTTTTTTCTTAAATAAAATACAAAGTGGTTCAACGATACATAATAAAAATATTACAAGTCATAAATATTGTTTCAAAATCAAATACAAAGCATGAACTCCAACTCAGATCTCCGGCAGAGCCGCATCCTCGGGCTCAGCCTCCTCCTCATCCTCGAACTCTGCACCAAAATCTACGGTACCAAAATGGTCCCGCAGGTAAGTAAAATCCAAACACCACTAGATAAAAGCATATTAAACTCAAACAATATGCATGAATAAATGCCAATGCTCAAAACTCACAAACCATATTTTTTCCACGCACGCCAAAAACCCATTTGGCTAAAAAACATAACCTTTAAACCAACCTCGCCATTATCCCCGATAACGGCCGACACATACCGTTTAAAACCAAGCCTCGCTATTATCCCAGATAATGGCCCAAACCACCATTTTCCCAGAAAATGGATCACAAGTCCTCAACACAACCTCGTCATTTTTCCAGAAAATGGCCCGTATCCGAAAACCATAAAAACCAACCGATTATGCATGCACCATGATCTTCCCTAGGGATCATCCGCACACTCTAGCTCTGTGCCACACCGCAGGTAACGTCTACGCGTGTGACACCTACACGAGTGATGCCCAGACTCGCGCCTCCGCCTCACGCGTACCTGGCCATGCCATCCTCTAGTCCCCGCCACTCTAGGAACCACGGAGTCGACACGACAGCGTTACCGTATCGTGCGATCCGATCGTCGCCCAGCGACAACCCAGGGGATGTCATTCAGTATTATCCACTCCCGAGTGACCAGAGGAGCTCCACCGAGATAATAACCCATCCCGGCTTGGGCTCGTGATACGCACGCACCCAAAAATCCATTTACGCCAATAAAACAGGATTTTCTCAATTAAAATAAAATATATGTGCATGGACCATGTAAATGCAAATTTCAATGCTCGACAAATACAACCAACCATAGAACAACCAATCAAGCAACTCCGTCCTCCATCCATCCGACCCCCGAACTCCTCAGACTCAGTCCGGAATCAGCAAACCAACCAAATGAATTATTGTATGAGCAAAATATATTTAAATCTAAAAGTAGAGTTTGGAAAATACTTACAGAGCTATATAGGATTTTTAGAAGGTTTGGCGCGCGGCAAACGATGGGCGGAAAGCAACGTAACAGTGCAAATGCACTGTAGCCATGGGTCGCAAAATACCCACTTTTGACCGGGGACAAACCAAGACACCAAATTGATAGGGAATGGTCTAGGGATGTTTATGAAACTAGTGGAAGTGAGTTTTGGCCGTGGGTGGCGGCGAAAACGCCGATTGAAGTCAAAAACATGCAAATCGGAGTTGAGCTCGTGGGAGCTGCTCCGGTGACCGTTTGAGGCCGGGGATGGGTGGGTTAGGACGGCAAGGAGTCGGTGATGAAGTGGTGAAGAGGTGGTGGCCGAAGGTGGAGTGACGGCGGCGGATCGAGGCAAAAGCCGTGCGGCTTGATGGGGGTTTTCCGGCTAAACGGCCGGCCGGTTGGGGCTGGAAATCGGTGGGGGTGATCACCGGCCGGAGGGGAGTCGACCGGTAGGGGCGGTGCCGACCACGGCGGCCGGACGACAGTGGGCTGGGGTGATGGCCGGTGTTGCCGTGGGTGAGGAGAGAGAGAGAAAGAGAGAGACGCGGGAGTGAGAGTCGAACGGGAAGAAGAAAAAAAAGAAAAAAAGAAAGAAAAGGGAAAAAGAAGATAAAAGAAAAGGAAAAGAAAAAGATGAAGGAAAACAAATGAGGTCCAGCCTCACTTTGGGAGTCCAACGACTGATTAAAAAAAAAGAACTTTAAAAGCAATAAAAACCAAAAAAACATTTTAAACACGTCGCAAAGCTAAAATAAAATAAATAACTAGCAAAAACCAACTATTAAATTTTTAAAACAAAAAACGAGCTAAAATCAATTAAACAGCAATTTAAATTCAACAGCCAATAAAATCCAATTAAAATCCGATAATTTAAAATAAAAGCACTATAATAATAATTAAATTAAAATATTCCTTCAGTGAAAATACACGTAAAAACGGGTCATCACATATTATATCACCATATATGAGATTAATAAAATCAATAGTACCATTTGGTTTTAGTAATGATTTTTGTAACTTTTGGGCGAAATAATATGAAAGTCAGGCTATGAACTTTTCATTCCAATATAGTTGTTGAAAATCATTTCTGATTATAACTTTAGTTAGAAATACATCTTTATACTAACGAAAATCAAATAATTGAGGACATCTTAAATTAATTAACAAATCATTAGTTCTTTTTTTGAATTGAATATTATCACCAACAAAATGTTTGGTTAATATAAATATTAAAGTGTTAACAACATCTTCTAAGGGTTTGCCATTTTTTGTTTTAATAATTTGCATATTTTCATTAGTATATATTGGGATAATATTTTTAATCTTTGTTCTTTTGAAAGATAATGATCCCACCAGTCTTTTAATTGGCCAATAAAACTTGTAACAATAATATAAGCTACTTGATGATCTATTTTTCCATTTCCTTTATAAACATTAGCAATTATATTCATTTCTTGGAAATGATTTAATATTTCGTATTCAGATAATCTATTTATATTCCGTTCATATAGTACATTTAGTGAAAAAATAAATTTTACTATATGTTCAATTTCTTCGAATTGCTCCAGTAGAGTAGGACTCAGATACTAATTACAGATAATAGAAACATAACGTTTAGAGTCTCTAACAGAGAAACTATTAACATGATCACTTCTAATTTTATTTAATTGTATGTCTTACTTAATACATTAATATGAGATTGTTTTGAAGTAGATGAAGTATTAATAATATTTAATTTTTCTAATTTATTAGAGATTTGTTCTAATAAATCACCTATAATTTTAGAAAAATTGGGTTTTAGGTGAGATGGAATTTCATAAAAAATAAATAAAAGAGTTTCTTTCGTTTCTTTAATAGTAGGATTAATAGGAGATATTTGGGTTTCAATTCTTTCTAATTGTTTACTTATAATTTTTAAATATAAATTGGTATAATTATTTTGTGGGATTTTATATTATCAGTATTTTTAATTTTTGTTGTAGAATTATATTTCTTTATTGGTGGGATCAATATTTGAGTACTTATTTGGTTATACTTAATAGTTTCAAAAGGGGGTATTCTTCATAAATGATTTGATTATTATCTTCCTTAATCCATTGATTATTAATCCTATTTATGGTTGATAATTGGCTTGATATATATATTTCTGATCATGTAAAGGAAGATATATTAATTTGTATATTTTTTAAGCACTCATAATATTTTCCTTGAATATAATCTATTTCTATTTTTATGAAAGTTGAGAAAAATACTAATTTTTTTTTGTTTATTTTCTTCTTTCATATAATCTTGTTTAATATATTCTTTATTAATTTTAAATTATTCTTTATTTAGGGTGAATATTTGAGTATCATCTTCAATTACTTGTGAATATGTTAGAGAAAAAAGTTCTTTTAGTTGTTGGGGTTTATGAGAGGTGAATGTTATATTAGGATGATTAACAGTATATATTGATTTATCAATAATATTTCATGGAATAACTAACCGGATCTAAATATCCAGATTCTGGGATCTAATGTCAAAATTTGGATATCTATTCCTAGAAATTGAAGTAAGAACATATTTGGGGGTGTATGATAACTAGATGGTGCTAGTGAAGAATATTGTGACCGTGATAATGATTTTCTAAAAGGTTGAAAGACAATTTGAATTATTCTGTCCATTTTTCTATCTATGTAATTTAGATCATTTTTAAAATAGTTTTATATTTTAGGTAATGAAATAATATTTTCTAATTGTCATTCATTGGTAAGAGTAATTTGATTCCAATTAATCTATTTAGAAATTTGTATACTAGAATTTGGTGTGCTAGATTGTAATAATAATGTATAGCCTTTTGGACTGGTGATAAGAGTTTGTGGCTTTAATGTTGTTTTCATCAGTTTATAATGAATTCTATATACTACAGTTAAAGGATGTGATACTTTCATCATATGATAACCATTTGTTTTAATATTTAATATTAAAACATGTAAAATATTAGTATCAAATAATGAAAGTGAGTAATTAAGATAACAATTAAAATAAACTAGACCTTGAAACATGCTAGATTCTATCATTTCAACTAATGAATTATGAAAATTATAGTGTCTTCTATCTCTTAGACAGGGTAATACTGAGGCATTTAATCCGTTTCTGGTGAGTGATTTTATAGCTACTTGTACTAATCCAATATGTATAAAAGAATATTTTTGTTCTTTATGTTGTTTAATAGCCCTTTTTGTTAATAATTATAATGATTCATAATCATTATTTAGACTAATAGTTTTTTCTACCATTTTAATAATATAATTAATAAGAAATGATAATTTAGAACATATAGTAGATTGTTTATATGTTTGATTTTTAGAAACATTAGGAATTGTCCAATCTTGTAAATTTCTTTCTGTCTATTATACCATAATCATCTTAGTTAATGTTATCAAGTTCAGATTCTATAGGTATACTAGTGGTGGATTCATCTTATTTAAATAAATTCATTGAGATAGGTTTTTAAAACAACGATTTCTTATATTCAAAGAGAAATAAGTAAATCAAGATCTTGAAAGAACATTACCGGAACCACCCTTAAAGCTTCTCCAACATAAATTGGATGACCAACGGATTTTTATGACTTACTAATACAAAACTCCCAATATATTTCATTTTCTTTTATATAGGTTATCGTTGTTTAAAATTTTGTATCAGTGATTTATTTATTTATCTTGTATAAAATAAGAATATTTAGATAGTTTCTTATACTTTTAATTTCTACTCTTAAGAAGTCGTAATGATCTTCTCATTTTATTATAGCTGCTTGTCTACTTTGAAATACATGATATTTAGTCATCATGAAATTATAATCTTGTTTAATTAATTGCTGTTTTCTTTTAAGTTCATTTTAATTATCCATTAAATGGTATAATTCAAGTCTTGAATTATATTCTAGACATTTTAAATCATAAAGATTACCAAAATCAACACTATGAGCGTAATAATAGTTCATCATGAACTTTAACATAAAACAATAAAGCAACATAACAGTAATACAATAGAAAAATAAAAGAGCAATATAATATTATTAAATTTATTTATTATTTTAAAATAAATTTATTTTTATAATTTTATATTAATATAATTATATATTTAAGTCATTGAATTATAAAATTAATTTTATTTTACAATAAATTTAATAATCTCTTTAGTTAGCGAATTTTAAATTAATTCATTGAATTATAAAATTAATTTTATTTTACAATAAATTTAATAATCTCTTTAGTTAGAGAATTTTGATAAATATATCTGAGAATTACTTTGTTTGGGGGTGTGGGGGAAGGGGTTTAATAAAAAAAAGGGTAGAAGACAAATATTTTAGGCAGGCCGTCATTTTCTCGCGAAACTGTCGGTGGTGTAATAAGAAATTCCTAGCGGATTCAGTGCCTTCTCTCCCTCCGTGTAACGTGTCTTTTAACTTTCCATTCTACCTTCCTAGAGCACAGAACTCAATCTCTCACTCTCTCTCTATCTTTCTCTCAAACTAAATCTTTCTTAACCTGAATCAAATCTGAGAGAGAGAGAATGGGTGTGGACTTGAGGCAAGTGGTGGCTGCGGTTCTAACGTTGACCATGTTCGTGATGCTGGGAAACATGATCAAGCGTGACCATTTCGATTCTGTTGAAGTAAGCTCAACCGCCTCAACTTTCTCTAACCCGATCCACTCCTATATGACTTGTTCCCGTTATATAGGTTATTGTTTTACTTTCACTGCATCTGATCTGGTTCACATTTCGCTTTGAAGCGTATATTCCTGTTACATTGTTTTACTGTCAGATTTATGAGATGTATTTACTGGGATCATGGCGCAGACCATTTTTTTCTCTTTAAAATCAGTTCATTCTTGTGGAAGTTTGGCAGAATTATTTGCTCTGCGCCTCTGTCTATGTTTCTTTAATGGGGAAAAACAATTAAGAGGAGAAAGAGAGAAGGAAAATGAGCTTTTCATACTTCTATATGTATAAATTCTAGTACATTCTGACAATTGGTAGGCCCACTTGAGGGGAAAAAAAAAAAATTTGCTTCCTAAAGGTTCAAGAAGTTTTGTCAATTGGTATTGTGAGGCCCTGCTTATCTTTGCTTTCTGAAATGTACTTAACAAGAAGGGCGTTAAAAATGTATTTGATATTTCGCTTCTTCGTTTTAGGCTTATTCAACTGTATATTTGCTGTTGCCAAAGAGTTGCAAATTCCAGTTCAATTCGTATCAAAATTTAACCAAGTTTTCTTTGTTCTTGTGAGGAATAACTCATTTGTTTTGGTACAGGAAAAATTTCCTGGCGGAGCAAGAGATGTTGATTTAGATATGGAGGAGGGTGCTGTTTCTCTTTCTAGAAAGAGTGGGGGTCTTTGGAAGGAGGATGGGCAGCAACTGAAACAATGTTGGAATAAGCCGATTCTGGGTAAAGATCGATTTGTTCTTAATGTGATGGTTATATTATTTTAATCCTTGACCAATATATTTCCATCTTCTTCTTTAATTTGCAGACGATGTGGAGCTGACAGACGGGTTTGTCACTTTCTCGTTAACTAATGGTCCCGAGTACCATGTCTCTCAGGTATCCCCATTAACAATTCAGAGTAATTGCTTGAGTTCTGCATCGTTAGCTGGATCATTTATGGGAGACTTTTTAACCAATAGCCTAAAACATGCCTTTTGATAATGTTGTTTGTCCACGTGCTATCTTCAATCATTATTAGACAATCAATTATTACCATATTAATTTCATACAATATTTACTAGTTGCAAAATTATTGTAATAACTGTAATTTCATTATTTGTATCCACTCCCATAACTCTATTTTGTGAAGTGCCTTAAAAAAAACACAAAAAAACTATGTTTTTGAAAGACAAATGAGGAAAGAGGGGTCTTAATGATGCTGCCTTGCATGCTGATGGAAACACAGGGAGACAATAGATCCATGGCTCAAATTGCTCGTTTCTAGTTTTGTTTGGCTCTGATGCCATTTGTAACAACCCAAGGAACGCTCAAGGCACATCTGGGCTCACAGATTAGTCAAGGTTTGTAATAGATCATTTTGAAATCATTATAATGGGTTTGAACTTCTCCCTCCCTAGCAATGTCGAATCCCATTTTCCACCTTCCCACAATCCGTGGTATTACACATATATTATAAGGATAATTAGCCTGCGTTAATCTGTAAATGGGTACTAAATGGTCTGTGGTGCATCTACGAAGACCAAACTTTATAGCCACTTTAGAAGATTTGCCAACCTTTATAGAAGATTTGCCAACCTGCACTGCATCACCAAAATCATTTTTTAATGATACTACCACTGGTTGAAATCTTAAAGTGTGCTTTCATGAGTTCAAAATGTCAAATCTCAATCCTTGAATTAATTTTAATGTTCGTGTTCTAGGTGATTGGTGTTGACATAACTGAAGTTGTGATTGTATTCATAAAAAAGTAGTTATTTCAGTGTTCTGAGCTTAACCAGATGCTATGACTAAGCTCCCAGTTCTATGAACTGCTTACTTCAAGAAACTAAGTTGTAAAAAGCTATTGATAATACAAAGTTTAAGATATCTTTGTTCATATTGTTATTTTGAACAGCACAGGATTACTACTAACTAGTTTTATGATTTCTTTTTTGATCGATAATTTTATGAATTCTATTATAAATGGTTCTTTTAGATGATTAAATATTGCAACTGGTTAGTTACTGCATCTCATCACTTTTTGATACTTCCATAGATTTTCTTTGAGGCATCAATATTCTCTGGACAATAAGTGTTACCATTTCCTTCGTTGAATAAAATTTTTACTTATAAAAAAAAACGTGTTACCATTTCCTTACTGTAGGGTCTCTGTTTATGATTTTCTTTTATTTGTGAAAAATGTACATTGGAATTCCCTGAAATTATTTTTTCGTTCTGTTTTTCTATTGAATTTTTCTTTTCCTGATAGTTGGTTTCCTCATGAGTTATAGGGGAAATGTTACTTATAAAAAATGAGTTATAGGGGAAATGGATGCTTACGTTATTCATAGATATGTTTTTCTGCTCTCTGTCTTGTTTCTAAAGGCTGACCACTATTAATAAATCTGAGTCGTTTGGTTATTCCATACACTGATTGCACAGCAACAAGAGCCATGATCCTGCCTTGCATAACTGTCATTCATAGTTTTTTTATTTAATGCATTAATCTCAAGAAACTTCTAATCCCCCATCTATACAGGGACTGCATCACCATTAGATGATCTTTAATGCCCTATTCTATCTTTATCTTACATAATTAGGTACTGGATCTGGACCTTCTTTTATTTTTAGCATGCAGACTAAATTTGTTAGTGCTTATTTTAACTTCCAAAGTCTATGGTTAAAAATATTTGTCTCTTAGTTTCTCCAGTTCAACCCTTTTCCAATCTTTTCTTATTATGTTATTTTGAGTTAGAGTGGCAAGGCTCAATCATACCTAACTGAAGTTGGAAGAAAATCAAGACTGGTTTTTATCCTGATTAATTTTTCTTCCTTTAATTGTTGCTACATTGTACTACTTGCCTTTCAATTGGATAAGCTATACTACTACTTTTTGCAATATGAATTGGACAGGGTACATAGCTCATGACCTGTTTCTCCTAGTTGGTGAATATCACCACCATGAGATTTTCTTTTTCTTTCTTTCCCATTTTTTGTATGTTGCATGGCATACTTGATCGCTCTATTGAAGAATTTTACACTATCATTCTTGAGTCTGATGTCTTGTTAGATTTTTCAGTCCTTATTTTGTTGCGCTTTCTTGGGATAGTATTATATAGGTGTTACAATGTCGACTATCCCTTTTAGTTGTACCAAAATTGATAGTACCTTCTCTATATTATTTATAAAAAATCTCTCTATTTTATGTTTACTGAACAGTATGGCCAACAAGACCAATTCTGCCCCCACACTTCTAAAATTATTCTTGGGATCTATCACAAGGTTCATCCTATCTTCAAATATAGAAAACATGCAATTATTAGTCTTGCCTTTTCACCTTTTCTAACAGTATGAGATTCCATTGAACATATAGGGGAGGATTGGATAGTGAGTTGTGTTAAGATTAAGATGAGATGAGAAAAAAGTTGAAAGTTGAATAAAATATTGTTAGAATATAATTTTTTAATATTATTTTTGTTTTGGGATTTGAAAAAGTTGGATTGTTTATTATATTTTGTTTGAAAGTTTGGGAAAGTTGTAATGATTAGATGAGATGAGATGAGTTGAGAGTGTTTTTGAATACAAACAAGGCCTAACTTTTCCCCTGTGATGGCTTGGAAAATGCTGCATATTAATCCCTTTCCATTCATAGAAGGAATTAAATGAGAATTCTCTTATGGCACATGTAATATGCGGAATGACTATTTGGGAACTTGAAAGCTATTATTGGGAATGGAGATATATTTCTTATTTCATTGTTGCACTAATTAGAACCCTGATTATGTATTTCACTGTTTAATATAGTCCAATAGACTGTTGAATGGAATCATATTGTACTCAGATTTCCTAGAACACCCTTATGATAAAATTTTAATTTTAATTTTTGTGGACTTCTTTCCTTTATTTTTTATTTTTAAATAAAGCATCATCTTAGATTTTTTTTTTGGGGGAAATACATAAGTTCCCTTATAGTACCCCCCAATTTGCAGTCGCCCCAAACTACCAAACAATTGCCATGAACCACGTTTTCCCCTTAAAAACACTCCTAAATTTTCTAAAAATGACAAAATATCCTTATTAAAATTAAAAATAAAATTTTACCAGAAATTATTTCCTTTTTTTTTTTTAAATTTTTTTATCCTTTAAAAAAATAATCTTATGTTTCGAAAAGATTATTTTTCAATTTCATATTTTTACTATTAATTTTTTAAATGTTCATTTGTTAATGTTTTTATAGGTTTATTAATTTTTTTATGGTGAGGATACATTGCAATTTTTTGGTAGTTTGAATAGGGCTTGTTATGTACTTCTTTTCTCTTCAATTAATGTCACATGAGAATACACAATATACACACATTTGAGATTGGACTCCAACGCTCATATTGCAATTTTCACAATGTTAAAAAATTATAAATTAAAAAAATAGAAATTTAAAATTGTAAAACCAAACATTCTAAAATAATTTAAAACAAAATCTTATTTAGAGAAAAAGTGGAAAAAAATTACAAATTTAAAAACAAAAATAAAAATAAAAATGAAAAAGAGACAAGGTCCCCAATGCCTTGTGCATACCTAGCACAACCACCCCCTTAAGAGATGGTTGTGCTGGTAGGGGGCCTTCCCTTACCTATGGTCAGGGTCCACTTGCAAGGGCCAAAGACAGTAGGTCCTCAACATGATCCATCTTGTGAGGGTGGATCACACTCCACCTTCAAACAGGTTGTATTGCCATCTTGGCCAATGCCACCACCTTGCTAAGGGTTGGTACATCAAGGGTGTTGCTAGGCAAAGGGAAGGGTATTTTTTTTTTAAATAATTGGCACCAGGTGTTCGAGAACAAAATTTTGACTTATTCAAGGGAAGCACATGCTCTCAGCAAGGAGTTTCCCGCAAGTGCACTTACGTTAATTCAAGAGAAAGTTCTCTCAATCCGATGACCCCTAGAAATTGTTTGCACCAGATAGGATTTGAACCTTAGACCTGGAGGGAGCATACCACCAAGACCAAGGCCTTTACCACTTTAGCCAACCCCAAAGGAGGAGAAGAGAGAGAGAGAGAGAGAGAGAGAGAGAGAGAGAGGGGGGGGGGGATAAAACCTAGGGGTTAAAGGGAAGGGTATGCTTGGTATTAGAAGTTTTTTCCTTCCAATCCAAACATCTTTTGAACTCCAAAAAGAATTTTCATTTCTCAAAATTTTATTTCATCTAATCCTTTGCCTCAATTTTGCTGAAAATAAAACTTTCAAGAAATCCAGTACAGAACACATCTTAAATAGTTTTTTTTTTTTCTCCAAAACAACTTTTCATTCTAGTTGCCTATTTGTGTTACAAAACTCAGTGCAAATAAATAATTTTTTATTTAAAATATTTTTTCATTCTACCTACCCACTTTCACAAAACCCAATGCAAAACACATCTAAAATTTTTTTTCAATGCTTATTAAAAGTTAGAGAAACTTTCATTTACCAAACATGCCCAAGGGTCTTCGCCGCCTTGCCCCTCTTTTCTATTTTGATTTTTTTTTATTTTTTTGGTTTTGATCTTTTAATTTTAGTTTTTTCTAAAATTAAATTTCTTATTTTCAAAACTCTTACTCTATTCTTATTTCTTCAATTTTTAAATTAATTAGTGTCATATTCCAACAGGAAAGGAGCGACTACTACACAATAGTTATTCTCAATATTAATAATGTAACTAAATGAGGAGAATAGTGTTCTTCTTATCGTCAGTTAAAAGATTCCATTTATAAAGTGGAAAATTAGATGGATTGGAAAGAGGGAGTCTCAAAGTAGTGAGCAACTTGATCAATTACTTAGTTGAAAACTCTCATGTTACTTTCACTACAGTATTTCTGATCAAGTTGCTGGATAATCAACCCAAGGATTTATTGATGATAGTGACTATATTTTGGATCAACATATGAAACAGGGCTTGATTTGGTGTATTTGAAGTTGATGAGGACTCCATTTTTATCTTCTGAAGTTGTGTGCTTATTTGCAGAATCATCTTGTTTGAATGTTATCTGTGTATAAATTATCTAGATCAATATCTTTGATGCTCTTAATTGCATTCTCTAATATCTTGTGATTAGTTTTGACCTAGAAATCTTCACATTTTTCAAAGCCTTTTATCTTTTTCTTACTCTCTCCCTGATTTGCATCCAGATCACCGATGCAGTTGTGGTGGCAAGATATCTTGGTGCAACTCTCGTGCTTCCTTACATTAGAGGAAGCAAACCAGGTGACGAGAGGTTAGTGTTCACAAATGCCTCTAAAAGACTTGTTTCCTATTAGTTCCGCAAGTTATGTGAAACATTTTTTCCATGATTTCTATTGTCGTTATTGTTCTTTGTATTATATTAAACACTAATTTAATTGAGCTACTCGAAATAATATGGACTTTGAGGGAAACTTTCTAGTATTGAAATCTTACAATCTTCTTAGTTTGTTCTAATATTCCTTATCAGATTATTTTGGGCGATCGGGGAGGAGCGTAAGGGTATCAAGATATATGGTGTAAATAAATAAAACTAAGGGCATGTTTGGTATGCAAATTAGAACCAGGAATGGCATAGTGGAATAGCTATTCTATTTCACTGGCTACTTTATTATTCCTAAGATAATCCACATATTCCTCTACTCTAAAAGGACTAGTTAATGATACAATTGGAGCTCCATTGGAACCATTATCAAGGACAAAAACTTCTCATTCTCAAGCAATGTGAGATTTCATGTACTACCCACCCTTATCACTTGGTATGAGTATCATAATCTCCCCCACCTTAAATTCTCGACATCCTCGTCAAGCCAGTTTGTACGGCTCAAGTTCCACAATTCTGGTTGGGATAGGCTCTAATATCATTTGTTACGCTCCAAGGGAGGCCCAAAGCATATTTGGGCCTATACTCCAAAAGGACTAATCAATAATCCAATTTGAGCCCCATTGAAACCATTATAAAGAGTAAGAACTTATCATTGCTTGGGATCTCATACACCACCTACTCTTATCACTCAATATGGGGGGGTGGGTATCACAAGCCTTCCAAAAATGAGTGGAATAGTTATTACTCTCCTTTTGGGAACAACACATTCCATCCACCAAAAAACAAGTTCTTTGTGAATGTGGTTGCCTTACCAATGGGAACCTGGGAAAAATCGTTGATATTTTTAGCAGAAATTATATTTACTTGGGCTGAAAATTGTGTACTAATGCCATCCTTTTTCTTTTGAATTCTAAAATTAGGTTTTGGCTAATTTTTATCTGGGTATTTTTCTTTCAGGAGCTTTGGAGAAATATATGATGTTGAGAAGTTTATAAAAAGTCTTGACGGGGTAGTCAGAGTTGTGAAAGATCTGCCTGGTGACATATCAACACGAAATCTTGCTGTTGTGAAAGTCCCTAATCGGGTAACAGAAGAGTTCATTGTAGAGCACGTTGAACCAGTTTATAAGCGAAAGGGAAACATACGGCTGGCTACATACTTCCCCTCAGTGAATATGAAGAAGTCGCCCAAAAAAGGTTCCAGTGATTCAGTTGCGTGTTTGGCAATGTTTGGAACTTTGCAGTTGCAACCAGAGATTCAAGAAGTTGTTGACTCAATGGTTGAGCGTCTAAGAACTTTGAGCCGAAAGACAGATGCTCAATTTATAGCTGTGGACTTGAGAGTTGATATGTTGGAGAAGAAGAATTGCCATGAAAATGGTGATGCTGGGACAAGAAGTTGTTACAATGCACAAGAGGTTGGTGCATTTTTGAGGAAGATGGGATTTGACAAGGATACCCCCGTGTATTTGACTGAATCCAGGTGGCAAAGCAGCCTTGATGCTCTAAAGGATCTCTTCCCTAAAACATATACAAAGGTGAGGGATCTCTCTTCTGCCTCCATTCAAGACTGCTTGTTTGCGCAGTTCAGTTGTGGGTAACTGTTTAAACTTAACATTTTTTAATTAACTTGTGGTTGAAATCCTCTTAACGGGTGGAAAATATTGCAGGAAAGCATAATGCCTGCAGATAAAAGAACAAAGTTCTTAGATCCAGAAGGTTCTGAATATGAGAAGGTTATTGACTTCTATGTATGTTCTGAGAGTGATGTTTTTGTACCAGCCATCTCTGGTCTGTTCTATTCCAACGTGGCTGGTAAGAGAATTGTTGCCGGTAGGACTCAAATACTTGTTCCAGCCAATATTCGCGAGTCCTCTGCTTCTGCTTCTGGATTCATTACTCCCTATGTGTCCAAGAAGAATCACTTGGCCTATTCATGCTTTTGCTAGTCTCATTCTGAAGAAACCCAAAGGAAGCGATGGGACAGATGCATTTAAGCTTTCAAAGAACCTTTTAGATTAATCAACCTTTTCGAGTAGTTCGATTGACTGGTCAATATATTTATTGTTAATTTGGTTTGCAATACACTTAAACAGAAGTTTATGAAATATTGTAGTTTCATAAAATGCTTGTTTGTTTGTTTTTTTCTTTTTCTGTTATATATTTTTAATGTTAGGATAGGAAGTCTTCAAGGTGTCATTGTTGATATGTTGTTGGTTTTGTCAAAAGACTTCTCCTTATTTCAAGATGTCATTTTTATTTATTTATTAATATTACATGCTGATGCGTCGTTTTTTTGTTTTTTCTCGTCTTTTACCTTGGTGCATATTATTATTTTTCATATAGTATTGGTGATATGTTTTTCATATTAAATGCATGTTTAATAATTGGAAGAACCTGAGACATGGTGGCAACTTCTTTGGGTTTTTTGTTGGTTTAGAAAAAAAAAATAGTTAGAAAAGGCCCCTCGTCTTGATGTTAAGATTAGATGACAAATATGTGAATAGTAGTGAAATAATTTGAGTATAAAAATGAAATAGTTTGAGTTAATATATCTCATGGAGTTGTGGGAAATGAGAAAAAAATTTGAATTAAAATATTATATAGTTAAAATATTATTTTTATTTTAAGATTTGAAAAAATTGAATTATTTTTTTATGTTTTATTTGAAAGTTTGTGAAATTTGTAATAATTAGGTAATGATTAGAAAAAAAAGTTGAAAATTTAAATATTTTAAATTGAAAAGTGTTTATGTTTGAAAGGTGCTTAAGTGTTGATATGAGATAAGATGAAATAAGTTGAAACCATTTGTGAAACCAAAGAGGGCCTTGGGGCTCGTTTCGATCCTTAGATCTCAACATTCAAACATTTTAACTTAAATCATTTTATTACTATTCACAAATTATATCATAACTATTTACAAATTTCTCATTTCATCTTATCTCAATATTCATATGAGACCTTAAGCTTTAGTATTGGAATAGGCAAAGGCAAAGCTAAAATTTGGCTAAAATCACATTTTTACCTTTTGCCTATTCCATTCAAGAAAGATTCTCATATTGGATTATCAACTTATTTGTCAACAATAAAATATTATTAATTTAATAATTTTTTTTTCTAATTTTTTTTTCATATTTAACAAGTCTACTAATCTTATGTTATTAATAATTAAATTATTAATTCTCAACTATCTTATTTTGCCAACCCTTCCATCCAATAATTATATCTACAATTCTTGAAACTAAATATCTTCGTTTGTGAACCTTTCTTCTACTCTACAGTCACATTTACAATTCTTGAAACCAACAAATACATTTTGCCAATCATTCTTCTATTCAACCATCATATCCACAATTCTTGAAACCAATAAACACATTTTCCCAACCCTTCTTATGCCAACTTTTTTAGCTATAGCTAGCAATCTCGATTAAGCCTTATAAATAGATCAACATTTAACAACTTCTCACTCATCATAAACCAATTTCCAATTCTTTGAATTATCTTCCCTTAATTTGATATGGATCTCTCTTGGATTATTGATTATATTGTATATGAAAATTATTCTGATAATAAATTCGATTTGACCAAAGTACTGGTTGTAGAACGAGAACAAAGGGCTACCAAGGGAGCATCTGCTTCACGTCGTTGTAATCCTCAATGTTGTACATTCATCAGACATGATCCATTGGAAGGTCATCAATGCCTTTGAAATGATTACTTTGTTGAGCCACCAATATATCCGCCAATGTTTTTAGGAGGAGGTTCCAAAAGACTCGTAATCTATTTTAAGCATACATTTTGCAGTTGAAGCTCATGATGATTATTTTGTAAAAAAAAAAAGATGCCAGTGGAAATGCTTGGATTGTCTTCTCTTCAGAAGATAACTGTAGCAATTAGGATGTTGCATATGAGGTAACGACAGATCTTATGTACAAGTATGTTAGAATCGTAAAAAGCACCGCATGGTTGAGTGTAGTATAAAGTGACAGGGTGTTGTGCATTGTGATGTAGTTGGTGATGTGGCAGTGTGTTGTGAAGTGACGAGATTATTGAGCAGTTGTGTTGTGTGGCTGTATTAGCATGAAGTGACGGGGTTGTGATTGTGAAGTGGCGGGACTATTGTGAATGTGCTCTATGAAGTGATGAAACGATGGGGTAGTTGTGAAGTGGCAGGATGCCACTTGAAGTGTTGGGATGAGCTATGTAGTTTGAAGTGTTGTGTGAAGTGATCGGATGTGGTGTAATTATGATGTAGAATATGTCATGTGAAGTGTCAGGATAGGACATGTAGTTTGGATGGGTTGCGTGAAGTGTTAAGTTGGTTGGGATTGTATTGGCTTGTAGGAAGTTTGTAAAAGCAAGTGAGTGTTTGGGTAGACTATGTTTGTCTTAGGTGAGAAAAGGGTGAGGTACATGTATGAATTGGTTTGATGTATTTATAGGACAGATTTACCATATGTAATGGATAGTTGGTCCTAAGCATGAATATATGATGTTTAAGCCTCAAGGTTGGCTTGAAGTTGTGTATTATACATGGTTAAGGTTACGGTGACATGTTGGTTAGGTTATACATTAATGAAGGAAGGGATGTATGTATTGACTAGAATAGGGTTGTATAATTTGGTTGGTTCAAATTATGCATCGGAATAGATGGTTCCGTAGGAAGAGCGTGATTAAAGTGAGAGTGTGTCTTAACTTTTAAAGTAAATCAGGTTCACTTTAAAGGATAAGAACACGAAGTAGATTGCTGTGTTTGCAATGGTGACCTTAAGTGGATCCCAAGTTATGAGTGTGAATTTAAGAAATGTGATAAAGGAAAGCATAAAATATGGACTTGGATAGAAGGTATGTCTGAGTAAAGAAGTCCAAGTCAAGAATAGTTGATGTAAATTCTACATTTTAGTTGCTTATGCATTTGAGGAAAAGGAATGACATTAAGTTATATATGCATGTAGGTTGCAATCTGACACGCACATGAATGGACTGCATGAAATGAATATAGCATAGAGTCCAAGTAAGTATTATGTTCATACTCTTTTGGAGTTTTCTAATGATACGAAAATGAAAAGAAAGTTTCTCTTTATGATGCTTTGTGAAATGAAATGAAATGATGTTTTATGAAAGAATGCTAAGTATTAATGTTTAAAGGTATGCGTATGTAAATGCCTTCTTTGGCAACCCTTATTTATGCACTCCAAATTAATAGTTGTATATGCATATGAATTGATGTTATATATAGTATCTAGTATCTTTATTTTCCACGGAATGAAATGTTGAGGTTTATGTCTGATGCTTTGAATTGATGTTTAATTGACGTGATGAAAATGTGTTTAAATGACGCTATGAAAGGATTTTTTTTAATAAGGCTATTAAAGGAATTTTAAATGATGTTATGAAAGGATGTTTAATGGATGCCATGAAATGATGTTTATTGATGCTGTTTAAACTCATGCTTTTAAATGATGTTTATGAATGAAATAGATTGATGATTGAATGAAGAAAAGGAAATGACTAAAAGGAATTAATGAAAGGAAAGGAGAGGAAATGACTGAATGTTTTAATGTATGAAAATATGTAACGATCATAATTGAATGAATGAATGATAGTACTAAAAGGCTGGGCGAATTGCAATGCCGTTGCAAAACTCTCTCTTCTATTTAGAGAGTAGGTTTTGAATTTTAAACTTAGAATCCTTCATATTTTGAGAAGGAAAAGGAAGAAGTTTTAAAAGGATCAGTAATTCCCGTCTTGTTTTCTAAAGTCCCACCATAAGGACATGCATTACATATACTAATTATGATTTGAGCTTCAAAGGAAGATGTTCACAATCAGAAGGTCCAAAAATGGGTATTTACAAAAACTATCTCTAAACTTTTCAAAATTGCCACTAAGGCCTAAATTTTCACTATTTGCAAATGAGCCACAAAATTTTCCAAACTTCATAAACCTCATATTTTCTATGTTCTAAAACAATATATGCCTTTAGAATTTTAAGAATTAAAGTACAACTATGCTAATCACACCTAACCTGTGGCATGCATTCCATCAATTCCTAAGTGTTATTTCAACTTATTAACCCCTATGGATGCATGTGTACTCAATTTCATCATTAATAATTACAATCTTAATTACAAATTTAAAACTTAGGTTCAGGTCATACAAGTTTATGCCAACACTTAAACATGGCTCAAGACCTTTATCACAACTAAATCATCCATTAAGCATGCATCATGTTTCTAGCTTTATTCATCAAGAGATGTGTAATATCCCGCTCATTTCTCTCTCTTATGGTCACGAGTCTCGTTCTGCGTGCTGAACCTCGATGGCGTTTTTTTAAAGATATCAAATAATTTCTAAAGCAAGCCCAGTGTTTTAAAACCTTTGAATATTTTAAATGTCATAGAAATATTTATATGAGATATTTTTAGTGTTATTGGACCAAGCCTATTTTAAGTAAGACAATAATAATATTTTTGAAGAGTTTCAAAAATATTATAATTGTAAAAAATCATTTTAGCCATTTAAAAATACTATGAGATTTAAATTATGTTAAAAACTATAAATTTATTTAAATGGTTTTATTCTCTTAAAGATAATTAGCAACACTTCATCATTTAATTAATGATGAAGAATATATTTTATAAACTAAAGTTTAGTTAAATAATATTTTATCTTAATTCATCTTAGTGCTTTTAAGTTAAATTAGTGTTTTAATTTTCCGCCATTAGATCGATTTGGAAATTCCAAGATAAATGACCTAGATTAAATATCCAAGACCCTAGCCTTTTTCCCTAACTTTTCTCTCTTTCCTTTCTCTCCTTCCTCTCCCTTAAGCACCCGATGACCTCTATTTCTCCCTCCACCGTAGCCTTTTCTCCTCCAGCCCAGCTCCACCATTGGCCACCCAACCTCATCGCCACCACGACATCTCCCCCTCACGTCGGCGAGCACCTTCCCACTACCAGTGAGCCTCCACGTAACTCTCTCTCTCTCTCTCTCTCTCTCTCTCTCTCTCCTTCCTAAAATGGGTTTCACCCATTTCTCTCCTCCTTGCACTGTCGTGCGCTACCACCCATGCCACCACACCACCGGCAGCAACTCCTCCTTCCTTTGTCGCCCACTTCCATGGAACCTAACCGGCAATCTCTCTCTCTCTCTCTCTCTCTCTCTCTCTCTCTCTCTCAACCCAAAATGGGTATAGCGCACTGGTTCCCCCGTCAAGGCACCACCAGAAGCCGCCACCTTCGACTGGGCTCCCAACTGTAGTCACCGACGAACTCCCCTGCACCTCCTTCCTCCCTCACGGAGCTCACGGTAGCCTAAATGGTCCCCCAGCCTTACACGGCTTCTCTTCCACCTCGAGGCCAGATTCGCCATCGTAGGCCACTGTGCCGCCTCCTCCTTACTACTACAGCTCCACTGCACCTCTCTCAAGCCCCTCATGGCCAGCCAACAACCAACCAAGCTTCCCTCTCCAAATTCCCTTGTTTTAGACCCACGAGCCAAGCTCTTGCTTGAGCCACCGTGTGCCACCTCGGCACCACCATGAGGCCACCATCCCAAGACCTCAACCAACACCTGATAGCCCAACTCTAAGCCCAAACTGCCACTTTGCGTGGTGGACAGCCACCATACAAGGCGGATAGCCACCGTACGCAATTTAGTTGCCACTTACGACCTTTCCGATGCCATTGACCGTGACGGGTAGTGAGCACCACACGGGTTAATCTCGACGACAGTATAACCCTCTCTCATTCGTTATTTATGTTTGATGCTAATTGGTTGGTTGTGGAATGTGCTGTGGATAGTTGTGGAGTTCGCTATGTAGTGAAGTGTTGGACATAGTTGTGCGGTGTGCGGTGTAATATTGTGGACTGTGCTGTGAAATGTGGGTGCGAAGTGTGTGCTATAGTAGTGATGTGGCATAGCGTTGTAAACGGAGCACACGTGGCGTGTGTTCCACATCGTGCAATGACACACTGTATGGTGTGTGTCGCAGTAGTACGTGGTGTAGCGTAGTGTGAAAGGAGTACACGTGGTGCGTACTCCATGTTGTGTAGCGATGCATCGTGTAATGTGTATTGTAATGGTATATGACATAGTGTAAATGGAAGGGAGTCCACGTGGAGTGTACTCTGTGTGGTGTCGTGATGCATTGGATGGCGTGTCATCGAGGTTTGGAGGGTGTAGTTGAGGAGCATAGAGCGTGTTGTGTAGCATTAAGAACTGTGAAATAGTGTCCCGAAGTAGTTGTGATGTGACCCTGCCGTAGTGATGGGTGTCACGATATAGCTTGAGATTAGCCTCGAGCTACGTGATGCGGCGGAGGTGTAGTGTGAATGGGGTTTTGTCGTGTTAAGTATTGGGATGAACTTGTAAGGGGTCGAAAAGTAGGAAAAGTCCTGCAAATCAGGTTTGAGTAGAAGTTGGTATCGGAGTATGGAGCTTGTTTACACAAGCAGACATTCAATAGATTATAAGTGATATCTGTTCTAAGCATGGTACACGATGTTTAAGCCTCAGAGTTAGCTTAAAGTCACGTAGCATGTGTGGATGGGAATGAGGATTTAATGTGGGCTAGGATGCACGAAGGTAGTGACGGTTGTATTGTTAGGATTGGGATGTGTGGCTTAATCGGTCTGAGTCATGATTTAGAATGTAGTTAATAGGAAGAGAAAGACGAATGTCTTAGTGTCTTAACCCTAAGGTAAATCATGGATGTTCACTTTAGTGAATGAGCACTCGAGGTAGAACATTAAGTTTGGAAGAGGTAGTGACTGTAAGTGGATCCCGAAGGTTTTAGCATAGTAAGTGGCACGTAAGAGCATGGGATAGAAGGAGAGTGTTTCCAAGTGTAGTTCTATTTCTAGTTTAGTTGCTTATGTACTAGATAGAGAATGATGTTAAGGTTATGTGTATGCATGTAGGTTGCCATCTGACACGCATATGAATGGACTGCATGAAATAAGTATGGCATGGAGTCCAGGTAAGTATTATATTCATACTCTTCTAGAGTTTTCTAAATAAATGAATGAAATGAAAATGAAATGCTTTTTTACTTACGATGTTTTACAAAATGACACGGACGATGTTTTACAAAAGAATGCTAAGTATAAGTTTTCAAATTTATGTATGTAATGACTTTTCTTGGCAATCCCTTTTTATGCACCCCAAAGTAATAAGTATATGCATAACGAATGGTATACGTGGTAAGTATTGTATGTATTTTAATGAAATGAAATGTGAGGCTCGTACCTTATGCTTTAAGCGATGCTTTAAAAGACGTGAAGAAAGTGTTTTAAAATGTCCCTATGAACTGAGGTTTTTAAATGATGCCATGAAGTGATGCTTAAAATGATGCCTTGAAAGATGATATTTAAGGATGCCACGGACTGATGTTTTAAATGATGCTTATGGTATGATTTCAAAGACTGCTTTTAAATGTCGAGGTTTAAGCCTATGCTTTTAAATGATGTCTATGAACTGAATGGACTAAAAAAGAATAAATGAAAAGGATTGAAAGAATTAAATGAACTGAATGAATGAAATGACCAAAAGCTTTAATATATGAAATTATGTAACGGACATGACTGAATGAAAAGGGTACCAAAGGACTGGATAGATTGCAATGCCGGGTAAGTAGTACTGGTAGTGCACCTAGTGTTGCCTCTTGACTGAAAAGGAATTCCCAACTCGTGGCCACAAGCGGAGTCCTGGTCCAAAGGAAGACCGCTAACTCTCACACATGGGCTGTAATAGTATGTAACGGCCATTGTAAAGTGATAAGAAAGAATGTATGTATGTTAAAAAAGAATGCATGTATGCTCAGTCTCTTTACGAAATGAAGGCACGAGCCTTGGGGAAATGTTTTATGAAAGAAAAGAAACGTTTTACGAAAGAGAATCCTTTTCAAGAAAGACCCCACCTTGAAATGTTTTAAATGAACGAATGTCTTATATCAGTATGTATAGACTAATGAATGCATGATTGAAAACCTATGTTATTATATTTTAACTGTATGAAGTAATGCTTATGAGTCTTTGAATCATTTTAGTTTTTATGTGTGCCCTTCCAGGACAAGACGAGCAGAACATGTCAGGACGAATACTGCCCAAGGGGAAGAGCACGGAAGTCTAGGCACTATGTTTTGTATGAAAGGCTTTTAATTATAAGGTTTAATGTTTTAAAACGAACGGTAATTCCTATCGTCTTTCTTAAAATCATTTTTTAAAGGTCCCACCACAAGGACGGGTGTTACAAGATGTTTTCAAAAACTTCATCAAATCATGCATTTTCATTCTTATTCCAATCACAAGACTTTTCTAAATGCACATTATTCAAGCCTAGGTAAATTAATCAAAACTTCCATAAGTTAAGCATAAACTAATCAAAACTGATGCATGCTTAGATGATCAATAACAAGATAGAATTAAAGCCTATTATGGCATTCTTCTAATTTCAAAATTAAACCTTCAAGATTCATTCTAAGACATTCTTGAATCACATAAAATTATTCTAAGACATGCTATAGCTAAAAATTCAACTTAAAAACAATTTATGAAATCAATCATTCCAATTAACCTGGTTTTGAACTAAACATGGTAACCTTAACTAAACTCAATTAAAAACTCATTCCCATGGCATAAATCAAAGCCTAATATGCTATGCTAATACTAAACAAAGGTTAGGGCAAGGTGTCTTACAAAATTCGTGGCCCTTAGAACTCCCAAACACACTCACTACAAGAACACTCTCACAACTCACTTGGTTTCACTCTTTCGCACACTAAGAGGAGACAAGCTCTCAATAAATCAAGAAAAGGCTTGAGAAGTGGTGTGAGGAAGTGAGGGGAGAGAGACACCGCAATGGTGAGGCTTGGAATTGGTGGAGGTGGGCAGTGGATGACGAGTGCCAAAAAATCAGATTGTGTCATCCTTTGTGCAGGTGAATAGTGCCCAATAACTTCATGATTTCATCAAGGTCAAGTGCTACAATGAGCCTATGGGTGCAGGGGTTGCTTTGGTTCAGATTTTAAAACAAAACAAAAATGATTTCCAAGAGGAAATCATGCTAGAGGTTGACAGGTTTGAGATTCCACCAAGCTTACCAGTTTTTGCTTACTCTCATATTTTTGGTCTATTTGGAAGGTATGATGGCCTTCATTTGAAGCTTTTTCATGTAGGGAAAGAAGGCTTGATTGGCTGCCATGTGATTATACATGAGTAGAAAATGAAAGGGAAGTAAAGTGATGGTGGTTCAGCCGAATGACATGCGCAACTTTCTCCCTTTGCCAATCGGTTTGGCTTTCTTTGGGGGATAAAATGACAAACAAGATTTTGAGTGCCTTGATGGACTTCTTTGGGATTGGAGGGCAGGGATGGCGGTATGTGGGAATGGCTCCAGCAAGAGCAGAAAAATAAGGAAAATTATATTTACCATACTACCATCTTACTTTCATCCTACTTATAAGTATAATGTGTCAGATTTATCACCATTGAATGATTATTTATTACATATTTCTGTATCATCTAATGGTGATAAATGAGCCATATCTTACTTAATAGGATGAAAATAGGATGAGAGTGTGGTGTATAACATTTCTCGAAAAATAATGAAGAATCTAAGGGCACTTGGTTTGGTTCCAACTAGTTTTCCTAAAGAAATGGTTGGACTTTGGTTCAGTTTCTTGGAGGAATTTCACCCAATGCTTGGTCTAGTTCATAAGTGATGAGATGAACTGTGATTTGTGAAATTATAAATGAAAATATGATGGAAATGGTGTGGGCTAGGGGCTGATTTGATGAAGTACACATGGTGATGCATCAAGGTGTCGATTAGTGATCCTTTGGGTATTGACATGGCTTTGTTTCTATTGACATGTATTGGATCAAGTCTAAACTTTTAAATTAGTCTAAGAATAATGAAAATTAATAATAAAATAAATAAATTTTAGATAAAAAATGTGGTAAAGCTATTTGTGTAAGTCTCTTGGTTGTGGGCTTTTGGTGTGGATCAATGAGTGGACCTTATGTCCAGATTTGAAAGCTCAAATAAGGCCTCAAAGGTTTACCAAGGTTGGGTCAAAATGAAATGTCTTTCTAAGGTTGGGCCAAGGGCCTCTACTATTACCAAGTTAGGCCTTCATGTTTCTACACATTTTGGCCTAAATTTTAGAGCTGCAACTTCATAAATCTTAATGGGTTAGGCTTACGGCACCTATCCTTAACCCATCACATCTTTAGTGATTGAGGCCCCTTAACCAAACACTTCTTGGGGTTCACACCTAAATCTATCCATACTTAGCCATTTTTGTTTAGCCCAAAATAATGCCAAGTATCATTCCACTATTGGCTTCTTGACAATTAATCTAAAATATAATGCTAGAACCCCCAATGACTCTAACTAAAAAAAAAAATGGGATTCTCATGCTAAATAAATTTCTCCAACAATAATTACAATCTCTCGCTAACTAATATTAAGGAAGCGATTGGTTAAGTCTTAATGGATTTTTTAGGCGGGTGTTACAATGAAGGATAGCGTTGCAAATATATTTTTGCAATAAAGCTAGGTAATGATACAGTTTCTCATATCTAAAAGTATTTGCAATAGTAATATTACATTTGTTATTTGCAAAGAATTGCAAATTGTTGCTAAGAAGCGAATTATTTTTTGCCAACGCAATTGCTATTATGTTTAAAATCGTTAATAACTAAGTTCACATGCCAAATCCTATGTTAATTGTAACTATAATTTTGTAAGAAAAATATTTCGTCGCAATTGTAACTATTTGCAAGGAGACATTGATGACCGTTGCAAAAAAGCCTATTATTGTATTGCCAATTCGATTATGTCTGATCTTAAATTTATTATTGCATGTCGGATTTGCAGGTCATGTAAATAATTTCAGGTCTATATAAACTTTGAAAGTCCCTCCTGTCAGGAATGTGTGATGTAAAAATTTCCTCCAAAACACAATTTAACGCATAAAGATTCTACAGTTTAAAAAGAAAAAAATTGTATCACAAGAAAAACCTAGAACCACTCGAGGGGCCTGGGAGATCATCACCCTGGGTCGTGGCAGCATATTTTTAGTAAGATTGATACAATGTTAACGAGTTAGTCTTTCTACTGAAGAGTGTAAGCTGGGACCTAGTTTCCATATGCCCTATAAATCTTTAGATATTAATGTACTGCGCCTACCACATGAATGAAAATGTTTGAGATTCAGTAGGAATCAAGAGAAGAAATTTGAATCCCAAATAAAATTGGCCGGGAACATCATGGGTGTAACAGCCCGCTAGAAATTCAATGGTGAAATTTCTATAGACTTTAGAAATCTCGTGAAAACTCCGTAAGTTTTCACGAATCGACTAATTGCATAGGTTTTAGTCAGTGAAACCCTCAATGATTGGAATCTATTTGAAACTCCAAAAACTTGGTTGAAACCGAAACCCTAAATGGTTTCCCCAAACCCTAAAGTTGGCCTTCAAGCCCTTTTGATCCAATTTCTAGCATTGTGTTTAATCACTTGATGAAATCACTTCCACATGCTATTAATTTCTCAAATTCTTATTATGACATCTTTATCCAACATTTTAAACCTTGGAAATTTGTTTGGGCCAAGAAAAATTGGATTTGGGCTTGATAGCATCTCAAACCCTAACCAAATCTCATTTAAACCCTAAATTGAAGTCCACTTGGTTGAGGCCCACTAAGGCCCACGAATTTGGCCACCTTGGCAAAGCTCCTTGGAGAAGCTTCCTCCCCCACTTGTTAGACCATTCATTGCATCAAGTTGCACTCAATAATATGGAGGAACCCACCCCATCAAGTCCCATGTCTCATAGCTTTTGTAGGTTGTCCTTTGCCCCCCACTATCCTCTACCTTATCACATGTCTACACCTCCACTCAATGATTTTTAAGGTCTATATATTCCCCCTGAAGAAGGCTTGAGTCGTGCAAGACTCACTTACTTCACTTTAATCATTTCTTCACCCCGTTCTTAGAGAGAAACCCAAAAGAGCTCTCTCGGGCAGATTTCTGTGTCTTTTTGTGTGGAGATTATCGACCCTTTGTAAGTATTTTTACACAATGACTCCTTCATAAAAGTTGTTCCTCTTTGAGTCTAGTTTCCGTAGATATATTTTTCGTATCATTCCATGGTCATTTGGTCAGTCAAAAGTATTTGTAACCATGGAAAGGTCATTCTGGGCGTGAATCTGGAGAGTATGTTATGTTTTGGAGTTTTTGACCAAGCTAATGGGCATATCTTGGTCCGAAAATTTTATGGAGTGTTGTTAGAATGTGTTTAAGAGTTTTCATTGAAGTTTTGTTGCATGAATAAAGCTTTTGATGATATATTTTCTTAGATCTAGAAACTCGAAAACTGGAAGTGGAAAAACAGTTTTTATTTGGAGAAAGTTTGAATATTTCGTGGTTTGATCTTACTCTAATGGCTTTGATATTTTATATGATGATCATAAGTCTCTTATTTTCATGTTAGGATGTTATTTTGGAGATATTTAGCATTAGTTTAAAAGATATGATTTTTCTATGCAAGAGAATTTCGGTTAGGCCTAAGATTTGATGTTTTTAGGTTAGATCCATGTTTTGTTGGGTTTTAGCCATGTGATTTTAATTTTGATGGTTGGATATTCTTTAAGACACGTTTTTAAACCATGTGATACTTTATTTCAAAGACCTCACCTTCTTAAGCCATTGATCAAGAGATTTATCAAAGCTAGTTAAGAAAAAGTTTCTGTTTTTGGACTAAGTGTAAAATCAAAAACTCCAAGTGTTATTTTTGTGATTTTGGTGACTTTAGTTTGATGATTTAAAGCATGGTTTATCTGAGGATGATGTTATGAATATGTTAGAAGTAAGATTTGATTTTTTTGGAATTCTTGGTGATGTTTTGATTTAAGGACAAAGCTTGTGATTCAAGTGTTTTGATCTTTTTACAAAAACAAGTTTGGTGTTGATTATAAGTCTTTTCTAAATGGATGTTTTAAGTATGGTTTTAAACCTAGGATTGGAAGATGGTTGGTGCAAAATTTTGGTTTAAGCATGAGTTTTGAAGTTGGAAGGAATTGCAACAAAAATCAAGAGAAATGGCCTATGGATGTTTCGGCCATAGTGTGTTTTTCATAGTTGTGTTTTGTCTTAAATTTTTCTGAGTTAATATTTGAGTTTAAGACAAAATTTACATGAGGAATGTAAATTTTGGAAATTTTTGGAGTTAGGATGTGAAATCCTTAAGTTATGGGTAAAATGGTCGTTTTCCCACATGTAGAGGGTAAAATGATAATTTTACTCTAAGTTAGCTTGTTTTCATGTTTCTAATTGTTAGTAATTAAATTTCTAACTTTTAGAATGACCTTTTACAGTTCCTCGTGTTTCACACTTTATTCTCGTAGAACCCGACGATCTGAGTAAGTTAGCTTCTAACTTACTATCAGTTTATTGTGTATGTATGATGGGTAAGGGAACTACAATTTATGTATGTATGTTATCATATATGTCATGTCATTACATGTTTATCTGTTACGCATGATTTATTCTTTTATGAATATTTATCTGTTACAAAATCTTTTATGTCATGCAATGTTGTATGTTATAAGTATGCCATGTTAAGTATGTCATATGTTACATGTATGTCATGGAATGTTTATGTTTAAATCATATTGTGCCATTTACAAGTATACGCCATGTTAGAAAAGTTCATGATATTAAATAATATCTCATGTATTAAGAAAGATAAGATATTTAAGAGTGACACGGACCTAAGCGTGTTCACCACAAGTTATGTTAAGGATGGCACGGACCTAAGCGTGTTCATCACAAGTTATGTTAAGGGTGACACGGATCTAAGCATGTTCACCACAAGTTATGTTATGCGGTGCCACGGACTCAAGCGTGGTTCACCTTATGTAAAGTTCATATAAGTTTCAGATCATGTTCAAGTTAAGTTATTCATGTCAATCACGACCCTAAATGCTAGGATGGGGTAATATCCTAGTGGAACTCCTTTGTTCACGCTGGAGTGTCTAAATAGGTGTGAAATTCCCTGGGTTGACGAAGTACAGTCAACAGGTTGCGAATGGGGCCTAAGTAACTGGTCACCGGAGCGCGCCAGGCACTAACGCCGATGGTGCCATATTTTATGTTACGTGTATTCATGGGGCCACAACAACTGTGGAGCATGAAGTATGGGGCCACAACAACTGTGGAGCATACACTACGTGAGACACAGCAATTGTGACACGTAGAATACGTGGGGCCACAACAACTGTGGAGTACGTATTAACGCACTCACAGCTGGTCTAGATACCTGTGTTGTGATGCGGTAATCGGCAGGGACACACGGCTCTAGGGGACCCGTGTAGCACCCATATGGTTACGTTATTAATCAAGACAATTAAATAAGATTCCAAGTTCATGTATTTCATGTTCAAGTCATATTTCACGTTACGTTATGTGTACGTTCATGTTAAACTTAAAGTTCAAGTACATGTTATGTTTCAAGTTCACATCCATGCTATGATTTAAGTTCATGTCACGTTAAGCTAAGCTTCTGTTTCAGTTCAATTATGTCAACTCATGCCATGTTATGTCATGTCACATTATGCTTATTATTTTATGCCATGTTATGTCAAGTTATGTTATGTTTACTTTCAATTTTGATGGTGCATTCATACCTTTATTTCTATGCATACATCATTAACCTGTGTGAAAGTTTTCTGTTAACTTGCTGAGATTTGTAATCAAATCTCACCATGGTAGTCCCAACTACCATTTTTTCCCCGAATGGTAGGCGATGTGTCAGGTTCAGAACAAGGAGCAAATACCGATAGGCTGGAGGATGTTGACTAGACGCCGCAGATGCGATGCAGAGTTTTCAGCTTCTATAGTTAGTTTCTTTTGGGACAGTATTCTAACCTTGTTAATTGAGTTACGCGAGTTACTCGATGAACTGGTTCAATAAGTGTATTTTGGTACTGTAATATAGAGTCTAGTCACCATGTTTTGAGATTACAGTCTTCTGAGACCCGTACTGTAATCGTGGTTATTTATTTTAGTATGCATGGATTATGTTTTAATTCTTTGAGATGTTATAAGTTCGGTGCATAGTATAAAAAAAAAAAAAAAAAATATCCGCTGCGAATATTGCATAATGCTAGATGCATGTTAGGAACATTGCATCCTATATGTCATGTACGGGGGCAGGTAACCTTGTGTTACATGTCCCGACGCTTCAGATGTCCATCCGATCCCAAACGGAAATCTGAGGGCGTCCCAATGGGATTTTGGAGGAATTACTTTGTTATAGACATTGACAACATTCCAAGTTGAACGCATATTTTCAGTCACACAAAGTCATGTCTTACGTGTTCAAAATTGTTGTGTATAAAAGTGAAAAAAGAATAAGAAAATAGAAAAGATAGGGAAAAAAGAAGAGAAAATGTCAAACTAAAAGTTTTATTTAGAAAAAGATACAAATTAGATGGAACTTGCAGCTATCTAGTCTCCCTCTCTTTCCAGAGAGAGGAGGGCTATCCACATTCTTACCAGTTCCCCATATGGCAAACCCCTCTTTAGGTTTTCCATGTATCCTCTTTTCTTGTGAATTTTCAAGTTTATTTAAGAAAATTATCTTATTCTTCTCTTTTTAATTATCTATGGTCTATGATATGTGTCGACAACATTGAAGACGTGTCAAACTTATAATGGAAAAGTTATTATATTTGCAAGACCGTGTGGTGGGCATACCTTCCATACCGCTTACATAGCAAGTTTTAATTTATAAGATATTTAATTTTTGAATTTTTCTGATAAAATAAAATCATGCCAATTCAAAATTGTGGATGGTGGATCTTCTACAACTGTTTGCAAATAGAATTTTTGTATGATGGATGATAGTGCCCCTTTACTCTTTTAGATTAATATAAGATAATGTACACCTGCTCTTTTACAACTCGCTTTACAAACTAATTACGTGATTATGCCACTTTAATAAAAATTATCCTATTTTACTTAGCTACCCTCCATTTGATATAGATGTGACTATCTTTCATAAAATTGGAATTTGAGGACTACTAAATTGGGTCCTCTCCTGCTCTCTAACAGGTTGAGGTTTTTCTCCTCTCCTCAACGTGAGGTTAGTTCTTTTCTTGAGATCTCTTATTTTGCCTAAGTCAAGATCGTGTCTCATTACTGTGAGTTTCAAAGATTACGGAAAGATGGATGAAGACCTCTCCCGTAGATGGGAGAAACTAAAGCTCATTGATATAGAGCAAGATGAGATAGTCATTACCGAAGAGCTAGCAAATTCAACAAGCACAACAGGTGAGTACTGCCTCTTGGCCATGGTCTTCAATGATAGAACTGTGAACAAAGAAGCTTTGAAAACCACTTTAGCAAAGGTATGGAACCCCGAGGGATGGCTCACCTTCAACGACTTTGGCCTGAATAAATTTCTAGTGGAATTCCAACTCATGGCTGATAAAGAAAAGGTGCTGAAAGGAAGACCTGGTCCTTCCATCGACATCTCATATGTTTAAGAGAGTTTGATTCCACCCTCTCCCCTTCAGAGGTATAGTTCAAGAAGGAGCCTTTCTAGATTCAATTCCACAACCTCCCTTTTGCAAGAATGAACAAAGAAGTGGGTAGTCTCATTGCATCTAGCCTGGGAAGAGTGCTAGATATCGAGGTAGATGCCGCAACTTTGGTTGGGTAAACTGTCTAAGGTCCAGAGTAGAACTCAACATCACCAATCCTTTTCCAAGAGGTCGCTTTATCAGACTTGGTGCCCGGCAACACTGGATAGATTTTAAATACGAGCACTTGCCAAATATTTGCTTCAAGTGTGGTCTCTTAATGCATGGGAAAGCAACCTGCTCAACTCCAGCTCAACAAGCTCAAGACAAGCTTCAATACGGACTCTGGCTTCGTGGTTCACCATCATTTTTCAACAGCCAAACTCCCAAGAAATACGGTGGCTCTACTGAAACAAACCAGCAAGAACCTCCATGGAGGAGCAGCTCAGAAGAAGAAGATTTCAAAAGTACAAGAAGTCGTGACCCACCATCCCCTGGCGTCACAGTGACACACATACCGAGGGAAGCAGTTGAAGACCAAGATGTTACCATACCTGTTGGAAAATGTGTTGTACAACAAAAAGTTCAGTTCAAAGTTATTGAAAACAGCACCTTTGTTGCAAGGGAACCTGTGACACGCCACCCAACTGTTTTGCATAGTAAGACTTAGAACAACTTTTCCAAAGTGCATGACAAACTGGCTAGTCCTCTACCCCCTTTTGGTTTAATTCTTGTCAACGAGGATATGGAACAATTTGAACCTCCATTAGTATTAAACCTCCAAAAGCCTTCTAATTCTAGTCATTTCTCTGACCCCACCATAGTTGACCTTGAGAATTCAGCCCCCAAAAACTCCTACCTCGGACAAAATGGTCATTGGAAAAGGAAAGCCAGAGGCAATGGTAAGGTCCTCTCAGACATATCTAATAATATACCAACACCTCCTTTGATAGGCCCTGCAAAAAGACCAGCCACAAATACGATGACCACTCGTTCTAGTAGAACAAACAAGAAAATCAAGCCCCAACTCACACCTATTTCGAGCCTCAAACAGAATGTCATGGGAGACTGCTTTGCAGTTCCACCAACCCCAATGATTTGCCTAAGCTGGAACTGTTGGGGGCTTGGGAACCCTCGAACAGTTCATGAACTTTGCCAATTGGTGAAGCAAAAGCATCCCAACTTAGTTTTCCTCATTGAAACTAAGTGCAATAGAACTAAGATGGAAAAAACCAAATACAAAGTGGGGTTTGACAACTGCTTCAGTGTTGATAGTAGAGGAAAAAGGGGTGGGATGGCCATGTTATGGAATTTAGACCTGGATATTGAACTTTTGACCTACACTAATTGGCATATCTCAGCCCTTGTTAAAATGCCAAGTGAGAACTTAATATGGCAGGTTACTGGCTTTTATGTCAACCCCAGGACTTCACAAAGAATTGAAAGTTGGAGACTCCTTAAAGCCTTAACTCCTGAACCCAACATCCCTTGGCTTTGTCTGGATGATTTTAATGAGATCATTCACCAGAAGGAAAAGTTTGGGGCATCTATTAGACCCTACAGTCAACTAGTTAAATTTAGAGAAGCACTTAATGAATGTGGTCTCTTTGACCTAGGCTACATGGGTGACAACTTTACATGGACTAATAACTGAGAAGGGAGCCAGTTAACCAAAGAGAGACTTGATAGGGCCTGTGCAAATTCCCCTTGGTTAAACCTGTTTGATACCTATGCAGTGCATCATCTCTCTAGCACACAATCAGACCACAGACCTCTCCTTGTCTAGATCAAACCCCCAGCCCCAACCCAACAAAAAAAAAAAAAAGGCCTTTCAGATTTGAGTCATCTTGGTCCAAGCAAGAGGAATGTTCCATCCTTATAGACAAGATTTAGAACTCATCAACCCCACAGCATGGCCCTCTGAACAGCACCCTGCAAAATCTCAAAATATGTCAAAGGGAATTGAAAGCATGGAGTAGCTTTAAATACCAAACCCATAGTAGGAACCTAAAAGAAAAATCTGACCTCCTAAACTTCCTACAAGAACAGAATGATGGTTCATTAACTGAGAAGATTAGAGGGGTGCAACAAAAAATTAACTCACTTTTGGATGATCAAAATCTGAAATGGCAGCAGAGGGCAAAATCGGCATGGTTAAGTGAGGAGACAGGAACACAGCTTTTTTTCACAAGTGTGCAAGTCAAAGAAGGAAAACTAACACCATAACAAGGATCCTATCTAGTTCTGGCCAAGAATCAAAGGATCCTCACACCATTAGTCAGATTTTCCAACTGTTTTTCAAAGATTTGTTTACTACCTCTTGCCCAACCAGAATTGAAGAATGCCTGGCACCTATGAAGAAAGTAGTAACAGATGAGATGAACACCTATCTATCTCGAGCTTTCAGTGCTGAAGAGATTCGAGAAGCCATTCTAAGCATGAACCCCATAGGATCACTTGGTCCTGATGGTTTTCCAGCTTTGTTTTATCAGAAGCACTGGAATTCAGTGGGCCAAAAAGTGACTGAAGCTGCCCTTGCAGTCCTGAATGGGAACCAGTGGAACAATCAACTCAATGAGACTCTCATAGCCCTCATTCCCAAGAAGAAAAATCCCTCCTAGGTCTCTGAATTTAGACCAATAAGCCTCTGCAATGTCTTCTACAAAACAATTGCCAAAGTTTTAGCGAATAGATTAAAGTCCATACTGCCCGAGATCATCTCCCCAACTCAAACAACCTTTGTACCTGGTAGACTAATCACATACAATGTAATTGTAGCTTTTGAATCACTCCACACAATGAAAGCCAGACTAAAAGGCAGGGAGGGTTACATGGCTTTAAAACTCGTTACGAGAAAGCCTATGACAAGATAGAATGGCAATTCCTGGAAACTGTTTTGAAGACCATTGGATTCACAGCCTCTTGGATCTCTCTAATAATGAAATGTGTCACCTCAGTATCCTACTCTTTGCTTATAAACAGAGCCCCTTAGCCATCTTTTAAGCCTACCAGCGGTATAAGGCAAGGGGAACCAATATCCCCTTACCTCTTCATTTTTTGCATTGAAGCACTGAGCTCCGTTCTCAACCATGTAGAAAAAATGGGATTCATCACTAGCCTTCCTATTAAGAAGAATCACTTGCACATCAACCACCTCCACTTTGCAGATGACTCTCTATTATTTTGCAAGGCACTTTTGATTGAGTGGAGTCACCTCTATTACCTCTTGGAGTCATATGAGCAAGCCTCAGGGCAAAGACTGAATAAAGAGAAAACCTCAATATTATTTAGCAGCAACACTAGAGCAGAGATAAGGGATATTATCACGAGCATAGCAGGGATTCGAGGGACAACCGCTTATGAAAAATATCTAGGACTTCCCTCTCTGGTAGGGAGAGCTAGAGGTCAGGCCTTGAAGGGTATTCTTGACAAAGTCCAGTCCAAACTCAACAGCTGGAAGACCAAACTCCTGTCTCAAGTAGGAAAAGAAACCTTGATCAAAGCAGCGATCCAATCAATCCCTACCTATAGTATGGGCATTTTCAAATTGCCAAAGAAATTACTCCATGAACTCAGCAAACAAGTAAGAACCTTCTGGTGGGGACAGCAAGCTCAACAACAAAAATTCCACTGGATAGTATGGAAACAAGTGAACAAATCAAAGAGATCAGGAGGTCTAGGCCTGAGAGATTTTGAGAATTTTAATAATGCCCTTCTAGCCAAGCAGTGTTGGAGGCTCCTCTCCTCTCCAACCTCTCTTGCTGCTACAGTTTTGAAACAAAAGTACTACAAGGGATACACTCAGGGCAAAGACTGAATAAAGAGAAAACATCAATATTCTTTAGCAGCAACACTAGAGCATAGCAGGGATTCGAGGGACAACCGCTTATGAAAAATATCTGGGACTTCCCTCTCTGGTAGGGAGAGCTAGAGGTCATGTGACGCCCCCAAATTCCGCTTGGGATTGAACGGACATTTGAAGCGTCGAGACATGCAACACAAGGTTACCTGCCCCCGTTCATGACATATAAGATGCAATGTTCCTAACATGCATCTAGCATTATGCAATATTTGCAGCGGATAATCTTTTTCTTTAGCAATACTATGCACCAAACTAAATATATCCCAAATACTTGAAACATAATTCATACATAAAGGCATACTAAAAAGCCGTGATCATCACACTAGTCCAAAATGGTTGTGATCAAAAGAATACTTGAGATACAACTCCAAAAGTACAAGTATTAACCTAAGTTAAATACTATACCATCATCAACATCGCACCGTGGCCTAGTCGACCGTATTCAGTTGGTCAGATTCCAATTCTCCTTTGGGTCCTGTAACAAGATCTACCATTCGGGGGGAATGGTAGTTGGGACTACCACAGTGAGATTTGATTACAAATCTCAGTAAGTTAACATAAAACTCACACACAGGTTAAAGATGCATGCATGGCAGTAAAAGCATAAATGCATAAGTAAAGTCGTACATAAGCATAGCATAACTTGACATATAACATGACATAACCAGAACTTAAACGTGAACTGAACTTGACTTAACATGACATGAACTTGAGTTTAAAACATAACATGGACTTGAAATGTAGCATGAACGTAAACATGCATAACATAAATATGAACTTGAAAATAACATAAACTTGAACATATCATGACATAAACGTGAACTTGAGACATACTGTAAACGTGAACTTAACATGATGTGAACATGAACTTGGAACATAACTTGATCATGAACATAACATGTACGTGTACATAACAAAACATGAACTTGATCTGAAACTTGACTTATCATGCACTTGATCTGAAACTTGACTTAATACGTACTCCACAGTTGTTGTGGCCCCACGTATTCTACGTGTCACAATTGCTGTGTCTCACGTAGTGTATGCTCCACAGTTGTTGTGGCCCCATACTTCATGCTCCACAGTTGTTGTGGCCCCATGAATACACGTAACATAAAATATAATACGTACTCCACAGTTGTTGTGGCCCCACGTATACACGTAACATAAAATATAATACGTACTCCACAGTTGTTGTGGCCCCACGTATACACGTAACATAAAATATAATACGTACTCCACAGTTGTTGTGGCCCCACGTATACACGTAACATAAAATATAATACGTACTCCACAGTTGTTGTGGCCCCACGTATACACGTAACATAAAATATAATACGTACTCCACAGTTGTTGTGGCCCCACGTATACACGTAACATAAAATATAATACGTACTCCACAGTTGTTGTGGCCCCACGTATACACGTAACATAAAATATAATACGTACTCCACAGTTGTTGTGGCCCCACGTATACACGTAACATAAAATATAATACGTACTCCACAGTTGTTGTGGCCCCACGTATACACGTAACATAAAATATAATACGTACTCCACAGTTGTTGTGGCCCCACGTATACACGTAACATAAAAAATAATACGTACTCCACAGTTGTTGTGGCCCCACGTATACACGTAACATAAAAATATAATACGTACTCCACAGTTGTTGTGGCCCCACGTATATACGTAACATTAAATATAATACGTACTCCACAGTTGTTGTGGCCCCACGTATTCACGTAACATAAAATATAATACGTACTCCACAGTTGTTGTGGCCCCACGTATTATACGTAACATAACATGTCTTATCTTTCTTAATGCATGAGATATTAATTAATATCATATACTTTTCTAACATGGCGTATACTTGTAAATGGCACAATATGATTTAATCATAACATTTCATGGCATACTTAACATGGCATACTTATAACATACATCATTGTATGACAGAAAAGATTATGTAACAGATAATTATTCATGAGAGATTAAATCATACGTAGCAGATAAACATGTAATGACATAGCATGACATGGCATATACGATAACATACATACATAAATTGTAGTTCTCTTACCCATCACACATACACAATAAACTGATAGTAAGTTAGAGGCTAACTTACCTCGATCGTCGCGTTCTATGAGAATAGAGCGCGAGACACGAGGAACTGCACAACAGCTGGAAGAGGAACACTCAAGTCCTTAAGATTTTCACTTCTGAACTCAATTGCCATATTGTAAGCACTTGCAACACCACGGCCAACTTGAGGTTTCACTATACTCGGAAGAGATAAATTGACTTCAGAAAGCCTTTGCACTAAAACAAGTTCATTAAAATTATCAATAACAACCAAACAAACAACTCATTTCTCAATCCATATACTCTTAGCCATAGTCAACCACAAGATGACACCAGTCATCCCGGACTATAATCCATATCATCACTGCTTCGGGACACTGTCATACAGTTTCCCAACATTACACCATACGCTCCACACTTCTCTGCTACGCCATCCAACCCTTCGTGACACGCCATCCGGTGTATCACGACTTAGTACAGAGTACACTCACGTGAACTCTCTTCCATTCACACTACAAAACCCATCACTGCGATACACGTCTCACGGTGCATCGCTACGCGACACGGAGTACGCGCTACGCGTACTTCCTTCGCTACAACACTCATCAACACGATGCACATCACACGATGCATCGCCATACCACACGGAGTACACTACATGCGTACTCCCTTCCTTCTACGACCCACATCACTACAGCGCACGTCGCGCGGCGCGTCGCTGCATTACACAGAATACGCTACACGCGTATTCTCTTCACACAACCCGCCGTATCACATCTACGGCATCCATCTCACGCCTATACTTCACAGCACAGTCCACAAAACTACAAAATCAAGCCTAACACTTCACAACCACACTTCGTTTCACAACTACGCAGCGAACTCCACAAACACTAACTACACAGTCTACAGCCAACCAAATCAACTATGTTAAACATAAATAACTAAAGATAGAGGGTTATACCATCGACGGGATAACCCGTGCGTCGCTCGCTGCTCGTCACGAACATGCGTCGGAGGAGCATACGTGGCGGTACGGTGTCTGTCCACCACATAAAGTGGTAGTTTGGGCTTGAGAAAGGCTAGGCGTGGTCTTGGAAGACTCACGGTCGCCTTGTGATGGTCAAAGGTGGCGGAGCACGGCGGCATCACGCCGTGAACAGTAACTCCGAACGGTGAGCGGAGGAGACGCGAGGTAGCGAAAAGCCATAGAACTTCATGGAAAGCTAGGGAAAGGTAGAGGAACATGTGGTGGAGCTGTGGTGGCGAGGTGGTGGTCGGACGGTGGCTAACGGCGGCAGATCGGCCGTTTGAAACCATTTTTGGCCTTGGAGAGTGCGGGAGAGTGTGAGCTCTACGAAGCTCCGTTGGCCATGAAATTTCTTGGAGAGGTTCATGAGGATGAGAGGAACAAGATGGTGGTGGTGAAACACCACGGGTGGCCGTGTACGGCGGCGCACGGTGGTGCAACCGAACGGGTGTTTTGAGAAACCCATATGAGAAAAAGTGAGAGTTTGGGAAAAAGAAAGACATGGGGAGGAAGCCCTTGATGTGGTGAATCCAATGGTGGTGCTTGGTGGCTGATTTGGCCGTGTATGGTGGTCCAAAATGGTGAAAAGCCTTAAAAACCCATTTGTTTGGAGGCGAGAGTGGCGGCTAACCGTGGCTCGGATGGAGGTGAAACTTGGAGGGGATGTTCACCGGTGAGAGGGGAAGAAATCTGGGTGGGTGGTGTAGTCCACGCCGCCGGCGAGCGGCGGTTCTGGGCGGAGAAAGAAATCGGCAACAGGGGAGAAAACAGGGCAGGGGCAGCAACTTCCGGGGGCTCTCGGCGACTAACGGCTGGTCCGATGGCTCTGAAAATTGGTGTGTATGAACTATGGTGAAAGGGGAAGAGAATGGCGGGGGTGGTGTACGACACCTCCACCGGACGGCGGAGAAACGGGCGGTCAAAGGGGCGGCGACGGTAATGAGACAAGAAGGAAGAGCACGGGAAGAGAGAGAGAATTGGTGGCCGGCGTTGCACACCTCCGGTGCAGATGTGTTCGCCGGTGAGGGAGGGACATGCCGGAGGTGGAGGTGAGGCACGGCGGCCGGAGGTGGCGCCGGTAGGAAGCTAGAACCGATCAGCTATGGTGGAAGGGTGTAAGTCGACCATGGAGAGAAGGAGAGGAAAGAGAAGAAAAAAAAAGAAAAAAGGAAAAATGAAGGAAAAAGGGTAGGAGCCTAGGTAATAAACTTCAATCCTACGTTTTGGGATCCTCAAATAATTCAACGGTGAATTAAAACACTGATTAAAAACGCGTAAATGTTTTATTTTAAATAAAACACTTTAAATAAAACACCACGATGAATTAAGGTAGAATATTATTTTATAAACTAAAATTTATAAAATAATATTTCCTCATCATTATATAAAATGATAAAGTACCGTTAATTAATCGAAGATGATAAAACCAATTAATTTAAATAAGAGTTTTCAACGTAAAATTAAACATCTTAATATCTTAAAACAACTAAAATATTTAATCTAAGTAATTATCCACAATTATAATATTTTCAGAGCTCATTAAATTATTATAATTGTGCTACTTTAAAAACAAGCTTATCTAATACTTTAAAAACAAGCTTATCTAATACTTTAGCGGGCTGTTACAGGTCAGGCCTTGAAGGGTATTCTTGATAAAGTCCAGTCCAAACTCAACAGCTGGAAGACCAAACTCCTGTCTCAAGCAGGAAAAGAAACCTTAATCAAAGCAGCGATCCAATCAATCCCTACCTATAGTATGGGAATTTTCAAATTGTACTGTCAGGAGTGCATTTTCAAGCTAATCTGGAGGTGTACCAAGTCAGGAGAATTCACTGTCAGGAGTGCATACCATTTAAAGAATATACTGTCTAACCAACTCTTGGGACAGCCCTCAGAGGACACAAGGGAAGACAGACCTTGGACAAAAATATGGCATCTCCACATACCACCTGCTGCAAAAAATTTCCTATGGAGGGCATGTCTTGATGGACTTCCCACAAAAGCCAAGCTACTACAGAGAAAGATTACCAATGATGATTCTTGCCCAATCTGTCTCTCTCAACCTGAAACAATTAAGCATGCCCTTTGGTCCTGCCCCTCAGCCAAAGATGTCTGGTGTATTAGTGAAAGAAGACTCCAGAAGGCAAACCTGTCATCCCATTCTTTCACCAACCTTGTGGAAACTCTCATTGAGGAACTCGAAGATGAAGAAATGAAATCCTTTGCCTTAAAAGCATGGAAAATTTGGAAAAGGAGAAATGAACTCATCTTCAAGCAAACTTTCTAGCATCCCAATTCTCTCATCCAGGAAGTGAAACAGTTGAAGTAGGATCTCACCCAACTCCACCAACCTGCAAACTCCACTCTAAACAATCAGAGTACACCCCCCTCAATGGATAGCTCCCCCACGAGGCAAGCTCAAAGTCAACTGGGACTCTGCACTAGACAAGACTCACTGCAAAGCTGGTTTTGGTGTAGTCATCAGGGATAGTGAAGTCCAGGTTAGAGCAACACTAAGGAAAACCAGAGACCTTTTCCCTGATCCTCTGCTAGCAGAAACATATGCAGCACTTGAAGCCTCCCTTTTCTGCAAATCACTTGGCTGGAAAGATCTCATATTGGAGGGAGACTCCCTTCAAGTTGTCACTACCTAAATGCCAGCTCAAATGCTGAGTCCTATGTGGGGACACTAATTAGGGACATTAAAACAACTCTAGACTCCTTTACATCTTGGTCTGTAAAGCACATTGTGAGAGCTAGTAGCAATATAGCTCATGCTCTTAGTAAAGATGCACTTGGCATCATTGGTAGTATCTCTTCTTTGGATACTATCCCCTTTTGTATTAGAACCTTTCTATGAATACAATTTCCCATGACATTTAAAAATAATAATAATAATAATAATAATAAATAAAATAAAATTGGAATTCATTATATATAGATGGAAACATAGAGTTATTTTTCTAAAAGTCTTATAAAACCGAGTGACAAAATCCAATTTCATCAGTGTACAGAGGAAATTGATAAACACAAAAATTTTCACAACCATATTTTAAATGAAGGCTATATATAAAATCTGTACCTGGGTTGGTATTCACGTTTTTACAATCCGAACCTTTAGTTTTCAATTTTTGCAAAATCAAAAAATGAACTTCAAGACACTCCTAATGTACATAATTCATTAGTTTTCCGTTAGAAAATTAATGACATGATTGACACGTAACATCAGTATGCCATGTGTTAGCCTTCGATTAATTGATTAATGCCACATATATAGCAGTCAATCAAAGATTGACAAGTGTTGGTTTCTCAATGTCTCTTATGTTTTTACTACAAAGAATCCGAACAAGGTCATGACTGAGGCACAAGTACTGAAAGCTCATAAAGAAAAGATTAAAAAATTTACAAAATATAGTATATTTGTCGATGTTACCTTTTAAATTGTCTTGCAGATCAAAATCAGCACTTGCTACTCATCCAAATCTAGATGGGCTCTCATGATTGTGATTGATACATGGATGTTTCTTAAGGTTTGTTTGTAAATAGATTTCATCTCAAAATTTTTTTCTTATCTCATCCTATTTTCAAACATTATTCAAATACAAATATTTTCAAATTAATATTACAACTTTCACAAATAAAAAAACAATTCATTTTTTTTTCAAATCTCAAAAAAAAAAAAAAAATTATAAAACTATATTATAATAATATTTTAACTTTATAATATTTTTTATTCAACTTTTTTTTTCTCATTTTCCAAAATCTAAAAAATACTCAATTCAAACTATTTTATTAATATTTATAAAATTTTCATTCCATCTCATTCCCCAAATGAGCTCTAATCTTTCTATGTTAGAGATTAAGATCGAGTATCCATGTATCTGGTGTGGATATGCAGAAATATGCAATATATTGACCTTAGCAATAGTTTGCTGGCTAATTATCCTCCGTGCCCAGTAATAATTGTGACGCCCATCCCCTCCTCATTTATTTATTTTTCATATGTTTATTTAGAATTTTGATTTTAAAAAAATACTAATCGTTCTCTTTTTAATAATTTATGTTTTTTTCTCTAAATTTTTTAGTTCCAATATTTAGTTTATTTCGTTGTTCCTTTTTTTTTGTGTTTTCGATTTTTGGTTTTTCCTTTTTAAGGATAGTTTCCAATTCCTGCATTTTTTTTATTTAAAAAATTGATAGATTTTTTTACCAAGTTCTACTACGTACAGTCATCTCCCCACAATCACCATGCACAAATCTGATGTGGTTAAGGTCCCATGTTAGACATTAAAAAATAAAAATAAAAAAGAGAGAACAAAGCATTTACAATTTCGGTCTGGTGATATCCCACAAAAAAGAAAGCAAAATTGTCTGATATCGAGTGAACCCAACTTCTTCTCCAGCAAAATTAGCTATTCTCCTCCCTCATTTTTGTCTCTAAGATCTAGTTACTAGGCCTTGGGGGTGTTAGCATCTGACCCATCTTGCAAACCAAAATCTTCTTCATTTTCTTAATGATCGCTATGGAGTTTTGGGCAACAAAAGAAAAAAAAATGTTTAGCTGGATCTTTCATGAAGAATTTTGTTGAATACGACTGGTGGACGAACGAGAAACTAGTGCATGTAAAATCTAGGTCTACGTACGTTGATTAAAAGTTTTATCACTTCAAGGTGATTATAATGTATGGCCTAACGTAAAGTTGTGTCTTTCTCTTTGTTTACCAGCCTAAGCATTTGCCTGACTGCTTTAACCCAGCTTCCAAGATCTTAATGATGTGGATATCTCGCTTGTTCGATCAGAACTTCAACGATATTAACATACCCATATCTTGCTGCAACATGTAATGGAGTTTCATCTTTAGCATTGACTTGATCTTTGAAAGTCATGATGTTGCCTTTTGCTGCAGCATTATAGAGAATCGGATCCATGCAAGTGATGGTCATGACCTCTCTATTTTCCAAACAAAAGAGTACTCCTGGAAAATGTAAGAAACTTGAACTTGTGTTTTTCGGTTTCCACTTGAGTTTTTGTCTTTCCACCAACTCCAATCCGCATAGTTTCATTAGAATGACGTGTGCATTCACATCGGTTTAGTGCGCGCCGACTAAAGTTGGCAGACTACAAATATAATTTTTCTTTCCTTAATATCAGATGAGTTATAAAATAGTTATATGGATATAATTACCTCTTTTCTAACACAAATCCCTTGATTAAATTAGTTCTAACTAGTTTAAATTAATGGTGATTCATCATCAAGTCAACAAAACTTGAGAGCACACTTAATAATCCATCGTTTACTTCATTTATGATCAATCAGTGTGTGAAGGCAAAAGCAGGACTCTCAGCAGTAATGAGCTGAGCATTCAAGCACATCGAATGGACAACATAATACTGCAAGGAGATTCACTAGCTAGAAGTCGTCATCGCCATTTTGGATGCTCACATCTGGAGAAACGTACCACTAGTGAATCACATCACCAATGCCACCAATCATGATCTCTCGTCCATTTACAAAATCCATTGAAGCAATCTTATAAAAAAATGGACCCAATCTTAAAAAGTATAAAAAAAATGTTTTTTTATTAGGGAGACCCACTCTTTTACAAATGATTTGTGTAAGAATGATCTATTTAGGACTTGTAGCTAACATTATTCGTTTCGCTAACCGGTTTCATGTATATATACATGAAGGGAATTATATGCATATTGGCAACTTAAAATCATCCAATGCATCGACAAGCAAATTAGATGCATGCTAGACAAATAATCAACATTAGAAATTGGTCCTTCATTTATTTGATCCTGTATAATATATATATACCATAACGTTGAAACTCCTTCATTTTGAAATAAAATCTTCTAGCTTTGTTGGAAACTTGTGCTTTGATTTCTAGTTCAAAAACCAAATACATATGAATGTGAAAAAAACAAATTACAATCTATATCTACTCCAGTAGACTTCGAAATCAGTCATAAACATCAGATTTGAACGATCTGATGGTGAGAGAAGTTGCTGGAAGGGGTGATCTGTGATCCACCACTATCTTCCCAATGATCAGCCTACGAAATATATTGTGTTGCTCGTGCTTTACAAGAGGTGCTGGAGGACTATAGATTAGTCTTTTCAGCCTGGAAGGAAACAAAATAAACTAAGAAAATAAGAGAATGGAGGAAATGAGAGGGAGAAGAGAAGGAGGGATGGAGAGAGGAAGGAAGGAAGGGGAGGGGGAAAGGAAGAGAAAAGGGAGATGGAGAAAGGAGGGAATGAGAGGGGGAAGGAGAGAGGAGGAGAAAGTTTGAGAGGGAGACCGACGGCGCTAGGGTTTGTTAAAATCCTAAATTATCTCATCATATATACAATATCATAGAAATATTAAGAAGCTCTTGATCCTAAAAAAAGTCATAGAAATATTAAGCATGGCCTAAAAATTGCAATGGAATTAAACTAGTTCAGATTTTTTGCCACAATATTATCAAATATATTTATATATATCAAATATATGTTCCAATCAATTAATCTGAAACTATATGATCCCTACAGATTCGGAGTGACCCCAATTGGTGGTGACCATACGAACAATGAATCAGATACAAACCCCGACAAAGGCTCAATACTTTCATCCTCTAAGTTGTACACTCCATTGTCATAACAACCTATAATTCCTTCTTAATGCCCTTTGGTGTAGGCATATGTAAAATAAATACAATTACCTCTCCAACCTATAGGGAGATTTTGGGATGAAAAAGATAATGAGCTAATTGTTCCTATGAAAAATGCATTATTTCCTATACTTGCTATCTTACTCCATTTCAACTCTTTTTTATCAAACTTAAAACGTCTGAAAATGAGTCATTTTGTAGTGAAGAAGCTTTGGATTATGAGAAATTCTTTTAAATTTGGGACTCTTGTTAAGGAGCAAAAAATCGCAAGATGTCATTCTCACCAATCAACAGTGGTTGAGAAGACTCCTTGGAGGAAATGATGGTGCAAGCCGTGTCATCTTTGGAAAGGACAAACCGTCACCAACCCAAATTTCTCCTCTCCCATTTTAAAACGTTGAATTTACCCTCATGGGATATGATATCAAAATAAAAATCTGGCTCTTCCAGATCATTTCTATAGTAATGAGTCCGCTTCTTAACCCCACTTATGTAGAAAGTCAACTATGTAAACTCACCATATATTGCCATGGCTATGTACTCATTGGAAGTTGGGCTAGCCGATAATACAACATTACGAATAAAAGCACGTAGAAAGTAGGCAACACTTGCGGATTTTACAATTGGAGGTTTAGAAGATATAATCTTTCTCTAAAAATGAGATATTTTTCATCAATCATATTTGGACGACACCACAATACATCAGGAAAGGTGTCCATAGGTGGTAGTCGAATTTGAGCCTTAGTGAATGGATTAATTAGATAGAATTTTGGAAACCTATAATGTGTGAATAACCAACTATGTGAGGAACCTTGTAACAACTTGCCAAATATTTTGGGAATGTCAAAGTTGTACATCCTGTTTTCTTATGGGTTAAAGAAGCTTATTTACATTTTGTTGGCAGTAGACTAATGGTGTGTAATTAACTAGGAATATAACAACAACAAAAAAAATACAAGAGAATGGTTAATTTTGAGTTATTGCCCTTGTTTTCCATTTTGTATCACAACAATACGCCAATCATTTTTTCAATCTTCCATAAGCAATACTGATGCTATATTTAATTTCTACAGAATTGTGTGCAATGAGAAGCTTGAGGAGTTAGATTTATCTCATAATCAATTTGAGGGGATCCTTCCTCCATGCATGAAAAATATGACATCGATCTCGTAGATTATTTAATATTTCTAAGAACCAATTCAGTGGAAATCTATCCTCATATGTTGTAACCAGCTCGAAATCTCTCAAGTACATTGATTTTAGTTGCAATCAATTTCAGAGTCCATTCTTATTCAAGTTATTTGCCAATCACTCTAAGCTTGAAATGATTCGATTCATCAACCAAAACAATAATCTTGAGATACAAATAAAAAATTCCATGGATTGGGCCCCTTTGTTTTAGTTAAAGGTCATTGAACTGCCTAACTACAATCTCAACAAACTTATTGACAATATACCAGGATTTCTTCTTGATTAGAACGTGTTGCCCAAATGACTAACACAAAAGGGGAGGTGAATTAGGTTGTATTTAAAAATTAGCAATTATAAATCAAATACACAATGTAAAATATGAACAAAATATGAAGCAACAATAAATATAACGAGTAAGAGTAAGAGAGAAGCAAATTCAGTATGTTAACGAGGTTCGGTTCCACTGCCTATATTCTCACCTCAAGCTAGCCCTTGAGGATTCCCAAATTCACTATTTAACATCTTTCAGGTGGAGATAGAAACCTATTATAATTTTAAGCAATCCCGCTTAAAGAATCCATGTAGAACACTCTCTACACTTGCAATCTTCTTACACATGGTGATTCAACTATTCCCTGTATAGAACACCTTCTACACTCATAAGGGTTATACACATCCTTTGATTGATACAAGAGTTGATAGTAGATAGGTTATCAGAGAAAACTCTTCAATGAGTGAAATAAGAACAATACGGTATAAACTATATCTCTCTCAAAATGAATAAGGGTTAAGACTCAATACTTAGAGAAAAGAGATTGAAGGCTTTGAATGAATGTTGTATGCTCTTGTTGTTATATTTTTAAAGATTTCAATTGAGCTATTTATAGGCATATGAAATTTCATTTTCAAATTTTCATATGTCAAAGACAACATCATTTATTTTTCAAAAAATTCAAATAAAAGTTTCTCCTTTTTGCAATTGTCAAAGACAACATGATTCATTTTTCAAAATATTCAAACCTAATCTTTTTACTTTTTGCATATAACAAAAGGAGTATTATTTACTTTTCAAAATTTTCAAACAAAATCTACCTTTTGCATATGTCAAAAAGAGCAAAAATCACTTTTGAAAATATTCAGACAAAACATGCACATGTGAAAGATGACAATCAATCATCTTTCAAATTTTTAAAATTCAAACTTTTAATCATGTCATGCACATGTGACGAATTACAATCAATTATCTTTCAAAATTTCAAATTTAATCTTAAAAAATATCCTGCACATGTAGACAATGTATTTTAATGCTTTATGAGAAAAGATTAATTTTGAGCCTTAATCCAATTTCGAATTTATCAAGAGATTTACAAAAATTACTCTATGAGCTTTAATTGTGAGCTTATTATTTGTCTTGCTCATGCTTGATTCGTTGATGTGCTTAACTCCATTGTGTAAACAACTTAAGCTTGAGACTCCTTTATACTTGAATTCATTTGTTATCATCAAAATTCATATGTAGAAATATAATTATAAGAAGCTTGAAACCTTGGGTTCAACAGAACGAATTGGGAGTTGTTAATCTCTCTCAAAATAAGTTGAAAGGAAGCTTCCCGAATTTGTTGGTTGAAAACAATACAAATTACAAATTCTAGATCTACATGATGACTCTTTTGTGGGCCAATTGCATTTGCCACTATATCACCCCATGCACATTTCTTGGATGGAAGTCTTAGAAAATCACTTGGATGGAAAACTTAAAGAAGACAATTAAAGGATATGGCCAAATGTAAAGTATCTAAACCTTTTCTAGATTAATTTTGAAGGTAATCTTCCATCCTTAATTAGTGACATGATTTATTTGGAAGTATTGGATTTTTCCTTCAATAAATTCTCAAGTGAGGTCCCAAAGAATTGGTTACCAACGACACGCTATTGAAAATTTTGAAACTTGGTTAGAACAACTTTAATGGTGAGATTTTCTTAGAGCAGTTCAAGTCTCCATTCTTTGAGTTTTTGCTTATGAATGACAATCAATTCACTAGTATTGTATCAATACCTAAGTCAACGTCATCACTATTGTATATAGATGTCAGCAATAATGACATTTCATGTACAATCCCTTGATGGTTTGGAAATATATTTGTAGACTCTTGCCATGACTAATAATCTTTTTTATGATCAGATTCCATGTGAACTAAGGGCACAAAGCATTATAGACATTTCTCATAACTTGTTTTCGAGATCTTTACCTTCTTGCCCATATCTACCAAGTCTAGACAACCTATATTTGCAAGGGAACAAACTCACAAGACCATTACCAAAAGCTCTTTTAAATTCCTCACCTCTTGTGACATTGGAAATTAATGGGAACAACTTTTCTGGTAGCATCTTTGATGAAATCAACGAACTTTACAACTTATAAGTACTTTTGCTGGGTGGCAATCATTTCAGTTGGATGAGTTCGAGTCAGTTGTGTTGGTTAAGGATGATAAGCATGACAGATATTTCTAAGAACTCATTTTCTATGACTATAACAAGATGCTTAAGTAATATATTTTTTGGGAAGATAAGTGTTGTTAACTCTTCCTTTTTTTTAAGAAAAACTAATTCAATCTGGTTAGGGCAAGGAGCTTACTCATCTAAAAGGTTCCTAGAGAAGCATGTTGAATATTATGACTATAGAGAATATGTTGATGTAGAAGTTAAGGGACCTATATTTGTAACATCCAAATATAGGTCCCTCTCGTATAAGGGCTCTGTCCTTGCATACATGTCTGGATTGGAATTGTCCTGCAACAAGCTTACATGTGGCATCCCAGAACTAGGACAAATGTCTTCAATGAATGCTTTGAACTTATCTTACAATCAGTTGATTGGTTCCATTCCAAAAACATTCTCAAACTTGGCTTTCTTGGAAAGCTTAGACTTCTCACACAATAATTTGAGGGGAAAAATCCCTTCATCATTGATTGATCTAAACTTTCTTGAGGTATTCAATGTGGCTTATGACAATTTATCAGGTAAAGTTCCAAATGTACAAGCACAATTTTGGACATTTGAGAAAAGTAGCTATGAAGGAAATCCATTTCTTTGTGGACCACCTTTGGAGAAAAGTTGTGCTAGAGTAAATAAGTCATATCCAACATCAACACAATCTTCACATGCAAGTGATGAAAAATGGTAAGAAGCAGATCCAGTGGTCTCACTCACAAGCTTCTCGGTGTCATACATCATTTTCTTTTTTAGTGTAATTAGTCTTCTTTATATTAATCCTCATTGGCGACAAAGGTGCTCTAACTTGATTGAATATGTTATATACTTGTATTATTATTCAATTTTTCGCACCCTAAGAAGATTGTCAGATCGTCTATTTCATTAGATATATTCAGTTTGCATGAACATATTTGATGATTGTGATAATAGCTTGTTATGTATATAGTTGGTTATGAGTAATTATTTAGTTTGCTCAAACTTGAAACAAGGTGTTCACTTACAGTTTTACTATGTTTGGTGATAAACATTGTTATATGTAATTGGAAATAGCTTCTTCATAGCTAATATGGTGAATCAACCTCCTTAGCTTGGAGATGGGACCGAAATGGTAACCTAAGCGAGCAAAGAACCTTAAAACTCCTTAGCTTGGATCATTTGGACATTTAAAGAAGGAAGAAGAATTTTTAATGAGGTAATGATACATATAAAACTTTTCTACAACTATTTTATAACTCTATAGTTGTAAAAGATTTGTTAATTTATCATTTTCTTTTTAAAATCTATTCAAACTTAATAGTTATAGATTTTTTGATGAACTATCAATGCGTAATACACACGACTTGGTTGTTGTAAGTATTTCATCAAAATTAGAAAAAGTAATGCAATATACATGACACCCTATTCATAATAAGTAATTAATCACAATGAAATGGGAACTAGGTTTAAAAAAGAAATGTATTAGCTACTATAATGTCATGTCAATCACCCTTTCTTTGGAGAAGTGCACATAAACGATATGTTCAATCTGATCATGTTCCTTAATTGTTCCTTCCTCCTCCTAACACTGCACCAAATCATCCCTTTATTACTTGTAGTCTTTGATCCATTTTTCTCCCTTATCCACTCTCTCATCACTTACATCTTGTCAAGTTCATCGATGAATAGCTTAATTGCACATTGATCCAAAAAGACTCACATGTTTGAAAATTTCAAATCATATCTTGAATTGTTAAGTTGCTAAATTAAGGGAAACTAGATCACTCGTCTTCTTTGGCATGAACACCTATATGTACCTTTTGAAATTGTTGCTGCTATAGTAAATCCTTGGGAGAACAAGTACAATATTAAAGGGCCAGAATTGCCCAGACATGGGCGGATAGCAGTGTAACGCTCGTCCATATGGTGAGACTTTTAGAAAATAATTTTAAGAAATAGACGAGAATTGCCGTTCTTTTTTAAAACTTTTTCCTTTCCTACCCAGGATACAAAAGACTCAATGTTTAAAATAAAATGTGCTTCTTAAAATAAAGAGAGTTACAATAGAAAACATTAAACTTTAAAATTAAAAGTCCTTTATATAAAACATATGCCTAGGCTTCCGTGCTCTTCCCCTTTGGACCATGTCAATCCTGACGCCTTTTATTCATTTTGTTCCTAAAAGGGGGGAATACATAAAAACTAAAATGAGTCGATGACTCATAAGAATTACTTCATATAGTCAAAATATAGCAACATAAGTTTTCAGTCATGCATTCATCACTCCATACATACTATAGGCAAGACATTTGTTCATTTAAAATATTACGAGGCGGGGTTTTTCTTAAAAAGGATTTTCTTTCATAAGACATTTCCCCACGCCTTGTGCCTTTATTTCTTAAAGATTCTGAGCACACATACATTTTCTTATCACTTTCTTTTGGCCCATTCATTCATTCATATGATTGTTGCGTATTTTCATATATTAGAACTTTCCTTCATTTAGTCACTATAGGCGGGAATCACATACGGAGCTTACCACCATCCCTACAGTTTGCATTGTAGGTAGGAATCATAGGCGGGACTTATCATCATCCCTACAATTTATACTATAGGCAAGACTTACCACCATCCCTACACTTCCTTTTCTTTTCTTTAATTTTTTTTCAGTTCATTCATTCATAAACGTCATTTAAAAGCATGAGCTTAAACATCATTTTTCAAGGCATCATTTAAAATATTAGTTCATGGCATCTTTAAAGCATTAGCTCATAGGGACAATTAAAACACTTTTCTCACATCATTTAAAGAATCGCTTAAAGCATAAGGCATAAGCATCCCATTTCATTTCATGAAAATACATACAATACTTACTACGCATACCATCCATTCACATGCATACACTTAATACTTTGGGGTGGCATGAAAAGGGGCTGTCAAGAAAGGCCATTACATACATATACCTTTAAATGTTATACTTAGCATACTTTTGTAAAACTTTGTTCGTGTCATTTCGTATAGCATCATAAAGGAAAAGCATTTTATTTTCATTTCATATCACTTTAGAAAACTCTAGAAGAGTATGAACATAATACTTACCTAAACTCCATACTATACTTATTTCTTGCAGTCCATTTATGTGCATATCAGATGGAAACCTACATGCATACACAACCTCAACGTCATTCTCCATCTAGTGCATAAGCAACTAAACTAGAAACACAGATGATATTTCACTTAGACGCACTCTCCTTCTATCCCGTCTTCCATGTCTTCCTTATCACGTTTCCTCTTTCTGGAACCCATGCGGTTCACCTTTTCTAAACTTAGCATTCTACTTCGTGGTCTTATCCTTTAAAGTGAATCTTCATGATTCACCTTAGGGTTAAGACACTAGTACCTTCATCTTACTTTTCCTATCAACCACATCCTAATGCAATACTTGAACTAACTAAGTCATGCATCCCAATCCTAGTCCATACACAAGTCACACTTCCTTCCTACATCCTAGTCCACACTTCATCCTCATTCCCATCTATGCATGCCACATAACTTTAAGCCAACTTTAAGGCTTAAACATTTTGTACCCTTGCTTAGGATAGATTACCCATTATATATGGTAAATCTGTTCAGCACATGTGCCTAACTAGATTACACACGTACTTTACTCAATTTTATCATCTAAGATCAACATATAGTCCATTGAACACCCACTTGTGTAAACAAGCTCCATTCTCCAATTCAAACTTCTACTTTAACTCGGTCGGCAAGACTTTCCCTACTTCCCTGTCCTTTACAAGTTCATTCTAACACTTGACATGACAGGACTCCTTCCCAACTACATCGTGACACCCATCACTACGGCATGGTCACACCACCATTACAACGTATACCACACGGTGCATCGCTACACAACTTGGACTACATGCCACGTGTAGTCCCTTCACATTACGCTATGCCACATCACCACTACAACACATACTTCACACCCACTCTTCATAGCACAGTCCACAACATCCAACTACATAACTAATGTAAATAATGAGGGAAAGAGAGTTATACCATCGTCAAGGTTAACCCATGCGATGCTCACTGTTCGGCAAGTCCAATGGCATTGAAAGCCACTAACTTGAGCATTAACTGCTCTATCGTGCTCACTTATGTGACCATGGAATGGGGCTACTTTGGAAGGTCGGATCTAGGGTTTCTTGACTAAATCTAGGCTATTGCGGGTTTAACTTAACTGTGGAGGGTGGCCGACACAGTGGGTAGTTTGTGGGTGGTGGTTAACACCGCTTACACTGGCTATCCATCATGTATGGTGGCTGTCCACCATATAAAGTGGCGGTTTGGGCTTTGGGATGGGCAAGGGAAGGCCAAGGGAGGCTCATGGTGGTAGAGCACGGCAGCACCATGCATTTAAGGTGTTGGGTCGTGGGTCTCAAGATAGGGAAATGGAGGGGAAGAGCTACGGGGCTGTTGGCTAGCCATGGAGGGCTGAGGGAGTGTCGTGGAGGCAGGTGGTGGCGTTTTGAAGGGGTGGGTGGTGCCATGGTGGCTGATTTGGGCCATGAGTGAGAAAGAACCTGTGAGAGAGAGGGTGTGCATGAGGGGTGGATCGGGGCTATGGGTGGTTGGGGTCACTAGAAGTTGTGCTGAGAGGTGGTACAGTGGCGTGGGGTTGCGCCACGGCGGCACATGGAGGAGAAACCCGTATGGGTTTCATGCATGCTGCAAAGAGAGAAAAGGAGAGGCCGCTATGGTGTAGGCTGGGGTGGGGAAGGTCACCGGGGATGGGGGACTCGGTGGTGGTCAGTGGTGAGACTGGGTGGCTGGTGAAGGCATGAGAGAAGAGGTTGGCTACGGTGGGGGAGGGGGCTGTGCACGGGCTGAAGGGAGAGGGAGGAAAGTAGAGGTGTTCATCTGAACTGGATTTTTTTTCCGATCCGGTCTTAAAATCCAGAATTCAGGAGGTTATCCGCTAGGATTACACCCAGGCGGTTGAAGAAAACCCGGTTCTGGTTACGGATCTGGTTTTATAACCTAGTTACGGAATTTTTTTTTTTTTTTTTTTTTTTTTTTTCCGAAAATGACATCATCTTCCTACTTGGTTGATTTCATTTTCCTCTATTGCCATCTTTGAGTCACTCTCTCAAATCCTCTTCACTTCTTTAGACTCTCTCAAGTTCTCAACTCTGTCCATCTCTCGTCGCTCATCTCTCAAATCTCAAGTCTTTCGAATCCTATTCTCTCAACACTTGTCTCTCGTCTCTCAACTCTCAAGTTTGTTGAATCCAAAACCCTAGCCGTGCGATTGCGAAACCTACGGTATGTTAATATCTCTCTCTCTCTCTCTCTCTCAGTTTAGTTAGATTCTTTTTTTCTGGATTTGTGTTTGATTTTTGCTTGGTCTGTTTGGATTTGTGTTTGATATTCGCTTGGGTTTGTGTTTGATGTTCCGGGTTTAGTATTTTGTGGTTTATATTATGCTTTTTTCTACTGCTGAAGAGTCATCTGCTCATTTAGTTTATATTATGAATGGTACCATATTGTATAAAGGTTTAAGACTGATCCCGAAATGTTTGGATATGTGTTTGATTTTCGCTTGGGTTTGTGTTTGATGTTCTGGGTTTAGTATTTTGTGGTTTATATTAAGCTTTTTTCTACTGGTGTAATGAACCCGTTTGTAATGGGTGATGTGATGCAGCATTGTAATGGGTTCGAGTTTAAAGTTACTTCATACTGCATTTATTCAATAATCCATCAAAATACTGATTAATGGGAAACCCATGTATCATCTAGATATGTAAATAAATCATTATCTGGTGAGTGCTAAGTAAAATGGAAAAGGCAGAGTCATTCTTAAGTTACCAGATTAATCCTCAAAATCTCTATCACATTTTAATTATGAATGATTTAGAACTTAACAATATCAGAATTTTTGCATATTATTCTTAAAATATGCAAAAATGCTTGAATAACTCTATGTCAAGCGCATATTTATAATATGCCTCAATGGAAAACTAAACGTGCCTCCTTTTTTCTATCCTATCAAATACTCAGATTTTATAAAAAACTATCAATAAATTTCTGGATCCTGAATTTTTTACTTTTATGGTTTAACCATTAATGAATTCCAAAGATTGTATCAATCAACAGGTCATTGGTATACATCATTCAAGACTTAGCATTGGTATACAATAGCCCCACGGCCAGGCTTTATTTCCATTTTTAGGGCCTTAGCATTGCTTCCTACCCAGGAAAAGTTTTAGCAAATAATAATATATATTTAAAAAAAAGACGCTTTAGCCATATAGAGATTCCATCAAAATAAATTTACAAACTGACGTAGATTAATGTAGTACGTTAGATTATAAAACTACTTTAATTATAAAGTAGATATAACATATTATATAAAATTATGTCAATTTCTAAATTTATTTTAATGGGATCTCTTCTATAAAAATAAAAAATAAAAATAAACAAGCCTGTAAGGGTCAAACCAAGGAATGTGAGGTCATCTATATGTAATTGGCAAAGGGTTTCTTTCTAAGGCCGAGATGTACGTTGCCCATATATAACATTATCCTTTCTAGTAATATAAAGAAGGCCACTCACTAACATCCTGAAAACCATGGTGGCCTAAATGAAGGTGAGCCGACTATATAGATTAAAAATTTCATATGTACAGTTTACACTATTAGGAAATTGGTTGGATATCCCTGGTCCTCATGAAGGCTAAAAATTGCGTAGGTAATTCAGCAAGAAGTGCTTGAACAATAGAAACCTCTCTACCTGCAAGTACAAGAGAAGTCACTTCCCAAATAAACGCTATTGCCAAATTATGCTAGAATTTGGCATGTGAACCAATTAATATGATGTTGCTCACTTACCCTATATCAACTTGACTTGTATAAATTCACCTTGCAAGCATAATGGCTCATTTGGTATTCTGGAAAGCTCCACCACAGCAACAAAAGATTCAAGAAAATCATTCTCTATTAGTGACAACTAGTGCTAGTACATTCTGTTATGCAATAAGTTTTTATTTTCTACTTTTTTATTCCCTTCTCGAGTGTATATACACCTTAGCTTGTGCCTATAAAAGCAAGCCTATACAATGTAATTCAACAACAACAAAAATACGAAAATAGAGTTCAAATGCTCTCTCCTCTCTTTTCTCTAATTCTTACATGGTATCAGAGTTGTTGACTAGCAGTCTCTTGATCCATCATCTATAATGGCCTTGGAACTTGGAAAGTCCCCTGCGCCTCCTACCTCCATCTCCTCTTTCTCTCATGTAGTTACCATAAAGCTCAACCCCGATAATTACCTTTCATGGCGAGTTCAAATCTCAGCCTATCTTTGAGGCCAAGACCTCTTCTCTTATGTAGATGGCACACAACCTCCACCTCCTGCTACCCTTCCTGCTACTGAAGCCTCTACTCAGTCACCCAACCTAGCCTACCTTTCTTGGCTTAAAATTGACCAGTTAATTCTAAGCATCTTGTTTTCCTCTCTTATCGACCCAATCGTCAACTATGTTATCACTTCCAGGACTTCCCATGAACTATGGCTTACTCTTGAGTCCATGTTCAGGTCTCTTTCACAAGCCAAAGAATTCCAAATACGCTTTCAACTCACAAATTTGTCTCGTGGTGACCAATCCATATCAGATTTCTATAGCAAAGCTCGCATGCTTTTAGATACTTTAGTTGCAACTGGAAACCTGACCTCTGATAAAGAATTTGTTACCTATCTACTCAATGGACTTGGTCCCTCCTATGAAACTTTTGTCACTCCTATAACAACCAGATCTGACCCCATCACCTCACATGAACTATACCATCTCCTTCTCATTCACGAGAATCGCATGTCCTATCTCTCCCAACACAACTCTAACCATTCCAATAATCCCTTCGAACCCTCTGCCAATCTAACTTCCAGCACTCCTCATGATAAAAAAGGTTGGACTCTTTATCGAGGAGGCCGCTCCAACAGAGGAAGAGGTCAATTTCCATCAAACAGAGGCTGTTTTTCCACCCATCCAAACTCACCAAATTATAATTCAAATCGACCCCACATGCCAGGTTTGCAACAAACCTGGTCATGTTGCTCTTCAATGTCACTACCACTTTGACCATGCCTACCAATATGAGCCCCCACGTTCCTTCTCTGCAAATTACACCACTCCCTCAACTTTCCCCGACTCCTTATGGTACCCTGACTCCGCAGCCACTCATCATATTACACATGATTTATCAAACCTCAACATTTCATCAGAACCGTATGGTTGTAATGAACAAATTCAAGTAGGAAATGGAAATGGGTTACCCATCAGTAACATTGGTGATTCTTCCCTTAATACATCTGTCTCTTTTTTTCATCTTCATAACTTGTTGCATGTTCCCTCAATTACAAAGAATTTAATTTCCGTTTCTCAATTCTGCAATGATAACTCTTGTTTCTTTGAATTTCACTCTGATTTTTTTCTCGTGAAGGACAAGGTGACCAACTCGCTCCTCATCAGTGGTCCTCTTCGTGATGGTCTTTATCAATTTCCTTCAGCATCATCCTCTACTGCTCCCTCCACTCATATCGGTGAAAAAGTTTCTCTAAGTCAATGGCACAAACGCATGGGACATCCTTCCCTTGATCTCGTCTCACTCATTGTGCATAACAACCATTTTCCCTTTTTCCCAAGTGACTCCAGCTTCTCTTGCCCCGATTGTCCCTTACTCGACAACTCCCTTTCCCTGCAAGCACAACTCGGACAATTGGGACTTTACAATTACTCTGGGCTGATGTATGGGGTCCAGGCCCTTTACTTTCTAGAAATGGCTTTTCTTATTACTTATCCATTGTAGATCACTTTACCAAGTTTACTTGGTGTTTTCCCATTAAACTCAAATCTGATGTGTTGCACACTTTCTCTAATTTCATTAAATTTGCCGAATGCTTTTTTAACTCTAAAATCATCACCATTCAAATTGATGCTGGGGGTGAATTTCGACCCCTAACCACATTATGCAAAACACTTGGCATTTCTCATTGCTTCTCGTGTCCCCACACCAATTAACAAAATGGACTCGTAGAACGCAAACACAGGCACATAGTTGAAACTGGTCTCACACTTCTCTCCCTAGCATCACTTCCAATATCTTTTTAGAGTGACACCTTTGAAACTACAACATATCTAATCAACCTTCTCCCTACACCCGTCCTCAACAACAAATCTCCATATTTTATGGTCTATCACAAACCACCCGACTATAAAGTTCTCAAAATTTTTGGATGTATGTGCTGGCCAAACCTTCGACCATACAATCACCATAAACTAAGTTTCCATTCCAGTCCTTGTCTTTTCCTTGGCTACAGTTCGTCTCACAAAGGATACAAATGTCTTGACACAAAAAATCATCGGTTATACATCTCACGTGACGTAACCTTTTCAGAAAATAATTTTCCATATTCCCTTTCACCTTCCGTAAAACCCCCCACTCCTTCTACTACAAATGTTCCAATCTTTCCAAAGTCAATCTTGGCCTAGGCCCTACTATCAACCAATCCGACCCTACCCATTCCTCCGTTCTGGGTCAATCCACGCAAACATCCCATAGCCTAGCTCGTATCACACAGACCACTCCAACTCATTCCCTTAGCCCACCTCAAACTCACAACCCAACTCAATCTCCTAGCCCAACCCACATCCTTATCCCCTCTGAACCAGAAGCTTTTTCTTCCTCCAATCCCATTCTCCCTCAACTCCAGAATCCTCCCCCAATCCCTTCTCGCCCTCAAATCACAACAAGATCCCAAACAAACTCCTCCAAACCTCGTCAATTTAGTGATGGAACCATTCCCTACCCTACTCGAAAATGTCTCATCTCCACCATCAACTTTCTCTTCTGCCTCAATTTAATGAATGGCGTGAAGCCATGTCCCAATAATTTGAAGCTCTCGTTCGTACTCATACATGGAGTCTAGTTCCATCCTCTAGTGCTACTAACGTTGTTGGATGCAGGTGGGTTTACAGAACCAAGTTACGTTCCGATGGCTCAATTAAATGGAGAAAAGCCCATCTCGTCACCAAGGGTTTCCACCAACAACCCGTTATTGACTACATGGAAACTTTTAGTCCTATTGTCAAGACATCAACAATCCAACTTGTGCTTTCCATCACAATCTCACAGGCGTGGCCCCTTCGGCAGATTGACATCCAAAACGCCTTTCTCCACAACTATCTGACTGAAACAATATTCATGCAACAACCTCCTAGATTCATCGATCCTCAGAAGCCTAATCACATTTGGAAGTTCAACAAAGCCATCTATGGGCTAAAACAGTCATGCCGAGCCTAGTTCGCTCGACTGAGTTCATGGCTCCTCTAGTATGGATTTTCAGCATCACAAGGTGATCCCTCTTTGTTTATTCTCAATAGAACTAGTCTTCACATTTTCATCCTCATCTATGTAGACAACATGGTAATCACCTCCTCCTCCCCCCTGCTATTGAAAGTCTTCTAACTGCACTTCAGAATTTCTTTCTTGTTTCTGACTTGGGACGGTTATCCTATCTTTTGGGTCTGGAACTTCATTACTTGCCAAATGGAATTTTTCTCTCTCAAAAGAAATACATTAATGATATTTTAACAAAGACACGCATGCTTCAGGCAAATCCCATTTCTTCACCTATGTCAGCCTCTAGAAAATTGTCCAAATTCGATTCCTCCTTTGATGATGTTACATTATTCTGAAGTGTAGTAGGAAGCTTGCAATATCTTTCTCTAACCAGACTAGACCTATCTTACTCTGTAAACAGAGTATGTCAATTCATGCATGACTCGAAACTCAGCCACTGGACAGTAGTCAAATGTATCCTTAGGTACCTCAAACAATCCCTTCACCATGGTCTGTTCTTTCCTTACAAATCAAACTTCAACCTTCATGCCTACTCTGGTGCAGACTGGGCAGGGTGCCTAGATGATAGAAGGTCCACATGAGGCTTCTGTATATTCTTAGGAACTCACCTCATCTCATGGAGTTCAAGAAAATAAAAGATAGTGGCTCGGTCCAGCACTAAGGCAGAGTATAAAGCCTTGGCTAATACTGCTGCTGAATTGATCTAGTTACAAACTCTCATTAAAGAACTTGGTTTCTCTCTGCCTCAAGCTCCCAATTTTGTGATGCGATAGCTGAGGGGCCACATACCTGACTGCAAATTCAGTTTATCATTCCCGGACTAAACATATGGACATTGATTTCCATTTTGTAAGGGACAGAGTTGCTGCCAAATCACTTCAGATTTCTTTTTGTAGCAGTATGAATCAGTTAGCAGACATATTTACTAAGTCATTGGTAGCAAACAAGTTCAACACATTGCAGACGAGTCTTACTATGATTGCACCCCCAGTGGACTCGTGGGGGCATATCAACCTGACTTGTATAAATTCACCTCGCAAGCATAATGGCTCATTTGGTATTCTGGAAAGCTCCACCACATCAACAGAAGATTCAAGAGAATCATTCTCTGTTAGTGACAACTAGTGCTAGTACATTCTGTTATGCAATAAGTTTTTATTGTCTGCTTTTTTATTCCCTTCTCGAGTGTATATGCACCTTAGCTTGTGTCTATAAAAGCAAGCCTATACAATGTAATTCAACAACAACAGAAATATGAAAATAGAGTTCAAATGCTCTCTCCTCTATTTTCTCTAATTCTTACACCCTGTACGTCCCGGAAAGGAACAAACTGGACTATATCACTTGAAGCAACAGGTCCAGTTGAACTTTCAAGTCTCTCTCCCTTATTTGCATCTAAAATCTGTAGAAGAATGTAGGTTGAGATAGTTATTTGGACTGAATAATGGAACCCCTATGGTACAAAAAATGGACAGTGAAACAGATGAAACAGATAAAAAATAAATCATCAAAATGGGCCTAGAATCTTGGTTGTACTCACTCATTGTACTGAAGTTGTACTGGACCACTTGTGGCTAGCTCCCTTGCTCTCTGTATTCATATATTGATATATATATTTACTGAACCAAAATTTGCATAATATTTATTAAAGCTCTAAATTGACAGATATTTATTATATATATTCTTTTTCTTATGCTTAAAACAGATGGAAGGTAGTTTTAGTGATAGTGTTGGTGGTTTTAGTTCAGCTCATATTTCATTAGACATGGAGGAAGACACTCTTTAGTGCCTTCCTCCATGAATACCCGAAACCCCAGACCAACACCATCTCCTCCCCCAAAGCCAAAAAGAGCCAAGAAGGCTACCAACCAATCTCATGTATGGGATCATTTTACAAAGATTAAACCTATTGATCCTATAGCACCTAAAGCTCAAAGCCATTATTGTTTCAAGATTTATGGATGCCATTATGAAAATAGTACTTCATCAATGTCGCACCACCTAGGATATTCTTGTCCAGAGTCTCCCATTAGATAGGATAAAAATCTTGAGAATGATAAATCATCATCACACACTGGAGTTAGAATGGATGGTAGAGGATCTAGTCCTAAAATTTTAGGACAATATGATCGTGAAAAATTAAAGGTGATGATTTCTAATTTGTTTATCTAGTGCGAATTGCCATTCAAGGTTATAAAGCATCCTGCATTTGTTAAACTCTTGGGTTATTTAGAGCCTAGACACAACTCGCCAACCCGAACCACCTTCCAAAAAGAGTGTATTGGTTTATACAAGGAGGAGAAGCAAAAGTTGAAGTCTTTGTTGAGCAATTAAAGAGTTTGTTTGACCACCGATATATGGACATCAGTGCAAAAAAAGAATTATATTTGTATCATGTCTCATTATGTTGATCAAAGTTGGGTATTACACAAGAAAATCATTATGTTTTTCAAGATTCCTAATCATAGAGGTGAGACCATTGCTTGGATGTTAGAGTCTTGCTTAATGGATTGGGAGATTAACTACCTTTGTACAATCACTATGAATAATGCCACCTCTAATGATGTCGCTATTGATCATGTGAGGATGAACATAAGAGATAAGGAGTTTAAAATTTTGGAAGGCGAGTTTATACATGTGCAATGTGCTACACATCTTTTAAACCTCATTGTATGTGATGGTTTAAAAATGATACATGATGCTATAAATAATATTAGAGAAGCAATAAGATTTTTGAGGTCCTCACCGAGAAAGCTTGATATATTTAAAACATGTGCAAAGGAGCTGAATATTGAGTGCGGAAAAATGGCATGTCTAGATGTTCTCACTAGATGGAACTCCACATACCTAATGCTTAGTATTGCTGAAAAATATGAAAAACTTTTGTGCTAATGAGTGAGGGAGCACAGCTTGCGGCGCCTCAATTTGAAGATTGGGAAAGAGCTCGTGTTTTTATTAAGTTTCTAAAAGTTTTTTATGATTCCACTTTGAACATCTCCGGCTCATTTTATGTGACATCTAATATGTTATTTCAACAAATTTCTACAATTGAACACAATTTGAACAAAATGGGTCAGAGTGGGGATGATATGTTGAGGAGGATGGCGTCTAATATGAAACTTAAGTTTGATAAATATTGGGAGAGCATGAATAAGATGAACATGATTGTTTATGTAGCTTTTGTCCTTGACCCTCGATATAAGATTACAACCTTGTTATATTGGTTAAAAAAGTGCAAAGGGGATGAATGTGGAGATAGAATTGGGGCTAATATAAGATTGCTCATGAATTGTTTGATTGAACAATACCACAAGTTTTATGGGCTAGATAGTGAAAGATCAAATATGGCACAAGTTTCAAGTTCCTCAAGTATTATTGGTGACGACTTGGAACATGAAGATTTTGATACATCTCTAGATCGATATCTTGAGGGGCAAAACAATTCAGTATTTAGCTCAGACTCAGAGAGGTATTTATCGAATGTGATTGAACCAAAAGTATCCGGGTTTGAGATTTTGGATTGGTGGAAGAGGAACTCATTTAGATATCCCATCTTTGCAGAGATCGCACATGATATATTGGTCATCCCTATTTCCACCGTTGCATCCGAGTCTGCATTAAGCACCGGTGGACATGTAATAGACCCACACCGAAGCTCATTAGTGCTGGAGACTATCCAAGCGCTAATCTGGATGCAAAATTGGTTGACATGTAGAAGACATTGACATGTAGAAGACGTTGACATCGAAGGTAAATGTTTTTATTTGTTAATTTATGATTTTTTATTTCTAGTTTATCTATTTAACTTAACCTCTACATTTTTCTTCTTAAAGTAACTCTCTTCCTTCAACTTCAGCAACTTAATTTTTTGTTCTTGATGGTGTGAACTTTGGAGCTTCTGACTTTGTATACACTGCATATTCAATCATGGTATGAGACTTTACTTTGTATCAATTCCCATTTATTTGAGGGGGCTTTAATCAAACTCATGATTTCTTTTGCAGGGCCTTCAAGTCATTGCCATTGGTGTTGGGCTCAGCACATTTGACAAACCATATGTAACTGCAAGTATATTATTATGTTTTGGCTTGTGTGGGCATTCTTAGATCTTATTCTACAAGTTTTCAATACCATCACTTGTTGATATTACTTGTGACTTAATTCTGAAGTTCATTATTTATTAGACCACATATTGCCAATGCTTTTGTCTCATTTAAATTTGTGAACCAGGTATGCTGATTGAGCTGAGTTATTGCATATTTTAATGCTTTTGGAACCAATATATCTTAATTCTTTCATTACTTTATCATCGGTTTTATATGGAAAAATGAATGAATCTAAGTTGTGATTTAAATTGATTAAAAGTATGAATTTCTGCCTAATTTTACCAACTGTTGATTACTGTGGATTTTGGTCCACATCGCTCGAGCGAAGTGGCCTGGAAAACACTGTTTTGATTAGAGGAACATTTAGAATTTATTTTTCCATTGATTTTCACTCAGATTTGAAAAGGAGGACTTTCATGGGGTTTGAGAGCAATTTGGAAGAAAAGAAAAAGAAAAAGAAATCACAAGAGGAAACCACAAGAAGTCCAAGTCCGAAATTCGCTAGGAGACAGTCTAGACATACTTTAGTCTTTTAACCATAACTTTTTACTCACATATCTTATTGATGTAATTCTTGATGTGTTAGAAATCTATCTTAAAGGGCTATAAATTTGTCTCTAATAAGGATTTCCAAATTCGAAATCCTAAAATATGTATGTGGCTGCCAAGATGAGTCCTTAAATTTAGGCGATTTTTTTATACGGAAATTAAGAGGACATTAGGGTTTCTTTTCTATCCTATATAAGCATATCATTAGCACGAAATAAAGGGGGAAGAGGCACGAGAGGCAGATCTAAGAAAGAGGCACAAGAGGCAGATCTGAGGAGAGGAGGATTCACACAAGCGATCATTCACGCAGCAACACAAATTCTTCGGAAGCATTCACTCACACTACAGCAGATTGAAGAGCTCCTTGAGGGGTCCAATTGTTACTGCAGCCCAGTCTCCTCCACCGCTTCAACTTTTCAGGTAGAGTTGAATGCTCGATGTTCGCTCGACACTCAGCTCAAGCGAATTTAGGCAGAGTTGAACGCTCGATGTTCGCTTGACACTCCGCTTGAGCGGATATCGTATTTTATAGATCTAGGGTTTATTCCGTCGTTAGGGTATATATATGATTTTTTCACATCTTATGGTCGACTTTGGCCTGGAAAACACTGTTTTGATTAGAGGAACACTTAGAATTTATTTTTCCATTGATTTTCACTCAGATTCGGAGAGGAGGATTCACACAAGCGATCATTCACACAACAACACGAATTCTTCAGAAGCATTCACTCACACTGCAGCAAATTGAAGAGCTCATTGAGGGGTCTAATTGCTACTACAGCCTACCCTCCTCCACAGCTTCAACTTTTCATCTCAATTCAGTTGGCATGATCTTTTCATTCCCTACTTGTTATTTCATTTCAGTTTTAAGTTTCTGGATTATTTTGGAGATTTTTGGTTTAGAAGTTTGAGCAATTTATTTGTTATTCATTTAGTTCATGTTATTTATTTTTCTCGTTTCGTTAAGCTTTCATTTTAATAGTGATTACAATTGCTATGGATTAATTTTGAGAAGTTGTGGTTTGAATACAATGATGAACCCTAGAACATTGATTTTGGGGCTTTTCAATTTTCAGTGCATATTTTGTCAATTACTTTCTAATCTAGTTAAATTCTTTACTTAGTTTTATTAATTTCTGAGTTTAATCTATTAGTCTTTTACATTTCAATCCGACAATCAAAATCTAAAAATATGAATCTAGTCCATGACTAGTACCCTTTTCCATCCATTGCACATACCATCATATTTATTTTCTCTTTGTGAAGTTTTTCACCATCTTCAACGAGTTGAGGTTAAGTAAGCTTTCCCTGAGGAGACGATCTAGGAATTTATTCCTAATTATTATGCGACATCCTCCTGCACTTGGGATAGTCTTTGTGCTACTCATTTTTGAGTGAGTCATCCATCCTAACGCGTACAGTTTATCTTGTTCCTGGGAGGACACACATAAAAACTAAAATGAGTTGAAGACTCGTAAACATTACTTCATATAGTTAAACTATAATAACATAGGTTTTCAGTCATGCATTTACCATTCCATACATACTATACATAAAACATTCGTTCATTTAAAACATTTCGAAGCGGGATTTTTCTTAAAAGGATTCTCTTTCGTAAACGTTTCTTTTATTTTTGCAAAACATTTCCCCAAGCTTCGTGCCTTCATTTCTTAAAGAGTCTGAGCATACATGCATTCTTTATTAACATACATACATTCTTTCTTATCACTTTCATTAGTCGTTACACACCATTATGCCTTGTGTGCGAGGGTTAGCGGTCTTCCTTTGGACCCAGACTTCGCTCGTGGCCACAGGTTGGGAATCCTTTTTCAGTTAGAGGGCGACACTGGGTGCACTACCAATACTACTTACCCGGCATTGTAATCTACCCATTCATTTGGTACCCTTTCATTCATTCATATGGCCGTTATATATTTTCAAGAGAGGTGCATAAAAAAGGGTTGCCAAGAAGGGTCGTTACATACATATACGTGAAAACTTATACTTAGTATTCTTTCGTAAAACATCCTCCGTGTCATTTCGTAAAGCATCGTAACAGAAAAATATTCCATTTTCATTTTCATATCTTTTAGAAAACTCTAGAAGAGTATTAACATATACTTACCTAGACTACATGCCATACTCATTTCGTACATTCCATTTATGTGCGTGTCAGATGGCAACCTACATGCATACACATAACCTTAGCGTCATTCTCAATCTAGTACATAAGCAACTAAACTAGAAATAGAACTACACTTTGCTTGGAAACACTCTCCTTTTATCCTTTGCCCTTACATGTCCCTTACTATGCTAAAACATTCGAGACCACTTACAACCACTACTCTTCCAAACTCGACGTTCTACCTCGAGTGCTTATCCACTAAAGTGAACCTCCAGGATTCACTTTAGGGTTAAGACACAAAGACTTTCATCTTACTCTCCTATTAACCACATTCCGATACATGACTTAGACCGACTAAGTCATGCATCCCAATTATAGACGATATACCCATCCTTTCCTTCATGCAACTTAGCCCACACTAAATCCTCATTCCCATCCATACATGCCACATGACTTTAAGCGAACTCTAGGGCTTTAACATCGGGTAACCATGCTTAGGATAGATCACCCATTATATATGGTAAATTCGTCCGGTACATGTGTCTCACCAGATGCACATGTACCTTGCCCCCTTATCACCTAAGATCAACTTATAACCCGTTGAACGGCCACTTGTATAAACACTCTCCATACTCTGATACCAACTTCTACTCAAAACTCGGTTAGTAAGAATTTCCTACTTCTTGGCCCTTTACAAGTTTATCCCAGCACTTACACAACAAGACCCCATTCACACTACGCCACACACACTACTACGACGTATGTCACACGGTGCATCACTGTACAACATGCAGTACACGCTACGTGTACTCCCTTCACAATACTACGCTACACCACATCACTACTACAACACACACTTCACAACACAATCCACAACACCTCACATTACACCACACAGTTACGCCCAACACTTCACTACACAGCAAACTATACAATCAACCAACATACATCCAATATAAATAATAAGGGATAGAGGGTTATACCATTGTCGGGATTAACCCGTGCATTGCTCACTACCCGTCACGGTCAATGACGTTGAAAGGGTCGTACCTGGTTGCTAAACTATGTATGATGGCCATCCACCTTCTATGGTGGCTGTCCACCATGTAAAGTGGTGGTTTGGGCTTAGGGCTATGCTAGGGAGGCCAAGGGAGGCTGGGGGTGATCTCACGGTGGCTGGGGTGGCAGAGCACGAGGAGCTGTGGGTTTCGAGAGGGACCCATGGGTCTTAAGGCATGGATTTTCTTTTTCTTTTTCTTTTTTTGGGGGGCGGGGGAGCTGGGGAAGCTCGACTGAGAATGAAGGTGCCTGAGGAGTGTTGTGGTGGTAGGTGGTGGCTCAAGGAGGCGGTGGGTGGCTGAAGGGTGGCAAATCTAAGCCGTGAGGTGCAACCCATGTGAGAGAGAGGGAAGCTACATGAGGGGTGGATCGGAGCTGTGGGTGGCCGGGTTCGCTGAAGGAAAGGGCCACCAGTGAGGTGGTGGTGGTACAGTGGTGTGGGGTTGTGCCACAGTGACGTTGGGTGGAGAAACCTATGTGGGTTTCATGTGATGGAGAGAGAGAAGTGCGGGGAGGAAGAGGCCGTGGGAGGAGGAGACTAGTGGTGGGGTGGAGCCGGTGAGAGGAGGTTATTGTGGTGGTTCTCAATGGGGCTAGAAGCTGATTGTGGAAGCGCATGGTGGAGAGAAATGGATTTCACCCATTTCAGTTGGGCTTCCACAGGAGGAGAGAGAGGGCTGCGTGGGGCTTGGGTTCCACGGTGGAGGCTTGTAGGCGTAAGAGGGAGACACCAGTGGTAGTGGTGAGGCTGGGCGGTGCATGGTGGTGTTGGGCTGAGTTGGATGAAGAATCAGGTGAAGAGGAGGGGCTATCGTGCACTAGCTAAAGGAGAGGGAGAAGAGACAGGGAAGGAGAGGAAATGAGGGAAAAAGGCTAGGGGCTTGGGTATTTAATTCAGGCTCTACATCTTGGGGTTTTCAAGCGATCTAACAGTGGGCTTAAATACTGATTTGAAAATGTGTAAACATTAATTTAATTGAAAACACTGACAGAAGAATTAAGATAGAATATTATTTACCTAAACTTTAGCTTATAAAATATAATCTTCATCCTTAATTAAATGATGCAGTTTTGCTAATTATTTTCAAGAGAATAAACCCATTTAAATAAATTAGAGTTTTTAACATAAATTTGAATCTCATAATATTTTTAAATGACCAAAATCATTTAATAAAATAATTTTCTACAATTATAATATTTTTGGAGCTCTTCAAAAATATTATAATTGTCTTACTTCAAAAATCAAGCTTAGTCCAATAACATTGGAAATATCTCATACAAATATTTCCATGACATTTAAAATATTCGAAGGCTTTAAAATACTGGGGCTTTAAAATACAGGGTTTGCTTTAAAAAATCACTTGGTATCTTTAAAAACACGCTATTGAGGTTCGGCACGCAAAACAAGACTCATGACCATAAGAGAGAGAAGGAGCAGGATATTACATTCTCCCCTTCTTAAATAAATTCCATCCTCAGAATTTTCTGAACGTCCCTAGAATTTTGCTTAACCTCCTTAGAAATTACTTAACCTTACTACGGACCTGTTCATACATGCGCTTACATTGTCCTCACGTCTTTGTGCATGTTCCACATCTTGGTCATTACTAGCATAGAACTTCTTCCTCACATCTCGTCAATTCTCCATTGACATGCTTGGAGTCAACTCCAGGTATTTAACTTCATTTGTCGGGTAACTACCCATACTAAGATCCTTTCAAGAAAAACTTGAAGTTGCCGTCTCATCTTCGATTTCGATCCTTGCTTAACTCAGGGTCGTCACGTACTCCCTAACTATTGCAGTCCATCTAGCATTTCTAGTCTATTCCTCTCATAACATGGGACTACTTCTATACATTCCTAGCATTTCATTATTCTTTCCTCCCCTTCTAGCAACGTTCATTCTCTATTACTTCCTTCATAACATGCACTTAACATGACCTCTCCTAGTAGGTGCCATTTTGACATGCATGCATTGTTTATATCATGCTTGTAAAATACTCTAACAGTTAAAAGAAAATACTTTCTTATACTTACTGCAAGACAAGACATGCCTTGGGAAGATGTTAGCCTAGGTTTTTCCTTCCTCCTTCAGTTTTCTTTTCAAAAGTTTTCTTTCATGAAAAGGTTTTCTCTCTTTTATTTAAAAAAAAAAAAGAAATCTATAAAGTCTTTCATAACCTGGGTTTTGCTCTGATATCACTATGTAACGCCTGTCCTTATGGTGGGACTTTTAGCAAATGAGTTTAAGAAAGACGACAGGAATTACCGTTCATTTAAAACTTTTTCCTTTTATGTCAGGATACAAAAAACTCCATGTCTATAAAATAAAACGTGATTCTTAATTTTAAGAGAGTTACAACGGAAAACATTAATCTTTATAATTAAAAGTCGTTGTCACAAGACATTGTGCCTACTATTCCCCTTGGGTCGTGTCCGTTTTGATGCGTACTGTTCATCTTGTCCCTGGGAGGTCATACATAAAAACTAAAATGAGTCGAAAACTCGTAAACATTACTTTATACATTTAAAATATAACAACACAGGTTTTTAGTTATGCATTTGTCACTCCATATACACTATACATAAGACATTCGTTCATTTAAAAGATTTCGAGGCAGGATTTTTCTTGAAAATGATTCTCTTTTGTTAACGTTTCTTTTATTTTCTTAAAATATTTCCCCATGTTTCGTGCCTTTATTTCTTAAAGAGGCTGAGCATACATGCATTCTTTATTAACATGCATACATTCTTTCTTATCACTTTCATTGACCATTACACACTGTTACACTCCGTGGCCACGGGCAGAGTCCGAGTCTAAAGGAAGACCGTTAACATTCGCACACGGGGCGTAACAGTATGTAACGGCCAATGAAAGTAATAAGAAAGAATGTATACATGTTAATAAAAAATGCATGAATGCTCAGACTCTTTAAAAATTGAAGGCACGAGGTGTAGGGAAACATTTTACAAAAGAAAATCCCTTTCAAGATAAACCCCGTCTCAAAATGTTTTAAATGAACGAATGTCTTATGTATAGTATGACCAATGCATGACTGAAAACCTATGTTATTATATTTTAACTATATGAAGTAATGCTTACAAGTCTTTGACTCATTTTAATTTTTATGTGTGCCCTCCTAGGAACAAGATGAGCAGTACGCGTTAGGATGGACACGGCCCAAGGGAAAGAGCATGGAAGCCTAGGCACAATGTTTTTTGCGAAAGATTTTAATTATAAAGATTAAGGTTTTCTATTGTAATTCTCTTTAAATTAAGAATAACGTTTTATTTTATAAACATGGAATCTTTCGTATCCTAGCATGGAATGGAAATTTTTTATAACGAATGATAATTCCCGTTGTCTTTCTTAAAATCATTTTCTAAAGGTTTTACCACAAGGACGAGCATTACAGTGCTAGCATCCAATAAATTCCATGCATATAGAAGGTATTCTATTAAACTCCTTTGGTAGTGGACTTGGAGTCATAATGTTTCTTAATTGAATGGGTCCAAAGTGTAAGTATAATAATAGTTAAAAAAAAAAAAACAAATTGATAGAGTAATGCTACTACGCCCCTTAAGTTATGCCGCTCACTTTGTCCCATTGTGGCGAGACCACATTGTGATACTACATGGCTATTTAAAAAATATATAAAAAGCAAACATAAAAGGGTGGAGAGATCACTTCATCCCCCTTTTTTTTCCGGGCACTTTACATTGTTTTGAATATATAGTCTTTAAATTTTTTTGACAGTCATGTGGCACCACAATGTGGTGTCACATTAATTGGACAAAGTGAGCAGTATAAACATACAGAGTAGATGTAGGGCGTGTATATTTATATTTTTTTTTCCCATGCAGTAAAGCACCTAAAATTCCACTCTTTTGAGGTAAAGTTTGCCTCAGTCCAAGTCAATAGTGCTCCAAATTTTAAATCTCAGCTAGTAATAAAAGTGAAGGCACCTCAAGTCAATGAAATCGTCGTGGAAATTGACACCACTAATCTAAATTTATAAATGTGAAAATTAAGCCACTAGTCGGTCTCTATAATGCATAGGGAATGGGTCTAATTAGTGCAAGTCAATGTGGAAAATACACATCCTAACTTCAGCTAGCCAATAAACACTCTCAACTCCGATAACCCATTTTTGTAAAGTTTTTCATGCAGTGGTATATGGAGTCATAATGTTTCTTAATTCAATGGGTCCAAAGTTTAAATACAATAATAAAGTAAAAAAATGATATAATATAATATATGTACCAAGACCATTCAATTGCATATTTTGTTTGAAAGGGTCCACTCTAATTTAATATTTCATAATAAAAAATGACGATGTGAATCAAGCGAATGGGGTCATGATATTGTGAAAGTTGTGATCAGTTTTACATATTAATTATTGAAAGAACTTTCGAGTAAACAAATTAAAATTTTGAATTGGGTATCATTTACTAATTATTAAATTAATTTCTTAAAAGTTCCTTAATTGACGCCACATTTATTAGTGGGTGCATGCTAAGTTTTTTTTTATAATTTTTTAATGGGAGCGTAAAGGGATGGACATGCTTAGGGCTGAGCAGAAATCCGAAAATCTGACTCCGGCTCCGACTCTGCTCCAGCTCCGCTCCGACTCCGAGTCGGAGTTGGAGGATTTTCCCGGTGGGGAGTCGGAGTCGGAGGTTGGGCAGATCCGACTCCGACTCCGCTCCGATCCGACTCCGATGCTCCGAATCCGACTCCGACTCCGAATCCGCATCCGACTCCGCTCCGCTAATGTACATATTTTATAAATAATATATGTGTTTTTCTATATATTAATCATATAAATATAAATATAATAACATATAATATTAATGTATAAATACTAAAATGCTTAATAACATGTAACATCATAATACTAATGTATAATATAACATATAACACTAATATATAAATAATAAATTTATAATAGCATTTAATACTAATGTATAAAAATTAAAATTGATTATATAGATTTTATATAACTATATCTTATATATTAACATCATTAGTTAAATTCAATAATATACTAGTACTACGCACTAGTTATTAGTTATAAACTTATAGTAAATAAGTTAATAAATATTAATAATTTACTATATACTAATAGACTAATAGTATTAGACTATTAGTATATAGTAAATTACTAATATATATAATAGTATACTATTAGTTGTATATATTAAATTAATATCTTTAAGTTATTATCTATTAGTACTAGACTACTAGTGTAACTAGTGTTATCACATATTATTAGTTACTAGTTATTAGACTATAGTAAATAAGTTAATAATTATTACTAATTTACTATATATTAATAGACTAATAGTATTAGTATTAGTATTAGTGTATTACTAATATGTATTATATATATAATAGTATACTATTAGTTACTATATATTAAATTAATATCTTTAAGTTATTATCTATTAGTACTAGTGTAACTAGTGTTATTACTTATTATTAGTTACTAGTTATTACATCTAGTTATTATTAGTTATAGACTATAGTAAATAAGTTAATAAATATTACTAATTTACTATTATACTATATAATAATATACTATTAGTTATATATATATATATTAAATTAATATCATTAAGTTATTATCTATTAGTACTAGTGTAACTAGTGTTATTACATATTATTAGTTACTAGTTAGTAGTTATTACATCTAGACTATCTAGTTATTAGACTATAGTAAATAAGTTAATAAATATTACTAATTTACTAATTTAATAGTATTAGCATTAGTGTATTACTAATATAATATATATATATATAAATTATAATAGTATACTATTAGTTAATATATATTAAATTAATATCTTTAAGTTATTATCTATTAGTACTAGTGTAACTAGTGTTATTACATATTATTAGTTACTAGTTATTACATCTAGTTATTATTAGTTATAGACTATAGTAAATAAGTTAATAAATATATTAGTTACTAGTTATTACATCTAGTTATTTGTTATAGACTATAGTAAATAAGTTAATAAATATTACTAATTTACTATATATTAATAGACTAATAGTATTAGTATTAGTATATTACTAATATATAATATATATATATATAATAGTATACTATTAGTTAATATATATTAAATTAATATCACAATATAATTACATAATTATTAAATATATTCCCTTGGATATAAAAACAATAAAAAAAATTTGTCAAATTTCTAATATATAACTAACTCTCTAAGTTAGTAATAATTAATAAAGTAATAATTAACTAGTGATTTTTTTAGTGAGTTAATTAAATAATACACATTAAATTGTTACTTAATTTTATTTTTACTAACTTAAAATATATTTTTACTCACTTATTATTTATTAATTTATTTTTATTGTTTAGAAGTAGAATTTAGAAGTAGAAAGTGGTAAACGGCGCCGTTATTAGAAACTGGGTTGCGTGAAACGACCTTTATTTTTTTCAAATAACTGTCACTGAAACGGCGCCGTTTGGGGTGAAAATAGCCCCAAACGGCGCCGTTTCAGTGCTGATTATTAGGTCTTCACCCCCCCCCCCACCCTTCTTCCCCCCCGATTCCCTCCCCTCCCCCTACGCCGAATCCCTCTCTGCCTCTCTCACCTCTCATCTCAGATTCCCTCCCCTCCCCCTGCGCTGAGTCCCGTAACCCATTGTCGTGCCGTCCTCCGACCTCCGTCGCCCCTTCTTTGTAAAACCGAGGTGCCTCTCTCTCTCTTTCTCTCTCTATAATTTGTATATCTTAACTATTTTTGCATTATTTTTGATCATTTTCTTGATAGTTGTGGATGTTAGGTTTGTTTGTGTGTTGGAATTGCTGGATAGTTGTGGATTTTAGGATTGTTGTGTGCTATTTGTGTACGGGTCCCTTTGCTGGAATTGCTCCTCTCTAGGATTGTTGTGTGCTAACCCCAACTTCTAGTACATGTTTATATCCTGCACAATCTCACAAGTTCACATGCATAAAAGCATGCGCATATAGTGCCAAAAAAACCAGAGAAAAATGTCCTAACCCAACGAGCTACTTATGCACTATGGGTTTGGGTCCAACACTAGCAATAAATTTACACCCATCCCAAAAGAAGCAGGGGACACAATCCATTTTGATGCCTGTCAAGATATGCTTCTAACTGTCCTCTTGCGGCCAATACGAGACCTACATTGAAAAGGCCAAAAAAGTCAAATTGAAGATATCTGAAAACTCCATAGGAATTTTTAACAGGAAAAAATCTACTCAGCCCCCGGTTTACTAGCACACACCGCACTCCCAATGTGGCAAACCCGATCGATTGCCTTTATACCGGTTCTTCCACTCGATCTCCCCCTCGCCCAGACCTCTTCCTCCCTCAACCCTTCTTCTTCTCTCACTCAATCCACTCCCTTGCCCAGGCCTCTCTTCTCTGCAAAATCACCCAACCAGATCCTTCTCCCTCAACCCTTCTTCTTCTCTCTTGCCCACTGCCTCTCTCCTTCAACCCATCTTACCCAGCTAGCACCCATTATCTGTTACCCATCTCATTTCTGCAAATTTTAAGCATCGGCGACATTTTTCATAACTCAAGAGTGTCGTTAGGACTTCAGTTTGAGGTTTTTGGCAGTATTTAGCTGTTTGGTTGCTGAGAAACCGGAAAGAAAGAAAAGAAAATTTTAACAAGATTTATCTTGGTTAGGAAAGTCGTATTACCGAACTTTAAGGAAAATAAATTTCTGAAATTAACTTCATCTGCTCTTTCCTTGTCCCGGTATTCCCTGCAATAGAACATTGCACAGAGTAGCATTTTTTCTTGAATGATTTCGGTTTTCTTTTAGGAAGTTCGTGAACTCTTCTACGTTTTGTTTATAAATTAAACACGCCGCAGAGATTTGGGTCCCTTCAATTCATCTTCACTTAAGAGTAAAAACTCCATCTTTGCCTCTGTTAGGGGAATATCTCAACCTCATTCAAAAAACTCAGTAGCTGTTTTGTTAGAAATTTGCAAGGTCTGCTTCGCAAATTGGTTCCAACCTCTTCATTTATTTTATATACAAAATCTTTCCTTTTCTTGAACGCGGAATAACAGAACAATGTTGAGCCTGCTGCGACAATCAACTGGGTGGTGGGGGAAGGATGACGCCAAATGGGGAAGTGGGACAACGTACGCTGGCTGGGAGGAAGGATGCAGGACAATGTTTGGCCGCCGGGGGGGGGTGACGACGACCTAAAGGGGTTTCTGGGAGAGAGATACTTCAAATGAAAAGAAAAGATGTGTAACGTTTAAAAAATAAAAAAATAAAATAGCCACGTGGGCTGGAGTGCGGAGGTTGTATGTACAGTGGGCGGTTGAGTAGCCGAACTCTTTTAACAGATTGGACTCTAGATGGAGAACATGTATTCATGGTACAAGAAAAATGCAACGACCATAAGTGTGGGTGTAGAACCAAGAATATCCACTACAAGCCAACAAAACCTTAGCCAAATAGTAAGTGGCAGTCTCATATTTGGCTGTTCTGCTCAATTTAGGACCATGTCTTTCCTTAAGTCCCAGATCATCATGTTCTTTCCTAGTGGACTTGGATGGATATTGATAAGGTGATCCAGCATATCAGGTTATATACATGGCTCTCAGAAGAGTAGCTAATAAGATATGCAAGGCCCATTTATTTTAGGATCATTTTCTTGAAGCTGGACACTTGGATTGAAATAATCAACTTTAATTAATATGCATGCTTAGTGAGGAGAATGAGAGGGGACATGGTTGTCTGCCATTTTTTCTATCTTTAATTATAAACAAATACTAGAAGCCAATGATGATAACAAGGTCAACCAAAGTAAACTTTTCCACTTTAATTAGTTAAACTTGTCCTTAGAAGTAGATGTCTGACTTGGGGACACGCTTGAAAGACATTAGTTATAATTAATTACAACATATATAGAAATTTAATTTTAGGAAGTTGTTGATAAAAAATAATAATATCATTTTGTATTGTTTTTACATATGTACTTAACAATTAGATTTAGGGCTCCGGTTTTGCTTGATGAACTTCATGAATTTATATTGTTTATGTTTATCTTGTTTGTTGTGTTCTACAGTTCTACTTATTAAATCATGGATATGGAAGGTACAAGCATTCCTACATCCACAGGTGCATCTTGTCCTGGCATCCCAGCCCCAGAACAACCGATTGATGCTCCCAGTCCAATAGTTGATGAGTCTAGCGGACCAATAGACTCTTCGGTAGGCACTCCTAGTGCCTTCCTTTCTACCCCTCGCCCTCCACCTGGTAGTAGAAATCCTAAGAATAGGTCTGAGGTATGGTCCCACTTCACAAGAGTGCCCGATTGTGATCCCGAAGAGCCTATAGCTACTTGTAATCATTGTCACAGGCAATGGAAATGCCATCCCAAAAGGCAAGGCACTTCGGCCATGAAAACACACATCCAACTTTGTCCAAAAAATCGTAAGACTAATTTGGACAAAAGTCAAACATTTTTAGTCCCGGAAGCAAGAAGTGAAGGAGAGGAAGGGGAGAAGACCTTAGGGATGGCCAAATATAATGAGAAAAAAATCCGGGCTGCCCTTGCTAGGATGGTGATAGTGGATGAGCTACCATTTAGATGTGTTGAGGGAGAAGGGTTTCGGGAATTTGTTAAAGCCCTTGATCCAAGGTTTCCTATTCCTTCTCGATTTACCGTAATGCGTGACTGTATGAGAGTATTCTTGAGAGAGAAGGATAGCTTGAAGAAAACTTTTTTGACCACCAAACAAAGAGTGTGCCTGACCACCGACACTTGGACTTCTATCCAAAATATTAATTATATGTGTGTGACCGCTCACTTCATTGATAGTAATTGGAAGTTGCATAAGCGGATCATTTCATTTGTTCGAATTAGCGACCACAAGGGGGCAACGATTGGGAGGGAGTTGGAGGAGTGTATGCTTGATTGGGGCATTGACAAAATCCTTACAATTACGGTGGATAATGCTACCTCAAACGGCTCTGCTATTGATTGGTTGAGAACAAGGGAAATAGGAAGTGCAGATTGTGTTGCAGCTCACGAGTTTATTCACATGAGGTGTACGGCACACATCTTAAACCTTATTGTTAGTGAAGGTTTGAAAGATGTTGATGACTCAATTGTAAGGATCCGAAATTTGATTAAGTATGTGAAATCCTCTCCTCAAAGACTTGCCATTTTCAAGTCTTGTGTTGATAGATCAAAAGTTCAATGTTCTAGTTTTTTTACTCTTGATGTGCCTACTAGATGGAATTCGACTTTTCTTATGTTGGATGTGGCTGAGAAGTATCAAAAAGCCTTCCAATTTTTGCTTGATGAAGATCCATATTCATAAGTTTATTTGTCTGAGGATGGACATGGGAAAAGGGGTCTAGGAGCTCCTGGGCCTGATGATTGGGAGACCATAAGAAACTTTTCGAAGTTTCTTCAAGTATTTTATGGTATCACATTGCGTATTTCTGGTACACTATATGTCACATCAAATATTTATGTCCAAGAACTTATTGCCATTCATAAACACTTGAATAATTTTTGTGACAATAGTAATCGACGTTTGAGTTCAATGGCTTTCAGAATGAAGACAAAGTATAATAAATATTGGGGTGATCTTGAAAAAATAAATCGGTTGTTGTTTATTGCTGCTATTCTTGATCCGCGGTTCAAATTGGTTACGCTTGCATATTGGTTCAAGAAAACATTGGGTGAGGAGAAGGGTGAAGAATTTGTTGCACTCCTTAAGAAGGATATGGAATATTTGTATGATCAATATGTAGACTTTGGTGGTGGGCAAGTAACTGGTTCTAACAAAGCTCAGAGCAGTGAAGCTAGTGCATCAATGGGGAGTAGTAGTAGTACTGTTACAGAATATGATCCCTTGGATATTTTGATAGAGTTCCATAAAGAGCATACCGCATCCTTGATGGATTGTAAGTCGGAGTTAGAGCGGTATTTATTGGAGAACATTGAGATTCTTACGGGGAGGTTCGAAATTTTAATTTGGTGGAAAGTCAACTCCACAAAGTATCTGGTTCTTGCTCTAATGGCAAGAGATATCTTGGCCATTCCAATCACCACCGTTGCATCTGAGTCAGCATTTAGCACAGGAGGCCGTGTCCTGGATCCGTTTAGGAGTTCCTTGGCTCCTAGAATTGTAGAGGCTCTTGTGTGCTTGCAAAACTGGTTGAAGTCCACTCCTATATGCTTGAGTCAAAATTATTCGGAAACCATTGATGATGCAGAGAGCTATAAGCTAGACTCAGGTAATATATTTAGAGATTTTTTTAAGTTGTTATATAAGTTGATTTTGACATTTTATAATACTAATCTCCTATACTTGAACATCTTAATGTAGAATTAGCCAATTCTATGGCCAGCATACTTCGTGAAGATGATTGACAATCTTGTTTATGGTATCTTATTTCAATTTTGATTTATTCATTTTTATAAATTTATATGGTATCTTATTTCTTTACTAATATTGTTCTTTTTTTTTCAGGCACAAGTTGAAAAATAACATTTTTTGGACCTTTGGTTATGTATTTTTAATTTTAGGTTGTAATTTTGGACCTATTTTTAATTTTAGGTTGTAATTTTGGACCTTTGGTTATGTATTTTTAATTTTAGGTTTTAATTTTGGTTATGTATTTTTAATTTTAGGTTGTAATTTTGGACCTTTGGTTATGTATTTTTAATTTTAGGTTTTAATTTTGGTAATGTAATTTTAATGTGTGTATTTAGTTTTAATTTAGTTTTTAATTTTGGTTGCACATTTGAATTTAGTTTTATTTTTTATAGTGATAGATTTTGAATTTAGTTTTATTTTCTAATGTGATCATTTTGGTTAGATAAATTAGAAATCTCAAATTATATTTTTAAAAAAAATTGATATAGACGTTCAAATCCGATTAGAATTGCAAATTGTAAAATTGAAATGCTAATTGGGTCAAAGAAAAAAGTCTAAAAAAAAGTCCAATAAAAAAGCCCAACAAAAGCCCAACTCCGACTCCTCTCCGACAAGTCGGAGTCGGAGTCGGAGCAGAGTGGGGTGTAAGCGGAGTCGGAGTCGGAGGCCGAATCTGGCCTCCGACAAAGTCGGAGTTGGAGTTGGAGGAGGCCAAATCCGACTCCGGTTGAATCGGTGCTCAGCCCTAGACATGCTAATCCCTTTAATAAAAGTGTGCAAATGGGAGTTAGAGTGGTAAAAGTGTGCAAAGTGTTAGTGCTCAAGCAGTCAAGGGTTCATTAAAAAAGAGATAAATATAAAATGTAGATATTTATAAATTATAATATTTATTTTTGGATGCATAGATCATATCTTGAACATCATTAAATATTTACTAGCTAAATATAATATGACTTACATCTTATGACTATCTTTCTCTCTCAATCTAGACTCTAAATTTTAAATAAGAATTTTAGGGAATATCAATCCGTGGTTATGCCGGCATCTATTATGTATATAATTTATGAAGCATCATTTGTATTCTATTGAGCTAATCCATCATTTTAGTTTTCATTTTATTTTTTATTGCCCTATCCGAACCCTTCACTTGTTAAAAAGACTTTTCATTGTATTGACAACCTTGTTTGTTTACCTAAACCTAAACTATCTCATCTCATCTTATCTTATATCATCATTACAATTTTTTTAAATTTTTATACAAAAATATAATAAACAATTCAACATTTTCAAATCCTAAAATAAAATTAACATCAAAAAATTATATTATAATAATATTTTATTTAACTTTTAACTAAATATCTCATTTCATTTCATCTAAACTATATAACCAAACGAGGCTGATCACAATAAATCTTAATTGCTTGAAATTGGATATTGATATGATTATCAGTGCAATTTGAGGGGATTAATGCCTCATCATTCTCGGATCAATTGTTTGGACATTTCAATAATGGGGTTTCCTAACAATAGAATCATTTTCTGGTTAACTCGAAATGCTAGTGCATGGATTATAGAAAGTAATGGCATAAAGTCAATGCATGTGAATGTGAAAATTAAAGACACCGCTAGTCTTTCATGCATATAGGCATTAAGTCAATCCACGTGAATGTGGAAATTAAATGCACCACTTGTCATATAGGATTAGATTCCAATCACTCAAAATCAAAATCAATATAGAAAGAATTTAACTCCTGACGTGAAGTTTCATTCAGTCAAAGTCTTCTCTAGCTTTACGCGTTCTCATTTAATGTGCCATTATTAATTTGCTTGCTAGGCCAGCAGTTTTGTGCCAATAATTCAAAACTTGGACATCAGCTTCCGAAGACTTAAGGCTCCGTTTGGTTGCAAATTTCTCTCAACTCACTTTATCTCATCATTACACATTTTTCAAATCTTAATACACTTTTTTAAATTTCTATATAAAATATAATAAAAAACTTAACTTTTTTAAATCTCAATACACTCATAATATTTAAAATTTAACTTTTTCAAATTTCAATACACTCATAATATTTAAAATTAATATTTTAATAATATTTTATTTAACTCAACTCAACTCAAATCAACATCACCCAACATCCAAACCCAACCGCGAACAATATTTGATCAATAATATCTATTTTTGTTATGATTGGTTGTTGAGGTGATTTTAGATGAATAGTAATATAAAAATGGTAAAAAATAATAAATAGTAATAAAAAAATAATAAATAATTTGTGAATAGTAAAAAATATTAGTGAAGTATAGAGTCTGAGATCACCTCAATAACCAAACATACCTAATTATATACGAACTCAAGGCTAATATCCTCTCACTATGAAAAAAATATATGATGCATTACATAATCTTGTACTGATATTGAGTATATGTGATCAGTTAATTGTTTGTCATTCTTACAAAAAAGAAATCTACCCAAGTAAAGGTACACTATCTATCAATTATAAAATTACCACGTAAAATATTTAACTAAATGGATAAAGCGTAGAGTCAAGACTCAAATCCAGGACACCTCTACCATGTGAAATTATTACTTGTCTCCAAAGTTTCAGTTCATGAAAATTGGTAAAATATTATTTATATTTATGTCTTAGCATCAATGTGAAAAATAACAACCCATAATATAACTAGGGTGGAAGTTAAGGCATTGGTGATCACCACTACCGCGTAAGATATGGGTCTAATTATTAATAGTCTAAGTCAATAGAGCTCCTAACTTTCAATTTCAGCTGCTCCAACACTCAAAGTCCGGTGTTCCATTTTCCTTATATATATCTTTTGAGTTGTAGAAAGCCACAATACTCACAGTAGCACAACCAAAACAAGCAGATCTTATATAGAAATGAATATGGATGTCTTGAGATATTATTTCTCAATGAAGGCTTTGCTTTGGGTTTTAGTGGTTTTTGTTCAAACTCACGAGTGCACGGGTTGCTTTGAGGAAGAGAGAATTGGTCTGCTTCAGTTGAGGTCATTTCTTATATCAGTTCTGCCTCTCACTACTTATTCAGACAATCTTGTTCCTTCATGGGTCGACCATGAGAAGAGTGATTGTTGTGGTTGGGAGAGGGTCACGTGCAACTCCACCACGGGTCACATGATAGAATTATCCCTCGACAATTTAAAGCAATATCCTGATTATGAATTCACTAAGGATCAATGGTTGCTAAACGTGTCTTTGTTAAAGCCTTTCAAGGAGTTAAGAAGTCTTGACTTATCCTTTAATGCAATCGGTGGTTGCATACAAGATGAAGGTATGTTGTTAGGAATGAGGCTTTTTATAATCTTATACTCCAAATATATAATATTTTGAAATTCACTCTATTGCTTTTAATTATAAAAAGTATTTGGATATAAGAAATATAGCAACTTTTAATCTTATTGTCAGATCGGCCTTATGGAAAAGTACTTTGGATCGATTATTTCAAATAAAAATTCTAAAATTACCTAAGTTCTTATTTTTGTTCGAAACACTAGTTTCATAAAAGGTCTTTATAATTGGCCAGCTAACGTTAAGCCCCGTGTTTCACTTTCAATAGGCACCAGGAGATATAAATTTACATTGAGGGTGTAGCAAATCATACGGTTCTGTTGAGGCAAAAATGAGTTGATTGGCATATTCTTGTGAAAATCTGTGTAAAATAGTGTTGTAACAAGTGTTGAAGCGAAGAGGATTGAAATGTGATGATCAATGGTCAAAACAGGTGTCACCGCTCGACTCTCGCTCGACCGGGCGCTCGAGCGAACTCAAGCAGATTGTACCGCTCGACTCTCGCTCGACACATGGCTCGAGCGAACTCAAGCAGATTGCACCGCTCGACTCTCGCTCGACACATGGCTCAAGCGAACTCAAGCAGATTGGACCGCTCGACCCTTGCTCGACACTTGGCTCGAGCGAACTTAGACAGATTTCGGCGCTCGACCTTCGCTCGACACTCCGCTCGAGCGAACTTAGACAGATTTCGGCGCTCGACCTTCGCTCGACACTCCGCTCGAGCGAATGTTCCAGATGACTTAAAACCTAGGGTTTTAATGCGCCTCATTTGAGTGGTACTATAAATAGAACAGCTTTTCTGCTGTTCTAGTGTGGAGAATCAGAGCAAAAACCCTAAGGGCCTCCAAGAACATTTAGAGCAATCTCTCCCCCACTTGATTGATTCTCTCTTGGATAAACACATCTCCACCACACTACATTCAACATCAAACTTCAGTTGAGTCCATTGGAGTGGACAAGTTCGTTGGCCGGAAGAGTCCGGAGCTGCTGGTGATGCAGAGATCGAGAGGTTCTCGTGGGAAGCTATAGAAAGGTCGGAGTTCCGACACTACATGCGTGTAGAGATCGAGTGGGTCGCTCGTGGTGTTGCAAGCCAAGTTTAGCTACTACAAAGGTTTTGTGAGTGTCTCTAAATTGGTTGTAACAAACTAAATTTTCTATAGTGGATTTGAGGTGGTGTCTTACACCCGGAGTGGTTTTAGATTTTGAAGACGTTCTTCAAATGAGTTTCCACTCCGTGAACAAAATCTTGTGTTGATTATTTATGTTGTTTATTGCTTTGATTAATTGTTGTTTAACTATCTTTTTAAAAAGACCATAAAAATCGGATTACACCTATTCACCCCCCCTCTAGGTGAAGTGTTGTGTAGAACCACTGCTTTTTCAATTGGTATCAGAGCGGGTTCACTCCGCTAGGATTCAGTTCCTGAGTGTGATCCTGCCGTAGTGGTTTTAAATGGATAGGTCTCAATCACTTACATCTCCACCATATTTTGATGGAAACAACTATGCTTATTGGAAAGTTCGAATGAGAGCTTTCTTGAAATCTGTTGATGAACGAGTATGGTTTTCCGTAACAAATGGTTGGACGGAACCAAAAGTTATTGTTGATGGAGTTCAAACTCCCAAAAGTGTGGAAAATTATTCCAGAGATGAAATAAGTGAATGTGGCTGGAATAGCAAAGGACTGAATGCAATCTTCATGGCTGTGTCCCAGGAAGAGTTTAAACGAATATCAATGTGCCAAAATTGCAAAGAAGCTTGGGATATTCTTGAGATCACTCATGAAGGTACCAAGGCTGTAAAGAACTCTAAGCTTCAAATGTTGACCACTAGCTTTGAAGAATTAAGGATGAAGGATGATGAAACATTTGATGCTTTCTATGCCAAGTTAAATGATATCGTCAACTCTCGATTTAATCTAGGGGATAGAATTCCTGAGAATAGAGTTGTGAGAAAAGTTCTCAGATCTCTTCCTGAGAGATTTCGTCCTAAGGTCACAGCTATTGAAGAAAGCAAGGACGTGGACGCTATGAGAATAGAAGAGTTGGTGGGCTCTCTCCAAACATATGAACATACTCTTCCAGTAGACAAGAAGCACAAGTCCATAGCTCTCAATACTGTTAGAGAGGAGTCAGATGAGTCATCTGATGATTTGGCTATGGATGACAAAGAATTAGCATTCTATGCTAAGAAATTCAGGAAAATGTTTGTGGCTAGAAATAAGAAGAATCAGAGTTTTGAAAAGAAAAAGTTTGAAAAATACAACAGAGGCTCGAGTTCAGGGAACAAGGATAGAAACTCTGAGAAGCACACTAGAACAAATAGAGACAAGGGTCAGTCTAGTGTGCAGTGTCATGAATGCCATGGTTTTGGACACATTCGGCTGGAATGTGCAAACTACAAGAAGGCAAAAGAAAGGGCAAAACTGGCATCCCTAAGTGAGAGCGAGTCGGAGTCAAGTGATTCCTCAGGAAACTCTTCTCCAAAAAGAAATCTGAATTACATGGCATTCACTGTTTCGGTAGATAGCAAAAGTCAACACAGTGAAAACGTGTCGGATGAGGAGAACTTGTCTGAAAATGAATCTGAGTATGAAGAAGAGCTGCAAGAAGTATATGAGAAACTATACAAGGACTGTGTCAAACTGAGGAAACTCAACAAAGTTCACATTCAAGAGATAGACCTCATCAAACAAGAAAATGAAGAGCTTCAAGGGAAATTAACTGAAGCCATTGCTCTAGCTGATCAGTTTAAAATGAAGAATGTGAGTTTGGAAGATGAGTTAAAAGCTCAAGAAAGTGAGATAACTTTGCTGAAGGAAAAACTGAAATCCTTCTCCAATGGGAAGCAAAAATTGGATGAAATCCTAAGCTTTGGAAAGCTTCCGAGTGACAAGAGTGGATTAGGATATGATCCAATAAAATCTGAGGTTGCAACTAGCTCAAAGGTCTCCCACAAAAAGGAAAAGAAAACTGTGTTTGTTCGTGAATCAATCGTCAATGGGAAGACTCACCCATCTGAAAATGGCAAGAAATCCTCAAATATCCAAATGGGTGCTGTGTCTCACGTGAAACCAAGAGCTAGAAGTCCTATTTGTCACCACTGTGGTAAAATAGGTCATGTTGCAACGGATTGTTTTAAGCTGAAAAGATTCATCAAGTATGAGAATATCTCATCGTTCAGGAGACAAAGAGACAGCAAAGAAAACCGGGTGTGTCATAATTGTGGTAGGGCTGGTCACATCCGACCAAATTGCTATGAGCTTAAGAAGAATCCCATGAGAAATGGAGATAGACAGCCAAAAAGAGGGCATCTGAATCTTTGGAGTCAAGTCATGGCCTTGACTAGGCAAAATGAGATGCTAAATGTCAAGCTAGACCAACTGTCAACTACCAAAAAGGGTGGTTTTCCAAAAGTTAGAAAGATGTGGGTCAGAACTGGAGAAAGAAACACATGTCATGTGGCACACATTGCTCTAAAGGCTAGAGACACCTATGTGTGGTATCTTGATAGTGGATGTTCACGTCACATGTCAGGTGATAGAAGCCTATTCAAAGCTGTTGAGGAGTACAAGTGTGGAACAGTAACTTTTGGAGATGGTGGAAAAGCTGAGATAATTGGAAAGGGTGAAATTGAAATACCTGGACTACCCACCTTGAAAGAAGTGCTGTTTGTTGATGGATTAAAAGCAAATCTTCTCAGTATAAGTCAAATGTGTGATAATGGTGCTGAAGTTCGTTTCTCAAAAGAAATATGCATTGTTTCAGATAAGGATGGAAATTGTATGATGCAGGGAACAAGGACGTCTGACAATTGTTATGGCATCAGTCCTAGTCTTCAGCATAGTTGCAATAGTGCTAAGAGTGATGCTACAGACTTGTGGCACCAAAGACTTGGACATGTGAATCATAAAAATCTGTCCAAAATTGCCAGGAAAGAGATGGTGATAGGAATGCCTGAGCTGGGTAAAGTGAAGACTCCGGTGTGTGGGTCATGTCAATTGGGAAAACAAGTTAGAACAGCTCACAAGAAAACAACGGCTATCCTAACTGAACAACCATTGGAGTTATTGCACATTGACCTTATGGGACCGTCTAGGACTGAAAGCCTGGGAGGAAAGAAATACATTCTGGTAATGGTGGATGACTTTACCAGATATTCATGGGTAGAATTTCTGAGAGAAAAAGCTGAAGCTCCTAATGTGATTAGAACCTTGTGCAAGAAACTTCAGAATGAGCAAGGAAAGGGGATAGTCAGAATTAGGAGTGATCATGGAAGAGAGTTTGACAATTCAAATCTTGAGAGTTTCTGTGATGAAGAGGGCATTAGTCAAGAATTTTCTGCCCCTATCACCCCACAGCAAAATGGAGTGGTCGAAAGAAAGAATAGAGTTATTCAAGAAATGGCTCGAGTCATGTTACACAGTAAGACTCTTCCTGCCCATTTTTGGGGAGAAGCTGTAAACACAGCATGTCATATTGTGAACAGAGTCTATCCAAGACCAAGCACTTCCAAAACACCATATGAACTGTGGAAAGGAAAGAGACCAAATGTGAAGTATTTCAGGGTGTTCGGAAGCAAATGCTACATTCTGAGAGATAGGGAAAACTTGGCTAAGTTTGACCCTAAGAGTGATGAAGGGATCTTTCTTGGATACTCTAGGAATAGTCGTGCCTATAGATGTTACAATCTGCGCACTGGAACTATAATAGAGTCCATAAATGTGATAGTGAATGATGCTCCAAGAGAAGAATTGAATAAGGATGAGCCATCTCATTCAACAAGTGAAACTGAAAGAAAAGATTCTGATGGTTTACAAGAAAACTTGGAGTTCTTTTCAAATGAAAAAGTGAGTAGTCAAAAAGAGCCTTCTTCAAGAGTAAAGTTGAATCATCCCCAAGAAAACATTATTGGAAACATAGACGAAGGGATGAGACTAAGAAGGAAAGTGATAAGTCAACTGGCTCACTCCAGCTACATCTCACAAATTGAACCAAAAAGGGTTGAAGAAGCCTTGGATGACGAGAATTGGTTGGATGCAATGCATGATGAGATAAATCAGTTTGTGAGAAACGATGTGTGGTACTTGGTGCCGAGACCAGAAAGTCACAATGTGGTAGGCACAAAATGGATCTTTAAGAATAAGTCTGATGAGAATGGAACAATCGTGCGAAATAAAGCAAGATTAGTTGCTCAAGGGTATGCCCAAATGGAAGGTATAGACTTTGATGAGACTTTTGCTCCGGTTGCTAGACTTGAATCAATTCGGATACTATTAAGCATTGCTTGCCACATGTGTTTCAAGCTCTATCAAATGGATGTCAAGAGTGCTTTTCTTAATGGAATTCTCCAAGAAGAAGTGTATGTCGAGCAACCAAAGGGTTTCAAGGATCCAAAATATCCTAATCATGTCTACAGGTTGAAGAAAGCCCTCTATGGTCTGAAACAGGCTCCCAGAGCTTGGTATGAAAGACTAACTTCCTATCTGGAAAACCGTAAGTTTCTGAGAGGAAATGTTGACAGGACCCTGTTCATTAGAAAAGCTGGAGAAGACATAACAGTTGCCCAAATCTATGTGGATGACATTGTATTTGGATCTTCCATTAACTCTCTGGCTCTTGAGTTTGCTAATGAAATGAAAAATGAATTTGAGATGAGCATGGTAGGTGAACTAACTTTTTTCTTGGGACTCCAGGTAAAACAGTTGAATGATGGGTTGTTCATCTCTCAATCCAAATATGCAAAGGATCTTATAAAAAAATTTGGATTAGATGGCACAAGCCATGCTAGAACTCCCATGAGCACTAGTGTTAAGCTTAGCGCTGATCTGTCAGGCAAGAATGTTGAACAATCCTTGTATAGGAGCATGATTGGGAGTTTGTTGTATCTCACTGCAAGTAGACCAGACATTGCCTTTAGTGTTGGGGTGTGCGCAAGATTTCAGGCCAATCCGAAAGAATCACATTTGGTAGCTGTCAAACGCATACTTCGTTATGTGAATGAGACAGTTAACTATGGGATTTGGTATTCTCGAGACTCTAATACAGAACTTGCAGGGTATTCTGATGCTGATTGGGCAGGTAATGCAGATGATAGGAAAAGCACCTCTGGTGGGTGTTTCTATGTTGGGACAAACCTGGTAGCCTGGATGAGTAAGAAGCAAAACTCGATTTCCATGTCCACGGCTGAGGCTGAATATATTGCTGCAGGAAGTTGTTGCACGCAATTGTTGTGGATGAAGCAAATGCTATGTGACTATGGCATTGACCAAGGTGTGATGAGCGTCTTTTGTGACAATACCAGTGCTATAAACATTTCAAAAAATCCTGTTCAACATTCTAGGACTAAGCACATTGACATTAGACATCATCTTATTCGGGAGCTTGTGGAAACACAGGTTGTGACTCTTGAGTATGTTCCCACTGAACATCAACTAGCCGACCTTTTTACAAAACCCTTGGATGGGCTTCGGTTTGAACTGCTTAGAAAGGCTATTGGTGTATGTGCTTTGACATGAGCACTGAAACATGCATTGCATGAAGTACATACATACATGCTTTTTTTTTGTTTTATTTTGGTGTTGGTGTTTATTTTGTGTTTGTTAGTTGTCTAGTTTCCTTGCTGCTGTTTGCTGTCCGTACATGCACTTCATGATTGTGCTATATAATGGTGGGGTTGTTAATTGTAAAATCTAAGGACATGCATCTTTTGAGATTTGTATCATATACTTATGGTTCACAAAGGTTTGAAACATGAGTATTTTGTGTAATTTATGACTTGCATCACACACTTCACTCCTGGCTCAGTTAATTGACATTTCGCCACTTGTGAGTATTGGGGAGGCAATCAAAGGTGGTAGGAAGCTCTACTTGCACACAGAATTGACCACGGGCTAGATGACCTCATCATGATTCTCTTGTGCAAAAATATGGCACATCAAAAGGAAAAGAAAAAGTGATGTTGGTAAAAAAAAAAATAAAAAAAAAAAAAAAAAGGAGGTGAAAAACAGAATATGCTGAAACAAGTATTCAAACAGAAGGATTTAGGTCCTAGCAGCATTGGGTTTGACTTTTTGTGTCTTGGAAGGGCTTCCCAAGCATTTATGATTTCTTGTTCAGCCCAACCCCGCTCACGCTTATCGGTTGAAATTTCTTGATTGAGCAAGGACCGGTTAAACACGCATGTCGACATTACTTGAGATACTTTGTTTTTACCTGCGTGTTTTGTGAGAATATGATGCTTCTCTGCATTTGATATGTATTCTTGAGTTGAAAATTGACTTCCCTAGTGTTTGTCAAAGTCATGTGAGTCTTGTGAGGGGTGTGTGTTTCAAAACTGGGCAAAATTGCAAAATCTGGAGGTCTCGCTCGACACTCCGCTCGACTCCGCTCGAGCGAACGTCGCTCGACAGTTCGCTCGAGGGTTTAAGTTCGCTCGAGCGAATAACTGGTATAAAGCCAGCGCCGCTCGAGCTACACGCACAGTTTTCTTCTCCCAAGCTATTTTCGTGCGTTTTTCTCTCATTCACTCAAATCTCCTCGGTTTCAACTCATTTTCTCTTCCGAAATCATTCCAATACAAGGTAAAATCATTTCTCTTGAATTTTATTTCGGATTCTTGCATTTTTTTGTGTTTTTCTTGCTCATTTTTTGTGGGTTTCGGATTGCTCCCTTTGGAGTGAAACCCTTGAAAAATTTCTTGTATTTTGGGTTGGTTGAAACTCCTATGGAGTTGTTGTGGTTATTTGGATGTATTTAGGAGGTTTTTGAACCTCCCATGGAGTGTTGGTCGATTTTCTCACTTGGATGCACTCCAAGTGTTTGTTGAAATGCCTAAATGAGTTTTGTTTAATCATTTTCATCATGCATTGGCATAGAATTGTTCATATACCCATTTCATGCATATCCTAGTGTTGGGTAGTCATTTGACTTGGAATTGCATTGGGTTTGAAGGGTTTTTGGTTAGAAAGGGCATTGGGTCACTTGAATTAAATTTGCAATTGGGTTGAGGTTTATCTTGGTCGGCATGATTGGCTTTGTCGTGTTAGCATGTTCATGATCATGGTTGATTGGCATTGTTTGTTTGTCATGGTCGGCATGATTGGCATTGTCATGTTAGGATGTCCATCACATGATTAGTTGGTGAGTTTTATCATTCTCATGCATTTGGCATTTTAGACATGCATCCATCAAGGAGTCACATCACCTTTAGCCTTGTCTAACGTCTCTGACTTTATCTACAGCTAAAAGCCATGTCGTCTCGACGTGTCCGTCCTCGCACCAACCCTTCTGCACCCGCTCACGCTCAATTCCATAGTGCACAAGCTCAGGAGCTGTACACTCAGAATTTTTCTCAACGTACACCCATTGTTGAGCGTGATGTCTCCCTCGGTGAGCTCTCTGAGACCATAATCCCTCATATATTTGAGTCTCGCCAGTGGCAGGCTTTGACCACTGGTCATCCCACTCCTTCTGTGGAGATGGTTCGGGAGTTTTACTCCAACATACGGGGTATTTCCATTGATGACTCCTTTGACGTGAGTCTCCGGAACATTACCTTCCGGGTGACTCCGGGCATGATAGCACACTTGCTGAATGCCCCTCGTGTGCCTTACCCTGACTATCCCTATACACGGATGCCTCATCCTACTTCACAAGCTATTGCTAGCTGTCTCTGTGGTGGGATCAGTAATTGGGAAGGGAGGAGCCCTCTCCAAACCATTCTTTTTACGCCTGATAACCTCATTCTGAGTAGGATTGTTCTTACAAATTTATATCCTACGGGTCATCAGAGTGACGTGGGTCTTGACCGCGCCATTCTTCTTTATGCCTTGATCAATGATGTCCCTCTTGATCTAGGGGCTCTTCTGTGTCGGGTCATAATTGAGGCATTTCAGTCCTCCAAGAAACGGACTGGTTTGCCGTTCGCTTGTCTCATCACCCGTATAGCCCTCTCTCAGTCTGTTGCCTTTCTCCCTCAAGAGCCTAGGATAGCACTTAAGGCTCCCATTGGTCGTAGGACGGTGCAGCTTAGTCGTGCTCACACCACTCCGCACCCTATCCGTGTTGAGCATCCTCCCGCACCTTCCTCTCAGCCTTCGAGCTCTCGGCCTTCCAGCTCTCAGCCATCCAGCTCTCGGCCATCTACTTCTCAGCCGTCTGGCTCGGCCCCATCTCCTTCGGCACCCGGCTCGACCGAGCCTAGTCTTCAGCAGGTTCTTGAGTATTTAGCCCGCCTTGATGCTCGGTTGGATACTTTCGATGCCCGGTTTGATACGTTGGATGCTCGGTTTGACAGCCTGCAGCAGCATGTGACCCAACGTTTCCATGACATTGAAGAGCTTCTTAACGAAGACGATGAAGATGGTGGCAGTAATGCAGATGATTGAGACCATTTGTCAGCCTGTGACAAAAAGGGGGAGTACTGATTAAGGGGGAGTTTTGATTTTTTTTGTATACTAACTCAGGGGGAGTGTTAGTTGGTAGCAACACTTGTGTTTTGGGAACAGCAGCTAGTTTTTGGTTTTTATCTTTTGATTTTATATCTCTTGTTTACTGCTGCTGTGTGACTAATTGTTCTTGAACTCTTTTACTGATTAATTGTTTAATGAAATATTTTGTTTCTAAAGCCTGTACGTGTCATATCTATTCATGAATTGTAGTTTGTGATTTGCAAACAATTCTTTGTGCGATATGTTTAACCGTTTGCTAAGGTTGTGCAGAAATATTTCATTGTGTTCAAGAATCTGAATCTAGTGATGGGTGTGCTAGGATTAGGTCATATGTATAGGTTAGAGGTTTTGTCACAGAAATGCCAAAGGGGGAGATTGTTGAGGCAAAAATGAGTTGATTGGCATATTCTTGTGAAAACCTGTGTAAAATAGTGTTGTAACAAGTGTTGAAGCGAAGAGGATTGAAATGTGATGATCAATGGTCAAAACAGGGGTCACCGCTCGACTCTCGCTCGACAGGGCGCTCGAGCGAACTCAAGCAGATTGGACCGCTCGACTCTCGCTCGACACATGGCTCGAGCGAACTCAAGCAGATTGTACCGCTCGACTCTCGCTCGACACATGGCTCGAGCGAACTCAAGCAGATTGCACCGCTCGACTTTCGCTCGACACATGGCTCAAGCGAACTCAAGCAGATTGGACCGCTCGACCCTCGCTCGACACTTGGCTCGAGCGAACTTAGACAGATTTCGGTGCTCGACCTTCGCTCGACACTCCGCTCGAGCGAACTTAGACAGATTTCGGCGCTCGACCTTCGCTCGACACTCCGCTCGAGCGAATGTTCCAGATGACTTAAAACCTAGGGTTTTAATGCGCCTCATTTGAGTGGTACTATAAATAGAACAGCTTTTCTGCTGTTCTAGGGTGGAGAATCAGAGCAAAAACCCTAAGGGCCTCCAAGAACATTTAGAGCAATCTCTCCCCCACTTGATTGATTCTCTCTTGGATAAACACATCTCCACCACACTACATTCAACATCAAACTTCAGTTGAGTCCATTGGAGTGGACAAGTTCGTTGGCCGGAAGAGTCCGGAGCTGCTGGTGATGCAGAGATCGAGAGGTTCTCGTGGGAAGCTATAGAAAGGTCGGAGTTCCGACACTACATGCGTGTAGAGATCGAGTGGGTCGCTCGTGGTGTTGCAAGCCAAGTTTAGCTACTACAAAGGTTTTGTGAGTGTCTCTAAATTGGTTGTAACAAACTAAATTTTCTATAGTGGATTTGAGGTGGTGTCTTACACCCGGAGTGGTTTTAGATTTTGAAGACGTTCTTCAAATGAGTTTCCACTCCGTGAACAAAATCTTGTGTTGATTATTTATGTTGTTTACTGCTTTGATTAATTGTTGTTTAACTATCTTTTTAAAAAGACCATAAAAATCAGATTACACCTATTCACCCCCCTCTAGGTGTAGTGTTGTGTAGAACCACTGCTTTTTCAGGTTCCACTCAAATGATTCTAAACCCACTAAGATATATATATATAGACCCTCTACGCAATATGTAAACTCATCTATTTTTTAAGATATATTTTGCAGGATTTGAAAAGCTTTCAAGCCTAAGGAATCTAGAAATTTTAAACCTTGGTTATAACTTGTTTGATGACAATAGCATTCTACAATCTCTGGGTGCTATCACTTCGCTCAAGACTTTAAATCTTACTAATAATATGTTGAAGGGATACTTTCCAGCTCAAGGTAATTAAAGTCCATTCTATCTAATTATTTTAAATCAGAGCATTCACGTACGTATCTAATCTTACTTTATCTTCAACTTGGATTATTAATGTAGAATTAGTTACGTTGAGAAATTTGAACATGCTGGATATAAGCCACAATACGTACAATGGTAACCTCCCAAATCAAGGCAAGTGCGTGCTTTAATTGATAAATTTATTTTGTTTTAAAAAAGGACAACGAGAAAATTTATTTTATTGCATCTTCAAATAATTTTCTTAATTTGTAGGTTTCGAAAGGTTAGCGGTACTAAGAAACTTGGAGACATTGATCCTCGATCGGAATTGGTTTGACTACAGCGTCATACCATCTCTAAGTAACCTTACATCCCTTATGACATTAGGCCTTTCAGGGAATTCTTTGGGAGATGAACAAGTAAATATTGTTGAAGGTAATATTCTACTATTATATATATATATATATATAGTCTTTCCTAATCCCCTGCATGTGTTCGTATTATTAATTCTTGGTTCTTGCTTTTAGTCATTTTAATTTATAACGTTTCATTAACTTATACACTCGTATATAAATTTATCCCTAGCTAATTAATAGTACTTACTATGAGTTTTAAGTGTTTTTGTACTTATGATTTTAGTTGATCATACATAATAAGCTCTAAAAGTTAATCCATTGTTTTGATGTGTTTGATGTTTAAGAGAAGAATCATGTAAGAAATTAAGAAATAATTGGGATTTTTCTGCATGTAATTAAACTAAATTTTCTAGATTATATGAATGTTGTGTAAGCTTTTTTTGCCTTTATATTGGATTTCTTAAACGAAACGTACGTGTTCTGCAAACTATATATATATTCATTATTATTAATTCCCAATCCTTTATTTTAGTCATTTTTTGGACCGTTTCTATTTGACTTGCGTACATTAATTCCTTATAAGGTGATCATGAGTCTTGGTGGTTATGCTATTTAAATATTAATTTATGATTATTACATCATACGTCCGAATCCTGCATAGATAGTTTGTAAGTTATAAATCGCAAAGTTTCTTCTAAATACATTCTTGTATGATTTTTTTTCCTTCTTTTGATAATAAAATAAATTAACTACTAGTTGGAAAATGTTGTCATGCATGATTGGAGAATTTGAAAGTTAATATTAGATCTTAGTTTAAATTCTCTAAACGACACTAGTTTTTTTCAATCAATTATTGCGGTAAAATCCTTAAAGATTTTGATTCTTGCTCGCAATAAATTGACAGGATCCTTTCCAACTGAAGGAATGCTAATTTTTAGCTTATGTTAGAAAAATATATCAAAGTATACAAACGAAGCGATATTATACCTAATCGGCATATCCTATATCTAGTGCGGTTGTTCTACAGATTTTTATCATCATCATTGTTCATCTGAAATCATCCTATCGATGGTGGAGTATGCTACATGGTAGAAAGCCAGAGCAACACTCACATCTTCCACAACCTAAAATATCGGGACTAGAAAGACACATTTGAAATAGAGATTTTCACTTTTTTTGTCATGCTTAACATGGAGAGGAGGTGCTAATTATATATCCACCTCCATGTAACCTACGGCTGGACATTTAAGCCCAGCCAAGTCGTTTTATTGGCCAAGGCATAACTCTTGGCATTCTATCATGCCTTGGCATGTGAAGGGGGAAGGGTTGCCCACTTTGGGCGCCCTTTTTTTATTTTTTATTTTTTTCATTGCAGCTTATATATGGACAGATCTTAGTTAATTTAGTTAAGATATTGACTAATCAATTTATAGTATAAGCTTAAATGTGACTTAACAACAACAAATACTCCACTCTATTTGAATCATATACCAAACTTATTTAAGTTTGGACAAGATTTTAAACTTGAATTTCATATCAGTTTGATAACAAAAGAATTTGAAATCATTGATTTGATAATCTAATTCTAAATCATTGACATTAAGGCAATGGAGATGCTCACAAGTACTAATACTAATGGCAGCATGAAATATGTTATTACAACAAATTCTATTACGCTAGTTAAAATGTTATCATTTTTTAATGTTGTCTAGAACTAGCAAATCTATGTGAAGTATCACGTAGGAAATTAATCTCTCTTAGCTCTATTTTTTTGTCATTTGGGTCTCTTAGTTATATGATGATTTTTGTCTTTTTTGCTCTCATATTTTATCTGCATGTGCAAGGCAAGATTTAAAGTTTCAAACCCCAAAAGAGTGGGTTGTAGATCCTAGGTCTAGGGTTTGTATTAAAATTTGGTTAGGTCATTTGTAATAAAGTTATGTTTTGGGGAAACATTGTCGTCCCTATGATTGATGTGTGTCTGTTTCACTTTGACTTATGTTAATACCAATCTTGGTTTCACTCTGAAATCTCTATCATTAGGGTTTATACATGAGTCTTGAAATTGGAATTGTTTATGATTGAGATTGAGCTTTTTGGTTTTGAAATAGGTTAGCTACTATGAGGTGAATCAATGAGTTTTTTTGCTAGCTTCGTGCTTGGGTTTATCTGTCTCCATATCCATTCGTTGGTGGATTAATTTTTTGATTTATACTATTTTTCTCATTTAGTGATTTTTGTATCTTTGCCTCCACAAGGAAGAGTTGGATTTGTTGTTCTCTAACTCTTTGCAATAGACAGGAAGAGAGGGTTTCCGTCTCAAGAGACCATAAAGTCCTCTCAAGAGTCCCCTTCTCAAAACTTTGTTGTTGCTTTCCTTGCAACATAGGATTGAAAGGTTTCAAGTTGTTTTAAGCCATGTGTGTTTATTCTAAAAAAATCACAGCCCCAACAATAGTCTCCAAGGAACACACACACAGAACGTTTAGAGGCATTGTGTGTGATCGTCTTGCCGAGGAGCACAAAACTTGGCGTAAGAATCATACCATGTTCATATTAAAGTGAAGTCCACTGCGTCTTCAATTTCAATGATGTGAGATCACCTCTCCTCCCAACTTCTCTATCTCTCTTTTAGTCATGCATGGACATACAGTGAAAGAGCTTTGCGCTGTGGGTCTTCTAGAATGCTTGCCACCTAGAGTGCGACCACTTTGGGTCTTCACGGTGCTTGCATTGGCCTACACTCTTTGCTCTCCATTATGCTTGCTTAGAGCGAGCATTTACCCTTTCCACGCTGCCCGTCAAGGAGGTGAGCTTCACATTCCCCACTTGTGGGTGAGCACTGATTGCTTTCCATGGTCCTCGTCTCAGGTGTGAGCACTTTTACTTGCCCTTGCTATGAGCAATTTTTCTCACCTTGAGGGCAAACAGTTTAGGTGAGGTGAAGAGCACTTTGCTCGCCTCAAGTGTGAGCTATTGTTACACACCCGGTGTGAGCACTTTTGCTCTACCTAGGGTGCAGTTTCCCTTTCCACTTTGCTCACCAAGGGGGCAACCTCACACTTCTAAGGCGGTGCTCTCCTGCAGGCGAGGACTTATTTCTTTTCATGGTGCTTGTCAGGGTGCGGACACTATTTACTCACCCTAGGGGTAACCAGTTTCAGCGAGATGACGAGCACTTTTGCTTTTGCGGTGCTCGCCTTGGGTGTGGGCCGTTGTTGCCCACCCAGGGCAACCACTTTTTCTCGCCTCTACTTGTCTAGGTGGCAACCTTAATGCTTCTTCACAGTGCTCACCGAGGGGGCGACCTTCATGGTCCTCCTACAGTGCTCGCCTAACAAGAACATTGTTACTCTTGTCTTGGTGTTCGCCTCGATAGTGAGCATTTGCCTCCCAATGTTTTGTTATTGTTTTTCTTCAAAATTTAACTAATTTGTCTAAGTATAAAAGAGCCTATAGCCTATAGCCTATGAGCCTATAGCCTCATAGTATCTATGTATTAATAGAAGCTGCAATGAAGCAGCACATTCACTTGCCGAATTTGGTTTAAGTGTTCAAAATGTTAGTTTATGGTGGGGTGCATACTCTGATGTAATTTCTAATATTCTTTAGACTGATTCAAGTACTTTGTAAGTTTTATTGATTAATGAAGCATGTTTTCCTATAAAAATAAATAAATAAATAAATAAAAGAGCCTATAGCCTCATGAACAGTACATTTTATTTTATTTCCACATTTATGCTTTTTTCCTCTAGTTCATTATTAAAAATAATAAGAATGAAATATCAATAATTTAAATATAATCTAAATTGAAGATTTTAATTTATTAAAATATTGTGGAACAAATTACAGCTTAGGATTTTTTTTTTTTTAGTTTTAAACATATTCTTAGTATTCCTCTTAATATTATTTGAAAAAAAAATAGCAATTATCTTCATCTTACTTTGCATAATAATTCATAAAAATAAATAATAGTTATTCAACTAATGTTATTTTCATTTTACAAAATGCAATTGATCTTTAACTTAATTTACGTTGTAATTTACGCATTAATTTATAATTGATCTTTTAAGTTATGATATTGATTGTTTTATTTTCTATCATCTCAGGTTAATCTATTTGTAATGCATTTATTTTAATTTCTCAGGAAGTAAATGCATGGTAATCACTATTTTTTTCCCTTAATTAGCGACACTAGTTTTTTCCGTTCATTAGCTGCAGTCAATTTCATATTATACTATAAAAAGTTTCATTCATTTCGATTCATAGCAAAAGAAGGAAATTTAATATATAGTAGAAGCCGAAGCCCAGGAGAAAATTTGTTTTATTTTTCTATTAAAAAAAAGACAGAAAATGTTATTAAATGTTGTACATGTGAGTGGAAAGCTTCTTTTAATCTTTTATTTTTTTTTTTCACTTTCTTTCTTTTTAATTCTGTTGAAGGATATTGATAAAAGTTATTTTGTTGTGTCTTCCAATAATTTTCTTGCAAGGTTTCAAAAGGGTCGCCGTATTGAAAAATTTGGAGACATTGAACCTCAATGATAATGCCCTTGATGACAGCATCTTAGCATCTCTAAGTGGGTTTACATCCCTTACGACATTGAGTATTACGTATAATTTTTTACAAGGAGGAGTAACTTATGGTGAAGGTATTAATTCTCACACTCCATGTTTTAAACCGCTTCTAATGGATTTAATTATGTGCTTCCCTTCTAAGTAATTCATGATTATTACGTCATGTTGTCCAAAAGTTTGAATCTTGAATATGGAGTTCATACGTTCTAAATAGCTAAATTTATTCTAAATACATTCTTGTATAATTTTCTTCTTCATTTCATAAAAAAATAAATTAATAAACTAACTGCAGGTTGGAAAATGTTGTCAAGATTGGGGAACCTGGAGATATTAGATCTTAGTTACAATGCCATCAACGACACTAGTTTTCTTCAATCAATTGCTACAATCAAATCCCTTAAGAATCTCAATCTTGCTTACAATGAATTGACGGGATCGTTCCCAACCAAAGGTATGCTGATTTTTAGACTGATAGGTGGCAGCCTTGCTATTAAATATTCAATTGGTACTTTCGTTTATTATATGTGGACAGATATTGGATTATTCTTTCATGAGCTTTCAATCTATATATACTTTTCCACACATCATTAATTTATTAGTTAGGTTACATGAAATTGACATGATGATACCAAGTTTACCAATCAATTTATAGTATAAGAATGAAATATTAATAATTTCAAAATAATTATTACAGCTTAGGATGTTTTTTATATTTTTTTAAGATCTAAAAATATTATTAGTATTCCTATATATATTAAAGATTATTACGTGTTGTCCAAAAGTTTAAATCTTGCTTAATTACGTAGTTCATAAATTCTAAATCATTAAATTTATTCAAAATACATTCTAATTTCTTCATTTCATAAAAAAAATAAATTAATAAATTAATTACTTACAGGTTGGAAAATGCTGTCAAGATTGGAGAATTTGGAGATATTAGATCTTTCTCACAATAACTTCAACGATACTAATCTTCTTCAATCAATTGCTGCAGTCAAATCCCTTAAGATTCTAAATCTTGAATACAATTATAAGTTGACTGGATCCTTTCCAACCAAAGGTATGTCAAATTTTTAGGACGTCATTCATTAGGTTACATGTATTATGTATATATGTGTCATATATAGCATGCATGTTAATTAAATAATAATAATTTTTTGTCTAAACAAAAACCTGAATTAATCTTTCTGTTTGGCATTTTAACAATAATTTTAATGCATAGAATCGTTGGCTTTGAGATACAAGTGAATTACATTTGTATATGCCGCTTTGAGATACGCAAGCACGGGTTAACCCTTAATAGGAGTGTTTTCGAGCAATGTGGGTGTCCGTCGCTTTAATTATTGGCCATGAGTTTTTACATCAACTTATTCTGTTTTCTTAGTAAATACTATAGGCTTTACTTTAAGTTTATCTTTTTTATAGAATTCAGGCAAAAGACTTTAGGGGATGTAATTTAATTTAGTTAAGATATTGAATAATCAATTAATTTATAGTATTAGCTTAGATGTGACTTTGCATTAGCAAATTAATACGCTATTTGAATCAAATGTCAAGATTATTTAGATTTGGACAAGATTTTAAACTTGAATTTCATATTACCTAATTTAAATCATAACATTGATTTGATAATCTAAAGCTAAATCATTGACGTTATGGCAATGATAATACTCATAAGTGATATGTTATCACAATAAATTCTATTATGCTATATTTAAAATGTGGTCATTGTTTTTACTGTTATGCAGAACTAGCAAATTTAAGCAACTTGGAGGTTCTTATCTTGCGATTTAACAATTTTGGTGGACGACAAGCAATCCAAGGTAACAAAAAGTTGCATCATCTCACCAAGAATTAGTCATGTAATTAACTATGATCATAATTCGAAGTTCTAATGTAATTATCCATTGTTTTAACAAGAATATATACATATAAAGATGAAATTACCAACTTTCATTTAATTAGAGATGCTTTAATATTAACAATACTTTTGCCTCTTCAGACATATATATTTGTGATAAAATTAATTGTGATTTTTTACAAAAGTATAATTCATACTGGAAAAGCAAGTATGATCAGAGTTACACTTTTAAGTCAAAGTTTAAGTATCAAAAGAGTGCATGGTATAAAGAGGTCCGTCTTTATAGTATTAGCTGGTAAACTAGACACCAACTGTCTTGTAGAACAGGCCAATTTAAGCAAGTTAGAGAATTAATTTGGATATTAGTGAACCATTTCTCAATCTATTGGGAAACTATTTTTTGTCAGGCATTTACATTTTTTAGCATTACCCTAATGATCTATGATTAATTATGAATTGAACATTTTTTTATATTGCAAATAAAGGTGATTGGTTTGGCCAATTGTTAAAATAGAGCATAATCAATTTTGACGCTATTTCTTTGGACAGAATTTTGTGCATTGAAGAAGCTTGAAGTGTTAGATCTTGCTTACAATTACTTTGAGGGGATTCTTCCTCCATGCATAAACAATATGAAATCTCTTGTGGTGTTAGATATTACTGCTAACCAATTCAATGGAAATGCTTCATCAACATATTTAGAAGCTAGCCGAACAAGTCTTGAGTACATTGATTTTAGTTATAACCAGTTTGTGGGAGTATTCTCATTCAACTTATTTGCCAATTACTCTGAGCTTGAGGTTCTTAGATTCAACGACAACAACAATAAAGTTGAAATAGAAACAGAAGGTTCCAAGAGTTGGTCTCCTTTGTTTCAGCTAAAGATCATTGAATTGTCCAAGTGTAGTCTGAACAAGCTCACCGGCAGTATTCCAAAATTCCTTCTTGTCCAGCATGAATTGGATATAGTTAATCTTTCTCACAATAAGTTGAAAGGAAGCTTTCCAAATTGGTTGGTTGAAAACAATACAAGATTACACGTGCTACATCTTCGAAATAACTCTTTCATGGGTCAGTTATATTTACCAAGATTGATCCACTCGCATATTACTTGGATGGATGTCTCGACCAATCACTTGGATGGAAAACTTCAAGAAAACATTGGCAAGATTTTTCCAAATTTATCATATCTAAATCTTTCCAATAATAATCTTGAAGGTAATCTTCCTTCCTCAATTAGTGGCATGCTTTACTTGGAGGTATTAGATCTTTCTTTCAATAATTTCTCAGGTGGGGTCCCAAGAGGATTAACTACAGATTGCTTGTCATTGAGAGTTTTAAACCTTGCTCATAACAGTTTCAACGGTGCAATTTTTGTTGGGACATACCAGAAAATTCTGCAGATGAATGGTAATCAATTCAAAAGTATCACACCAGTACTAAATTCAACTGGTTCCCTATCCTATTTAGATATTGGCAACAATGAAATTTCAGATACTATCCCCCGATGGCTTGGGAACACGTCATACTTGGAGACTCTTGTTATGGCTAAAAATGAATTTTATGGTCAGATCCCATGTGAACTAAGTGTGACAGGTACTTTAGACCTTTCTCATAACTTATTTACGGGATCGTTACCTTTATGTCTGAATCTACCAAACCTTGAACACCTATATTTGCAAGGAAACAAATTCACAGGATTATTACCGAAAGTTCTTTTCAATTCCTCATCTCTTTTGACATTGGACATTGGAGATAACAATTTTACAGGCAACATCTCTGTTGAAATCAAACAACTTCAAGGCTTAAGAGTACTTTTGTTGAGTGGAAATCGTTTCACTGGTATAATTCCAAATCAGTTGTGTTTGTTAAGAATGATAAGCATAATGGATCTTTCCAAGAATGCTTTTTCTGGGACCATACCACAATGCCTCCACAAGATATATTTTGGGGAGATAGCGGCAACTGATGTAAGCTATTCTCATAGAGATGTTACTGCTACCAGTTATCTAATGGTACCTTACACATATAAAGGTTTCTCAGAAGAGGTTGTTGACTTTTACTCCGATCTAGAATATGCTGGTGCAGAAATAGAGATAGAGTTTGTAACCAAATATAGGCAAAGTTCTTATATGGGTTCTATTCTTGGTTTCATGTCTGGATTGGATCTCTCATGCAACTACCTAACAGGTGGCATCCCACCCGTGTTAGGCCAAATATCTTCATGCGTGCACTAAACTTATCTTATAATCAGCTGACTGGTAAAATTCCAATAACATTCTCGAAGTTGGCTCTCTTGGAAAGTTTAGACCTCTCTCATAATAGTTTGAGTGGAGAAATTCCTTCAGCATTAATTGATCTAACCTTTCTTGAGGTATTCAATGTGGCCAACAACAACCTATCAGGTAAAGTTCCAGATATGAAAGCACAATTTGGAACATTTGAGAAAAGCACCTATGAAGGAAACGTATATCTTTGCGGACCACCACTAGATAAAAGTTGCAGCAAAGGAAACAAGCCAGATCCAACACCAACCCAATTTTCAAATGCAAGTGATAGTAAATGGTATGAAATAGATCCTTTGGTCTTCCATACAAGCTTCTCGGTATCTTACATCATTTTCTTCTTTACTGTTATGAGTCTTCTTTATATTCACCCTTATTGGCTACAAAGATGCTCCAACTTGATGGAAGATCTTATATACTCATGTTATTATTTTTCTTTTGATACATCAAAAAGGCTGTCAAATTGTCTATGTAATTAAGATACATTGATTTTCTTTCAAATCATTAATGATAATAATAATGGTCAGTTATCTATGAATTTGATTTTGAATAATTAGTTATTGGGCTTAAATATAAAACAGATGTTCCCTTAAACTTGTTATTCTATTTGACTATGGAGATTGTTTTCCATATTTGAGAATTCTTCATTCTATGTGAATTGGGATTAAATAAATCAAGTATAAATTAAAAAAATTAAAAAGTTGTGCCCAAATATATGAGTCATATCCAACAACAGCACAATGTTCGAATGAAAGCACCACAAAGTTTTTGTTGAATTTGATATTTAGTAGCAACATTCGGACTTTCATTGCAAACTACTTCATATTACTAACTACAATCTTTCTAGTTGCAAATAGTTTTATTAGCAACAAGTTTATTTTCCTTGCAATTAAAAGTATTTGCAAAAATAAAATTGTTGCATTGATAATCTCGATTCTCATAATTAATGGTTATTTCAGTTATGCAAGCTACAAAATTCATAATAGCTAAAACATTTAGAAAGAAAAGAAAATGATGGCCGATGTATGACCATATTTAGTACCAATGAAGGCATTTCTCATGTGGGTTTTAGTGGTTTTTTTTCAAACTCGTGTTCACAAAGGTTGGTTGGAGGAAGAGAGAATTGGTCCACTTTAGGGCTATGCTAAACCTCTAATAATGTGATAACCACAACTAGCAAAATAGAACTTGAAACACCAAAAAACAATCCCATCCACTGGAACAACCTAGCAACTAGAAAATGTTGCCTTGCACAAAAATATTAGATATTAAATAAGCATGCCACAATAGCACATCCAATGTAGGTGAATTTTTGCAAATGAAAAATGGGAGATGAGATGGTTACCTAGTAGTACCATGTCTTTGGAGCCATCGTGCCTAAGCTAAGGGTGCTACGACCTTAATGGAAAGAGTTAGGGACAGTGGTGCACTGTGAGAACCGATTGGTTCTGGTTGATAGGCTCAGCTTGGACATCTTCAATTTATATCGTTTTTCCACTAGAACATAGAACCAAAGGACCTTGCAATCCTGAGAATGTAGACAAAGTCACTGCAATGCATATGCCAAGATCCGTAGCCGTGAGGTGATTTGCAAGTAAAGCTAAACCCACTGCCCCAGATGGGATGGGAATCTCCACTGTTTGAAGGCACACGAAGGGACTATTCCACACAGTACAATAAGGGCAACACAATAGATTCTGTGATTAATGCTAAGTTTAAGGCAGCCCGATGAGTATACAGTTATAGGGGTTAGGGAATGAAGCAGAAGGGGGAGGCACTCTGTGTAACGGGATAATTAGGGCAACGTGAGAGGGGCAGATAGGCAAGGAGAGAGGAGAGAAGCACATGGGTCTATCAATTGAAATCAGTGATCATTGTTTTTTCTTTTTTGGTCTTCAATGGTTAGCATATGGGTTCAATCAAGATATAGTGATGGAATAAGTTGAAGGTGAGATGAGATATTATCTTTTTACTATTTGTTTTCACAAATCAGTTGTCCGTACAAAAGTAGAGAAGGTTTGTGTTTCAACTCCAAAAACAAACAAGCCCTTATTCAGATCATTAACTTCTTCCTTCATGGGTTGACCACTCAAAGAGTGATTAATATGGGTGGGAGTAGGTCACGTGAAACTCCACCACAGGTCTGTGATATAACTGTCCCTCGATAATTTAAAGCAAGATCCTTCTTATCATCATGAGGATACTCTATTCGGGGGTACTTTTGGGGGATTATGTAAAGACCTGGTCGGTTATGAGCCCAAATCCAAGCAAAAGTTTAAACCTAACCCGGCCACAGGAAAAAAATAGTGTCAGTTTGACTAAACCCTAAACCCTAAAGCCCCTAAAAGCAATGTCATTTCAGTCCCGTCCCAAATCGACCGAATCACTTAGATATATTTTTTAAACATATATATTATATTATTTTATATAATAGTTGTATAAGTTAATTATGTAATTTTTTCTAATCTATCACCATTACTTATATAAAATGTAAAATAATATATGCTATCACTTAACTAATGTATCATACAATAAATCATATGGTGATATAGGTTATTATATGTAGATATATGCTAAAGTACTAAGTTAGTAACTATTAACATTATAAATATAATTATAATTAATTATTTTTTTAATCAATTAGTTACATGATCCACATTAAAGAGCTCACTTAATTTTGATTTTACTAACTTAATTACTTTTTTGTATTAATTTATCTACCAAAAAAACAAAAGAGGAAAAAAATATTTCTAGCTCATATTGGACCAACCAGACTGATAGCTAATGGTCCGGTTCAGTCCTTAGCGATAATTGGTTTGTCCAGTCTGAAAAAAGGGTGGACCAAAAATTTCGGTATGTGACCCCGAATCGGACTAGACCAAACTGAATACACCCCTAAAAACACAATTTTTTTTTCCTCTTCTACCCTCCATAGTGCCCCTCATCCCCTCTTTCTTCATTTGCCTCTTCATGTCGTCCAACCCTTGTTACTACACCATGTCGTCTCTGCTCGTTGTTGGTAAGTTTTCTCGCTCTTCTTGTCTCTCTCTTCCCCTTTGCTTCTCTTTGTGATTTTTTATCTTCCTGTTGGATTCACAGCCAGTGTACCATTATCACCCAAGGTAAACATCATGCCACCGCCTAGACTCCCACACTGTCGCCTTCCACCTTGCCATTGTATGTAAGCTATATCTACTCCACCATCTCTTTCCCTCGTTCTTTATATTCACCTCTCTCTCTCTCTCTCTCTCTCTCTCTCTCACACACACACACACACACACACACCCTACCATCTCTATCACTCGTTGCACACACTGATTGCATGCTGCCACCACTTTGCAATATATATCTCCACCGCATGCTGCCACCACTTAGGCCTTACACCACATAACTCTGTGGCATCAAGCTCTCATCCCCAACCCTCTGTTAAGTGCCCTAAACTCTCTATCAGCCACACCTCCACACCATGTCACCTACACTAATGAAGTTACATGAAACAACTGGTGAGCCTCTCAATTCCTATCTCTCGGTCATGTTCCCTCTCTCTATAACCGCTTATTTGTCCCCTCTGCCAGTAGAAGTATAGTGATGAATGGAGGGCACCACACAATATCTAGCCAAGCCACCTCACTCTGTTGAACATCCTTTACACAGTGCCATTTGCCTCACAAATCCATCTGAATACCACTCCGAATTGGTTAAGATATTCATTTGCTCTTCCCATCAAATATACCTCTATTTACATGACTCAATTGGTTGATGTTTACTTGAAATTGGAACTATTTATGATTGTAGGTTTGTTTTGGGTTTTGGTGATAAATGCTAGAAATGGAAATATATGTGGTTGATTGATTTGGGTCTTTTGGTTACTCCTTTGGAGTTGAATCCGTGTGCTAAGTGATTCACCATGATGGGTGTCGAACTCTAACTGAAGCTTGTGATGGGAAACTTTGACTCGTAAGGCTATCTTTTGCATCCCTAGCACCATGAGCCTCACCCTCTCCAACTACTCCTCCAACCTGTCATTGTAGCCATGCTCAAAGTCCCTCTCCTACCCTAACTAATTGGCTTCAAGAAAGCTACTCTCTAATTTCTCCCACACATCTACCAACTCTCGATGAAGGTTGTTCAACTCCATCTGTTGATAACGGAGGAGGCCAACTAGCTTAGAACAGGTGGCTTCCCATTTCTCCCTTTTAGTTGCCGCCGTCTCAATAGCTTGGTGGCAAACGACCTAAGCTGCTAGTGAGTGACTGCAATGCCCAAATAGCTATTAGATGATACCATAGGAAGAACACACAATGAAAGTACATGGACATACCCTGGAAAGGAAATGCTCAAGATCAGCCATGGTCTTATGCAAAGCCGGATCCTTAGAATAGTTAGTTGGAGGGGTAGACGCCAAAGGGCCTAGTGGTTCTGAAGAGCTAGGTCCACACCAACGAGTAAGCCAAAGATTGCTAGATCCTCCTAGATGACCCAACCGAGGAGCAAGGAAAGAAGTGAAGTAGAAACCATGCCCACCTCAATTATGGGCCCACACTCCATCTTTCAAACATGATCCCCCATGACCTCGCCAGTGAGGATGTGAGAATATGGGTCTCCTTAAAGGAAGATGACAGGGAAGCCTCCCCGCCCAACAATGATATATTGGATGTATAAAGGGAAGCAACCATTTTTCCCTATTGGGCCCAAGGCTTAGAGGATCGTCCATTGGTAGAAATCGGCACCCTAAAGAAATGTCTTGGGTCTCACCCCGAAAGGCATAGACGAGACCCAAAAAGAGGCAATAGCCATATCCTCAAGACCCCAGAGAAAGAACGGTTAGCGGGAGGGGAATGTGCTTTCTTACCAACTCCCTACACCTTCATAGGGTCACTCAACACCAATAGCGGAGTCTCTAATCTCTCAAACAACATCCCTGCAAGTGGGTGGTGAACTTTGCTTGAGATGGGTGCAAAAAATACTCAAGCCTAGCAACATATGGATGTCCTCCTCCCCCTGCTCGAATATCTCTGCCAAATAACCATAATCAAAGGGGTGGATTGGGACTCCATTCAAGCACCAGGTAAGGAGGGGAGGCACAATCATGGCGACATAGAATCCCCCTTAGAGGCACCATTGATGAGCCTAAACCTCATCAAATCACTAGCATTAGAGGCACCATGGCCTAACACTGTGGCCCAACACCATGTTAATGTCCTCTTCCACCCGACAAAAGACCTTTGAGACACCCCCAAATTCCACTTGGGATTTTGTGAAGCATGATGCATAGGAACAAGCAACACAAGGTTATCTACCCCTCTTTCATGATAGATGCATGCATATAAACAATATGCAATATTCACAGAAAATAAATTTTTTTCCTTGAGCAATACTATGTACCAGAAATGATGTATCCCAAAATAACATAAGTATACTTCATAACAAATGTCCAAAAGTTACAGTACTTGGTCAAAAGGTCTATAACAACATAAATAATGGAGACAATGCTCCTTACGTATAATAATAAAAGAAACATAACTACTAAGCTAGTTCAATGAGTCGCTTGCACTAAAGAGATAAGCTCTTTGTCATTGCATCGTGGCCTAATCGAACTCGTCCAGCTAATCCTCTGTTGGTTCTTCAAATTCTGACATATGATCTACCATTTCAGGGAGAATGGTAGTAGAGACTACCAAGTGAGATTTGATTACAAATTTCAACAAATTAACAACTAATTTAAACTAGTAGTATATAAATGCATGCATGACAATAAAATATATGAATGCTAACATGTACATAAATGATCATGACATGACTTGGCAAATAGCATGACATTTGCTGACATAACCTGAATTGTAACTGACTTGGTTGAACTTGAATGTGAAATAAACATGATGTAAAACTGAAGATGAAATTGACCTGAACTAAACTTGAAACTGAACATGAACTAAATGTGAACTTGACTTAACAATATTCTTGTCTCATTAATTAAACAATAACTTGACTGTACATAGATGTAAGACAACTAGAATTGAAAAATATTTCCTGATGGAGTCGTATGACTCATGACATGGCATAACATGGCGTGACATGTTCATGTGACTAATGGTATGATATAACATGACATGTAACAGATAAACATATACAATAAAATGATATGGCATAAAATGACATAACATGTACGTGGAACTAATGGCATGGCATAACATGACTTGTTATAGATAAATATGTACTTGGAAATAAATAATGGCATAGCATAATATGGCATGTAATAGATAAACATGTACTTGGAAATAAATTATGGCATGGCATAACATGGCATGTAACAGATAAACATGTACTAAAAAATAAATCATGGCATAGCATAACACAACATTTATAATAAGCATATTAAATGTGAATGATGGTTTCTTACCACAACACATACGCAAATATCCTAAAAGTAAGTTAGAGGCTAACTTACAATGATTGTAGCTTGACGTAAATTAGCACAAACTAAAGTGAACTAAATGTTAATAATTCTAAAAGTTAGAAATTCTTATTAACAAATTTAGAAACATAAAAACACTTACTCAAGGTAAAATTATTATTTTACCATTCAATCCACAATCTTGTTGGCTATGCCACCTCCCAATATTGTGAAAAGCACTCCCATTTCCCATTTTCAAGCATTCCCCCTATACTTTCCCACCATTAACCCACTATACTTGTAATTGACTAAGAGAAGTACTATAGTCATAAAAAAATATTTTATAAAAGTATATTCATAAACTAAAATAGTTTCATGTGATATGTTACATCTACTTTACAATAAAGTAACTTTACAATTAGATGTATCACATCAAGCAACGGTCATTTTGTGAGGTTACTTCTATAAAATACCTTTATGGCCAATACATTTGTCACTAACTAATCAATTAGGGGTGACAATTCGAGTTCATGGGTCCTGTTCATGTTGTGTCAATCCAAACTCGCACCATTTAATTAAACGGATCAGACCTAAAACCAAATCCAACTAGGATGACACGACACAACCCATAACCCTATTAGTAATTAACTTTTGTTGAGTTAACCTAGACACAATCCTTTTAACCCACTTCAATTCATTTAACCTATTTAATATAAATGGATTAAGCTAACCCTTATATTTATTTTTTAACTCAATTATATAATCTCATATATAATACAATGATAACTATATAAATAATTCACAATTACAATTGGATTCATGATAACATATCTTAAAATCAATATCCAATCCAATTATATATAAGAAAACTAATATTTTCATGAACTAAAATTACATACTAACAAAAAAAGTTTAGTAGTTTGAGATATTAACATAATCAAATACTAATATTAATATCACATATTCTCAACAACAAAAACAAACATATAAGACTAAACAATTATAAAATAAGAGACTCTTCAAGCTAGATGTAGTGAACATCTAAGTTTTACACCCACGATACAACCACATCATGTTTCTTTCTTTGATACCATGGATGAAGTGTAGAGGAATGTCATGCACGCCCCTCTCAAGCCTCTACCAAGCCCTATAAGTTGAAACTCTGAAGCTCTCTCTCTCCTCAACTCTCTGATCTTCAACCCAATCCGTGGATATCTCTCCAAAGCATACATAAACTCTAAAGACATGCATAAAGAAAATACCAAAATCTATGAAACCAAGAAGATATATAGGAAGGAAAAGCTCTCCAGGACAAACCACACATATATACACCTCCCAAATCTCCATCTCTCTCTCTCTTTGAGTTTTTTTTTTCTTACATTCATTTTGATCTCTTCACAATCTACAGTTTTAACAAAAAACTATTAACAAAAAGAAAAATGTGAAGAAGAATAAGAAGCGGAGGAGGCATTTTCTCTTTACGACCTTCCAAGACTTTTTGAACCACTCCCCACGATCGAGCTCTGAGACACTGGATTTCTTCAAATTCTTCAGCGACTTCACTTCTGAGATGTGTCCAGCTGATGACATCTTCTTTTGCGGAAAACTCATTGCTATCAAAGAACAATATTTTCCTCCAACCTCCCATCAAATTCCCAAAGCATCCACCAGTACTAAAGAAAAGCCAAACAAATAAAGTTGAGTGACAAATATCAACTTGGTGAGAAAGCAATGGGGGGCTTGAGGACAGAGAGAGCCACAGGAGTAGAGATAAAGAAGGGACGGTAAGGACACGGAGAGAGGGTGACAGGCTTGAGAGAAGAAAAGACTCGGAATGAGATCAGAAATACATGAATAGCAATAAAATAATTCGTAAATAATAGTAAAATTATTTAAGTTACGATCTTTTATTGGATTTTAAGAAAAAATAGAGAAAAGTTATATAAAAATTTTATAATGTTAAAATGAATATTATTTTTAATATTATTTTTATTTTGAAATTTGAAAAAGTGAATTATTTTTTATATTTTGTTTGGAAGTTTTGAAAAATTGTAATGATTAGGTAATTATTAGATGAAGAAATTAAAAATTTGAAATTGAAATATGCATATATTTGAGTGATATTTAAGAATAAAATTAGATGAGATGAGATTAAATGAGATGAGATTAAATGAAATCATCTCTATTCTCAAACAACCCACAACAATGGACATAAGAGAAAGGAAATGAGATTTTGTAACTTGTATGTCGCTCTATGGTAAGTATAATAGACTAATGACATATATGTCACCCTCATTAGGGAGTGTAGAACTCCCAAAGGCATCACATCTGGTTTGATAAAAAATTTAACAAGTAATATATATTTGTGTTATACGGGTTGATTGCGGGTTTCGCGGATTGACCTGCAATTGACCCGTTTAATAATCATGTCTTATCGAGTCATTTGTTTTTATTCAAACTTATTTATATCAAATCCAAACTCATTTATTTCTTGTCAGATTCATGGATCATATTCTATATTATCACCCCTAAGGTTCGGTTTGGCCACTTGAGAATTTTGAGATAAGAATTTTGAATTTTAAGATGAAATATTAAAATATTTTGTTTTAATATTATTCTTGTTTTGGGATTTGAAAAAATTAAGAAAAAGTTGAATTATTTATTATATTTTGTATGATGATTTGGAAAAGTTATAATGATAAGATGAGAATTTCGAGTTTGAGATGAAAATTTTGTATGACCAAAATGAACTTAACTGACCCTAAATAATCTTTATATAAAAAAAATAAAAAATAAAATTCCGAGTCTCAATCCCACACTTTTCACACCATTGAAATATGTGATTTTACTCTTTTACCCTATTTTATTTTACACTTTAAAAATTTTGGTACGTTGAGTGTGAGACTGCTATGTAGCATGCCTAATTATATATATATTAGCGTGGGAAGGTTATTTCTGACTTAAATATTTATTACCTCGAGTATTTCTAGGCCTACTGACACGTACCATTTGAAAGTTTATGCAATATGTTACAAGTTGACATTAAAAATTAAAAAAACAAAACAAAAAAAATATATTCATAAGTCTCATACACTATACATTACTCTTTTTGTTTTTGTTTTTAATTTTTTTCTTTTACCAAATGTGTGGTATATGGATTATGAGTAGAAGAATTAAATTATTTTAAGAAGAATAAAATAAAATAAAAAATCTTTAAAAAAAAAAGTGTGGTGTGTGGTGTATAGGAGTTATGGATAACAAAACCCTTTAGTATTTAATCTGGAAGTTTTTTAAAAAAATTTAATTACTTCTTAGCTTTAGTCCTCAAAATAATTATATTTTATATTCCAAAATTTTTTTTTTAATTTGATTTTTTATTCCAAGTTCTGTGTTTTTAAATTGTTTGATTTAGTATTTTATTTAATGTTATTTTCATAACCGTTTGATCAAATAGAGTTTGTGTGAAATATGTATCAAAACTTCGATTGGATTCGACATGACGATTAAGGTAATTCAGGGGAGATGATCAAAAGGACCATCATCGATCCAAAAAAAAAAAATCATAAATCAAACTGGTAATTGGTTGGATTTGACCACGATGCTTAATCATGCATTAAGTTGAAAAACTAGTGCGCTCTCAAAGTGTCCAATCATGGATCGAGTGAAAGCGAAGCCCAAACTTAGCTTGCGAAGGCTATTTCATGCCCTCATAGCTTCGGCCTTGAGTACGTCCACGAGCAGGTAATAATTTTCCAGAACTGAACTTTTATGAAAGAATTTGAGCTTTTTCTCAGTAAAACACATTGGCTAAACACCATTGCTGCCACTTCCAACGACAACTAATGCGTGAAGGCCACTTTGTGATTGACAACTTTCACTGCCACTGTTATCAATGCCATAGGTTATATATCTCATTAGAAACCACGCTCGTCAAGCTTACCACAGTCAATAGAAGAATTTTTAATGACACTTTTCATAACTGAAAAAATGAAAACTTTTACTGAAATCCGAAATTCCGTTTCTATTCAAATTGGTAATTTAAAAAAAAAAAAAGGGTTTCAAAGTAATTTAAGGCTCATATATTGGCAATGAAAAACAGCGTTAAACGTATACTTTATCATAAGAAGAAACTCAGTACTCGTACGTACATTTTTCATACCCAATAAAAGGCACTATTGTCATATGGATTGTTTATTGCATATGCAATTTGTTTACAAAAAGAGGACACAAGCTGCATGGTCAGTAGTAATAATTGACATATTCCAGATATTGTAAACAAGTATATCATTATTTCTTACTTTGTTCGAGTGCTTAATGTGGCATTGCTTTTAACATATCGCCATAATTAGTTGTAACTCAAGCATTACGACCGTTTCTCCATCGCTGGATTGGCAAGCGGAAGTACTTAGCGAAAGAAGTTTTGGGAACTGGGATGAGCTTCCCAACTATAGCCAGAGGCCAGCTGTCAGAATTACAAGGGAAAAAGTTCAGGCCCATAGCAACTGGAGTAAAATAATTTTTAGTACCTTGCATGCATGTTAACTTCGGACCTGAAACTTGCATACTTTATTTTGTTCACCTAGAGTAACAAATGTCATATGAAAACAAGCTGGCTTGTGGGATTCATAAAATAATTTCGAATTTTATTACTAATAAATATTATTCAGAGTTTTCTTTGTGTTTTGGGCAAATCTCCTATCTTCTCCATGTAAAATATCTGTTAAAACTAGTCAGCAGAATAATCGCTATTCTGTTCATTATCAATTGCAGAGGTTTCAGAAATTAGATGAAACAAGACTCCAATTATTTTTATATCCAGAGTTGAAGTATCTTATCAGTAGCTACTGAAAAATGACTGAACTAACCTGACAATACCAATACCAATGGTTATAAGCCATTGCTTCCCATTGAGTTTTACTGTTGATGTAAATTTTCCAAGGAACTCAATGATAATTATCTACAAAATTGTTAAAACAAGCATTATTAATAGCAAGTGATTGCACATGTGAAATACTCTGAGTTTGTTAAAACATTATAGTGGCTGGTTACCTGAAGTACTAAAGTCATTCCAACTATACCCAAGAAGAGGTGGTTTCTGGTGACACCACTGAAGACGTTTATTTCATCTGGTTTCCGAGCATTGAACTCATTGAATATCTGTATTTGAAACATTGGCAAACTAAATGTTGCAACTTATATTGATAGGAAAGTAAAAGTAAGTTAAAAGTACACAATTAGGTAAAAGGTCAGTTTTCCTTATTTCATTGAAATCCATCTACGAGATCCTATTAATTTAAAACCTTTTCAAATTGGATTTAACTGGTTCAAAATATTGAATTTGAACCCAAGACTGAATTCACAAGGCACTCTTGCCAATGACTAGTTAACTAGTTATTTGACTAGACTGGCTCAAACATTAATTTGTACTTTTCTACCCTGATATTCTTAGCTTTAGATTAGTTTCATAAGGTTCTAAAACACAAAGATCAGCTATTCAATTAAAATATAATTTCCACAAGATTTCAGAAGTCAATTTGTGTTCAAACCCTAGTTTCCGACTTGTCCTTGGTGATTTAGGTGAGTTTTCTTTATGTTGCCTTAAGTTTTTCCTTCAAGATTCAAATGTAGTTCTTGAATGACCATCCCAATGGAATCTTTTATCTTCTTGAATGGTTTTGACAACACCAGTGCAAGAATTGATCTTTCACAAAAACTAGTGTGATTCTGTCATCACAATCATTTTGGCTACTCATGGTTCTTTCAGTGTTTTGTTTTGTTTTTTTTGTTTTTTTTTTTAAACATCGAAATTCCTCTCCTCCCCAGTTTGTTCTTTGATTGTGTTGATGTTAAGTCAAAGACTTTAGAATAAAATGAAAATGGAGAAAGATGCATTGAGCGTGCTGTTCTGCTGTCTATACAATCTACCAATAATAAGTTCAATAAACAACATGATTATCACAATGTTGCTTGGTTTTATGATGTATGATTTTTAAACATAGTTTTGAAGTGGCATGTTAGAATTTTGAAACAAAGCTAGAATTGGTGAAAAAAAAGTTTTACAAGACATGTTATTTAATGTTATTATGTTAGAAACTCGTATCATCAACAATTTGAGCTGAACAGTGAATACTTGATTAATTTATATGTCTTGAACTCCAATAAAACATGGGGATCCTTGTTCAACCTTGGTTCATATAAATACTAACTAAGCTCGAACTCAACAAAAGCTCAAATCAAACAAAGTAAAACAAGGCGAGTTCGAGTTGGCTTGAAATTGAATTCAGTTTTTGAGGAAGGTAAGATGATTTTATGTGGATGACATTGTGATTATAGGGAGTGGCATAGTTATCAGGCTGACAAAAATTTTTACAGCAGTGCTTTTCACACCAAAGATTTGGGTAAGCTTGCATACTTCCTTGGAATTGAGGTTGCAAGGTGAAAGATAGGCATGAACCAATCTAAGAGGAAGTATGTATATACTCGAGGAAGCTGGAATCTTGGATAGATGGATGAGACTTGTTCTTAGATCTTAGCAGAAACAATCAAGTAGTTGGGAAACTCAGTTATCTCACCATCACAATACCAGATATCTCATATGCAGTTAGTGTGGTGAGTCAGTTCTAAGTCGTTCCAAGATTCACATTGGGACATTGCTATCCTTATTATTCAAGATACCAGAAGAAAGCCCAGGGTGAGGTATACTATTTAGGAAACTTGGTCATCTCAGGGTAGAAGACTTCACAGTCGCATCAATCTAGAGTTGGTGTCTTTACCAAGAAGAGGTACTAAGTGTTCGTATTTAATATGCTATTTTCATATCGAAGACTTCAGTTAATGTCTAAGTTTCATAAGGTGTAACCTCTGTAAGAGGGTTTCGTGACATAGTATGTTGTTTAGTCTATTAATAAAGTTTGCTTTGATTTTAAGTTTTGGTAGACTAAATATTTTTCTCACAATTACCTATAAATTGCTTATGCATTCACCGTCTGAATCTCCTATAGAAGCAAATTAATCTTCATAATCTAAAATCCATCCCTAGTAAAGGTTTGTTGTTTTCTGAACATGATCCCTCCTGAATTCTACTAACAGAAATGCAAGTCGAGTAATCTACTTCAGGATATTGCACTTTTGTGGGAGAAAATTTTGTGAGTTGACATTGCAAAAAACATAATGGTTGCTAGGCCAAGTTGCAAAAACATTGTTCAAAGCCATGGAACATGTAGTTTTGAGTTATTATAGTTGAACATTTTATTGAAGGAAGAAGGGTATGACTAATGATACCGTAAGATGGTCTATGAAAATAAGGCGCAATTAACATTGCACACAACTGGCCCGATAACATGATGGCAAGCGAAATATCTTTGTCACAACTTCGAAAATACTTTGGAAAAGGAAGAATCTATTAGCGCCTTTCACACGACTATATTGTACCTATCTTACTCTAGTACAAATAACTGGTTATTGGAATGAGAACCCAATTATGGGTTATTTTCCTCCGACAGTCAGACTCTCTCTATCCCCCCCATGGGCGCAGGAATGAATTACTTACTTGGCAAAGGACAAATGCATTGAATATCATAGTGTTCTTCACTTGAGTTGGATTTTCTACATTGTCAAGATGAAGAATACTCGTGCCCAAGAAGTTGAGAACAAGGAGAACACTAACTTGATACAAGGCCTGCAATGGCAAGCATATAAGTAGAACATAACAGAAATATATTACACATTTTCTGTGGTACTATCTTCCAATAAAATAATGCTCATAGAGAACAGATACCTGAATGAGTAGGTTCCTCCACATGACATTAGTTATAAGAGGTTCCCTAGGAAAACAGACACGAGATATCTCATCACTCCAAATCATATGACTTAAATAGTGGCTCAAGTAGACAATATGATCATACAAATATATGCAGCCTAGAAAAAGCATTCAAATATCTACATAAAGCTTCTCCAATTTTAATTTACTAAAGAGATCCTAAACCCCATAGTTCTAAAACAGGCATGAATTAAGGGAGGGTAAAGAGAGGAAAAGAAATTAAAACAGAATGGGCCATGACTCTACACCTCCTTTCTATCCTCTCCTAACAGAAAAAGCACTCAGCTTAATAATACACTAGATCGAGAATGATGATATCTCAGCATTATTCATAATGGTTCAGAAAGCCAAGCCAAATCAGTAGACCTGCAGATTGTGGTATCAAACATTTGGAAATCAATTTAACCATATCATGGATCCTGCTTCCTCAAGATATCCTTGGAACCCAGATTAGATACTACTGAAATAACAGAAACCATTGTGATAATGAACAGTATGTAATATGCAATTTGCCTGAAAATATTTATAAGGGTAATCACCCTGAGTAATTTAACTAGTACAGGCAAAACCTACATTAAGGGCATGTTTGGACATTATGAGCATTCTAAAAATTCTCAAAACTTCTCATAATTTTATTCCTAAAAGTTACTCAAACACAACATTTTTCAATTTCAAATTTTCACAATTTCAAATTTTCAACTTTTTCATCTAATCAAATTACCTAATCATTATTCAAACACAAAAAACCAAAACAACTTTTTCAAACTTAAAAACAAAATCAAACCAATAATCAAACAATGTTTTAACTTTATAATATTTGTATTCAACTTTTTCTCTCTCCTTTCCCAAAACCCAATAATCAAACAATTTCACTACTATTCACAAAATTATGAGATACTCCCAAGTGTCCAAACATGCCCTATAGTGACGACAATATGAACTAAAATTTATAAAACAGATATAATGGCCATAACATATACAATATCAACATTAGGACAAACCTTCGGCCAACTGGTGATCTATGCATAAGGTGGTTGGTTGGTAGTTCTGTAGCCAAAGCAAGTGCTCCAAGAGTATCCATTATTAGATTAACCCATAGAAGCTGCAGCGAAGAGACACAGGGCAAATTCATTCTTGGAAACTTAGAGGGAAAACTGAGTCATAAAAAATTGGTTGACTGCAAGCAATCCAACTTCATGATGTCACAGACAACCAATAAAACCCTGAGTACTAAATTATAGTGAAAGATTAAGTGCCAGAAAGTTGTGTACTTGAAAACTTCCCCAGAAAAATATGAACAAATAAAAGCATTTATAGTTCATTGTGATATAGAAAGATTAGGAAACAGACATATAGAAACTATATATATATATATATATATAGAAAGATAAATCTAAATTCCAATTGTTCAATCTTTGCTAGCTCTTCGTGTATACCAAATTTTTATGCACTGAGATCATGTAACAATCTTAAGATTGACAAAACAAAGTTATATGAAGGAACCAATAGTGTGGGGCCCAACAGTCTATTTTAGGAATAAAGCAATGGTATGAAAAAAAGAAGGTTTTTTCAGTATATTCATTAGAAACTGAAATTTTCTGAAAATGCTCATGCCAAAAGTAGTGATTAATACATATATTTTGGACCTATTCCTAGATTCTTTGTCCGGCCCTCATATGTCATATTTGAGAATGCTCAAAGCAAGTTAATAGCCAATTATTACAGTACCCACTATCTGAGGGGTAGAGAGAGAGAGAGAGAGAAGAACCTGCACTGCATTTAAAGGAACATCACCAGAGGATACTGCTGCCACAACATTAATCGAAAGAGCTGCGACATTAACTGTGAGCTGGAATTGAATAAATTTCTGAATATTTGCATACACAGAACGGCCCCAGCGGACAACCTAGTCGGAGTAAATAAAAAAATCCATACACATTACAAATATGAGATATTGGGGATTGCTATAACTATTCTACCATATTCAACCACATAAAGGAGAGGAAAAATTAGAAAGAAAATATGTGCACCATAACTTATTATTAGTCACCATAAATCTATAAGGTATTTGCACTGGACTCATCGGATCACATATAATTTTAAGTGGCTTACCTGAGACCATAGTGGTAAACCCCATGTGAAAGAGGCAGCTACTTATTCCTTGATGGGATGATATAATCAGTAAACTCAACAAAGTCCCCATCCAGAAACTTAGGCTGTTAAATTGTAGCACAACCAGTCCCTCTCCCCGACAAGAATTATAAAAAGGTTGACAGTAAATTTTGAAACCATCTTAACGTGGATCCCTTACACAAATGAACTAATAGGAGAGTTTCAAAATAGCAATTACTTCCAAGCTGATTGAACCAATAACAGATTAACAGGTCCTGGCTATAACACTCCCAATCTAAGCATGTTTTAACATTATAAATGCATTCACACCACAAAAATAAAGGTTAGGGTTTAGATGCCTGTTAAGTAACATTTGGATTATGGATGATTTTCTAGAAAGGGGGAGAGTAGTGAATAGGAAACTAAGCGCAGGGTAAGGCTTTATATTAGACATCAATTCCAAAAAAGGGTTGTTTTATGAATCAAGCAAGAAAAGAATCGAACTTGTAACTAATTAAGGCTTTAGGTCAACCCTAGAAACATTTAATTGTAAAGATGAGTTTTGCATGGATTTTAAATAAATATCAAATGATTTATTGAGAAACTTGAATGGTTTAATGTAAGAGTATTTTCAAAGGACAACAAATTGAAAAACCCATTGACCAAGTACTAGTTACCTAGCAGGCCATGCATGGAGTGGGCAAGTTGTTCTTTCTTAACCTAGGAAGTCCTGACTCCTAACCCTAAGCTATTCTCCTAAATAAGACCTTAAGCCTCCAATTCTATCATACGCCATCCCACAATATTGAGAGGAAAAGAGGAAGAAAATATCTTCAAGAGATCCAACCCAAGCCATCCCCGTCAAGCCAAACCTACCAAACCTAAATTATCTTCTCTATTTCCTGATTCATAGAGCACAAAATTTTGAGAGAGGGTTCTTGAACATATCATTAAGGTTTTTAGCCTTTCGGTACCATATGTAAGGGAAGCAAATAACACCACATCTAGCAGCCAACATCAAGAGGGATAGGAGGAGAAAGTGAGAGTTTTGAGCTATTTAGCCTGCGATCCTTCAGTAAGTGAAAACCAGCTTGATAATTCAAAGTTAAAAAGTTATTATTGGAGTTTGTAATGCTGGAAAAAGAGAAAAACGACTTGCAGAAGAAGATTTTCATGCATGGGTGAATAGCAGGCAAAACATGATTTTCCAAGAAATATAATACAAGGGTTTTCATGGCCTGAACCATGCTGAGCAGCAAGAAAATGACCTTATAGTTTTTAGGAGAATCTGTAAATACATCAAGCCATATCATCAATCGAGTTGTCTTTAGACCTGGTACCAAGCACAACCTATAGTCAAGCACTTTAGAGCCTTGTGGAAAAACAAAAACCCTATAGTCAAGCACTTTAGAGTCTTTGGCAGTAGGTGCTATATCTTGCAGGATCATGAAAACTCACACAAGTTTGATAGCAAGAATGATGAAGGATTATTTCTTGGATATTCATCCAATAGCAAGGCATATAGAGTCTACAACCTAAGGACAAAAACTATCATGGAATCTGTTAATGTGGTTGTAGATGATGAGACAGCTGGGACCACTAAAAATGAGCTTGCAAACTTAGAAAAAATTGGCCAAGCTGTTGAAGAGTATGATCAGAAAATAGATGATGAAGACCACACGGAAGAAACTCCTCAAAATTCCCCTACTCCGCGTGACAAAGAACCCTTCTCACTGGTTACACACAAAAATCACAGGGAAAACATTCTTGGTAAGCTGGGTAAAGGTATGAGACTTTGAGGAAGAGTGCTAAATCAAGTGTCTTATTTGTGTTACTTATCCCAAGTTAAACCTAAGAAGGTATAGGAGGCCTTGAATGATGAAAGTTTGGTCAATGCCATGCATGAATAACTTCATCAATTCACAATAAATGATGGTTGGGAGTTGGTTCCTTGACCTGAAAATTATAATGTCATTGGAACCAAGTGAATCTTCAAGAACAAGTCAGATGAACATAGAACAATTGTGAGAAACAAGGCTAGGCTTGTTGCACAAAGCTACACAAATGGAAGGAATTGACTTTGACAAAACCTTTGCTCCTGTTGCTTGATTGGAATCAGTCCACATACTTCTTGCTATTTGCTTGCAATCTGAACTTCAAGTTATATCAAATGAATGTCAAGAGTGCCTTTTTAAATGGCCTTGTACAAGAAGAGGTATATGATGAACAACCTAAAGGTTTCACTAACCATCTTTGTCCTGATCATGTTTACAGGTTGAAGAAAGCCCTTTATGGACTAAAACGAGCACCCTGTACTGATATGAAAGACTCACAGCTTATCTACTCGAACATGGTTTCACTCGAGGACAAGCTGATAGAACTCTCTTCATCAGAAAATCTGGTACGCAACTACTCATTGCTCAAATTTATGTTTATGAAATTGTGTGTGAAGCAACAGTTGATTCACTTTCGTATGAGTTTGCCACTGAAATGCAATCTGAATTTGAGATGAGTATGATTGGTATGTTAGATTTCTTTTTGGGTATTCAAGTAAAACAAACTAAAGGAGTTTTTATCTCACAATCCAAATATGCTAGAGCTTGTTAAAAAGTTTGGGATGGAAGGTAAGAGTCATGCTCGTACTCCCATGAGCACATATGTAAAAATCAGCACTGATTCTACCGGTAAAAATGTTGATCCTACTCTATATAGAAGCATGATAGAAAGCCTTCTTTATATTACTGCTTTATATTACTGCTAGTAGGCCTGATATAGCCTTTAGTGTAGGTGTATGTGCTAGGTTTCAGGCCGGTCCTAAGGAATCACACCTCACTGCAGTAAAAAAAATCATTATCTTAGTGCAACTGTTGACTATGGCATTTGGTATTCTAAGGATACAAACTTCGAACTAGTAGGCTATTCGGATGTGGATTGGGCTGGAAATGCTGATGATAGAAAGGGTACCTCAGGAGGTTGTTTTTATGTAGGTGGAAAACTTGTTGCTTGAATGAGCAAATAGTAAATTTCTATTTCTTTGTCTATAGCTGAAGCCGAATATATTGCACCTGGAAGTTGCTGCACTCAACTGTTATAGATGAAAAAGCTGCTACAAGATTATGGATTCTCTTAAGAGACTATGATCATTTATTGGGACAACTCAAGTGTCATTAGTATCTCTAAGAATCCCGTTCAGCATTCTAGGACCAAACACATTGATATTAGACATCATTTCATTAGAGTCTTGGTCAAGTCTAAGATTGTGTTCTTGAAACATGTTCCTACTGAGCATCAACTAGTTGACCTATTTAATAAACCTTTAGATGGCCTAAGGTTGGAGTTTCTGAGGAAAGCCATAGGTGTGTGTGACATTAATTGATAGGAATACTTGCATGTTTTTGCATTCCCATCATATCATTAGCTTAAGACATGCATTTCACATACTTCTATTTTGCTTCATTTCTTTTTGTTTGGTTTGGTTGAGTTGTCTTCTATTTTTCTATTTTTTTTCCATAAAAAAAAAAATGATAATAAAAATAGAAAAATAATTATAACCAAAAAGATGAAAATAGAAGGGATCATTTTTGCTTTGCTATAAGTCAAGAGTACTCAGACCCTCACACTTGTCCATTCTTGAAGTTGGAACAATCTCTCTAATTTATTTTATTTTATTTTTTTTGTTAACCACAATGTGAGTGTAGACCCCATGGTTCATATTTTCCGAAAGTCACATTCTAGTGCAATGTGAGGAACTTATTTCTAACATTTTAGACATTAAGAATGTTCAATAAAGATTCATGGATGTTGTACCATGCAGGAGTCTAAACCTTAAATTGACTACTAGTTGAACACCTAGTATACTAAAAGTCAAGCCATCTCCTCTTGCCGGACATAAAGTTTCGATCCATTTAGAAAATGTTGGTGTTAATATATTACGGAAAAAGACAAACAACCTACACGGATCATGTTCTTTAAGTTCTTATAGAAAAAATAATTGCTCTATTCATTGCAGAAAAAGATGAACAATAAAATGGACATACAAATGATTGAGCAGACTTATGTGTTCGGAGGAGATACGTTTGTCAAGTATCTAGGCCCTAGCATAAAGTTTGCCCTTTAAGGTCAAAGATGACTCATTTAGGGGTATTTGTGTCAAAAAGGAAAAATATAAATTAATATATACATAAATAACTTTGATAGTTGTGGCAAGTTGCCTCATTCACACACACATGGACTTTGGTCATGGAGAATTTATAGTGTGTCATCACTTATTTTTGGCTCTTTATTTCAAATAAGAGAGTATGAACCTATTTTAAGGTTGGTCGTGTCAAAATGGATTCGAATTGCCTCTTTCAGAGGATTTTACTCTCCTTATATAGAACATATTTACATGGCTTCTGGTTTACATGGCTTATGGGATACCTAATATTGAGTGGGAAGAACAACCCATCAATTACGAAAGAGGTTTGGCAGCCCCGTGCGTAGCCTCCATCTATTGAGTAGGTAGCCTCCCTTGTTGACTACCTTTCCTATATACAATCTAAAGTACTACAACTATATAGAATTACAATATAACATGAACTGTTATTGTACGTTGACAGCCCCCCTCAAATTGATGCCCGTAGATCAACAAGCATCAATTTGCTACTTAGGAAGCAATGGCGATGACGAGTGAGAGCCTTGGTGAATATATCAGCAATTTGTAGTTCAGTGGAAATATGTAGAAGAGTGATAACACGAGCTTCAAATGCTTCACGAATAGAGTGACAATCAACTTCAATATGCTTCGTGCGCTCATGATAAACAGGATTGGCTGTGATCTGAATAGCACTCGTATTATTGGCATGTAGAGGTGTGGGATCAGTTTCAGAAAAATCTAGCTCAGCAAGCATACCTCGAAGCCAAATAATTTCAGAACAAGCTAAAGACATTGCTCGGTATTCAGATTCCGTAGATGACTTAGAAACTCTGTCTTGCTTCTTACTTTTCCAAGAGATTAACGCATTACCTAAGAACACACACCAACCAGTGATGGAGCGACGTGTATCCGCACAACCAGCCCAATCAGCATCACAATAAGCAGCAAGACGAGTAGAATTTCCGGACGGGAAGAATAAACCACGGGCAGAAGTGCCATGAACATAGCGTATGATCCTACGGACAGCAGCCAAATGAAGATGACGAGGAGTCTGAAGAAACTGACTGACTTGCTGTACAGCAAAAGAAATGTCTGGTCTAGTAATGGTGAGATAAACAAGGCTACCCACCAACTTCCGATATAAACAGGGATCAACAAGTAAGTCACCCTCCTCTTTGCGAAGCTTGACATTTAATTCCATAGGAGTATCAACAGAAGTAGCTTCCTGTAGACCAGCTGTAGCCACCAAGTCACTCGCATACTTATGTTGATTGAGTGAAATACCAGAGGAATTACGATGCACCTCAAGACCAAGAAAATATGTGAAAGATCCCAAATCTTTCATATGAAACGACTCTGAGAGATGAGTCTTGAGCTGGCCAAGTAAGACAGAATCGGAACCAGTGATCACAATATCATCAACATAAACTAAAAGAACAACAATACCCATGTCTGATTTCCGAAGAAATAATGAAGTGTCATACTTGCTTTGCTTGAATGAAAATTGTAATAAAGTTGTGCGGAATTTATCAAACCAGGCCCTTGGAGCTTGCTTGAGACCATAAAGAGAGCGATGAAGCTTACACACATGTGAAGTTGGAGAGGTGAACAGTCCCGGGGGTGGCTTCATGTAAATACACTCTTTAAGATCACCGTGAAGGAAAGCATTCTTAACATCCATCTGATGTAGTGGCCAATCATTGGAAGCAGCAAGAGCTAGAATCAGACGAACAGTAGTCATCTTAGCCACAGGAGCAAAAGTCTCTTCATAATTGACACCATATTCTTGATTATTTCCAAGGGCAACAAGTCGAGCTTTGTAACGTTCCAAACGTCCATCAGATTGTACTTTGACTGAATAAACCCATTTGCAACCCAGAGGAACAATGGTAGGAGGACATGGCTCAATGTCCCAGGTATGATTGGCCTCTAAAGCGGCAATTTCTTCTTGCATAGCTTGTCGCCAACAATCTTGCTTAACAGCATGTGAGTAGCATGTGGGAATATCAAAATTAGATAATGTAGTAGTAAGAGCAGAAGCAAACCATCCATACCTATCCGGAGGTACTGACACTCGAGAAGAGCGACGTGCCAAGTGCTCTGAAGGTGTTGCAACTGACTGGTCCTGGAGCATGGTAGGATCAGATATCGGTTGAGCCACCAGAAGAGACTGTGGGCGGGAGCGTCTCGTATATACAAGTCCTGGTTTGAAACGAGAGCTGACTGGATGAAGATCTGAGAGATGTTCTTCAAAAAAAGGAAGGACCATAGTAGAAGAAGAAGATATAAAGGACACAGGAAAGAAATGTTGATTTTCAAAGAAAATAACATTCCGAGAAATGCGTGTACGATGTAAAGTAGAATCATAGCAAGCAAATCCCTTTTGACACACATTATATCCCAAAAAAGCACATCTAACAGATTGAGCAGACAATTTATGTCGCTCATGAGGAGGTAAATGGACAAAACATACACAACCAAAGATACGAAGATTATCATAACTAGGTTGTTTAGCAAACAAGCGAAAATATGGAGACTCCATATGTAAGACTTGGGAAAGTAAACGATTAATCAAGTGAGTAGCAGTTTTCAGAGCCTCAACCCAGAACATGGATGGAACAGAGGATTCTAACAAGAGAGTACGTACCACATCAAGAAGATGACGATTCTTGCGTTCGGCTACTCCATTCTGTTGGGGAGTAGCAAGACATGAACGTTGATGAAGAATACCTTTAGAAGCTAAGAATGACTGAAATTCAGTAGACAAATATTCTCCACCAGAATCTGTGCGTAATGTCTTAATAGTCGCAGAGAATTGATTCTCAATATACGCGAAAAACTCAGTGAAAGTACGAAAAACCTCAGATTTAGTGCGAAGAAAGTAAACCCAAGTGAATCTGGTATAATCATCAATGAAAGTCACATAATATTTAAATCTTTCATGTGAACTAACCAGGGAAGGTCCCCAAACATCACTATGGATAAGATCAAAACAGTGAGAAGCTCTGCTAGCATGCAAAGGAAATGGAAGAATTTTACTTTTTCCAAGTTTACAAGAATCACACTGAATAGATAAAGAAGAACTTTTTTCATTATCAAGGAGACTTGAGTGCAATACATGAGATAAGATCTGAGCATTGGGATGACCTAAACGACGATGCCACATCATACTCAGATTTGGAACATTATGACAAGTAAAAGACTTAATAGATGGAACTGAAGAAAGTACTGGAACAGGTAAAAATAGTGGAAACAAACGCCCCACTTTAGGTCCCTTCGCGATCGGCACCTCCGTTACCTGGTCCTGCACAACACAACCATCACCAGAAAAATGAACAGCACAATTGTTATCAGCTAATTGACCAACAGAAATAAGATTTGTGGATAGTTGAGGAGCAAGAAACACATCAGTGATTTGAGAAGATGCATCTCCGATAGCAGCTATTGGCAAAGAACTACCATTGGCAGTTTGAATGGCAGATTGACCAGCATAGGGCCTAACATGACATAGAGCAGTAGGAGTATTCGTCATGTGATTAGAAGCACCTGAGTCTACATACCAGAGTTTAGTTGGATTGTTACCTTGAAACCCCATTGCGGATAAGGCCGAAATTAGCATTTGTTGCACCATTTCTGGTGTGCAGTAATTTGCTGCAGGAGGTGCAATATCAGAGGAAACACCTGAGGAAGAGCCATGTGCTATAGAAGTCTGAAATGCTCGAGGCTGCCGATTTTGAGGGCGAATACGACAGTCTTTAATAATATGACCCTTCTTCTTGCAATAAGAACAGTATTTCTTAGAACAATTAGCAGCAATATGCCCATATTCTTTGCAGCAAAAGCACTGTAAGGTGCTAGACTGTACAGGCAGTCCTCGTCGTTGAGCGGCATAAGCCACAGAGGGGAACCCTGAACTACCATGAGAATGTTCCAGAGAAGCTTGAGTACTAAGTCGTTGTTCTTCACGAAGTAACTCACCAAAACAAACATCAAGAGAAGGAACAGGAGAGCGATTCAGTAGAGAAGAGCGAACAGATTCATACTCAGGGCGGAGTTTCATAAGAAACTGATCACGACGACGAGTCTCGTGAAGACTTTGAATAGTGGAAAGAGAAGCAACAGGGACATCCGCAGTAACCAAATCAGAGTATTCGTTCCAAAGAGTCAGGAATGCTGAATAATAGTCTTGGATGGAATGATTGTCATGTGAAAACAGGGCAATTGTATGCTCTAACTGAAAACGACGAGCATCATTATCTTGATGATATACTTTTTTCAAGTAATTCCACATGAATTGGGCAGTGCGATGAGGCCGTAAGTGGGTGATAATATGTGGCTCAACTGAGCCAAGAAGTCAAGACATAATTCGAGCATCAAGCACAGCCCAATCCTTAGATTTATCAAGATTGGGTGCACAATCAATATGAACCCAAAGATCTTTTCCTTTAAGAAAAAGTTCAAACTGAAATGCCCATGTAGAATAATTGTTGCCCGTAAACTTGATACACACAGGTGCAGAATCCATAGAGAAAAAAATTAGAGCCAACCCGTGAAGAAAGAGAACACCGTGAAGGATTTTTTATTTTTTTTTTTAAATGGAGTTGCCCAAAAAAAATTCTCAACACGTGAAGAATTACTCATAGCTCAACACGTGAAGACCAAATAAATAAAGAAAGACCAGGCTGCCGACAGCCACCTTGGGTGCAGAGAATTTTCACAAGTTTAATCCAGAATTTTCACACGAAGGCGCCGAGAGAACCGAGAGAACCTGCACTAACCGAGAGAATTTTCACACGAATAAAACCGAGAGAATTTGCACTAACCGAGAGACCACTGAGAATAATCCAGAGACCACCGAAACCCAAGAAAAAGAAAAACTTGCTCGTGTTCTATGGTGTGAAATCGATGCAAGTGTATGCTGAGACCACCGAGAACCTGCCGAGAACTTGCAGAGTTTATGCTGAGACCACCGATGCAAGTTTATGCTGAGAATAAATCAGAAGGCGCCGACACAAGAAACCGAGAGGAGAGGGAAAAAAAAAAACTACACGGGCGACACACGAAACCGAGAACCTGTAGAGCACGAACCGGGAAAACGAGAATGAAAAAAAAAAAGAACCGGGAAGGAAGAAAAACAGAACCGGGCAGGGAAGAGTTTCAGCGGTAGGTTGGTCGAAAATTTCTGTAAAAAAATGCTGTAGGATCACAATATTCAGATAGACCGAAACACAATTTTTTTTTTTTTTAAGAAAGCTCTGATACCATGTCAAAATGGATTCGAATTGCCAATCCTGTTTATCATGAGCGCACAAAGCATATTGAAGTTGATTGTCACTCTATTCGTGAAGCATTTGAAGCTCGTGTTATCACTCTTCCACATATTTTCACTGAACTACAAATTGCTAATATATTCACCAAGGCTCTCACTCGTCATCGCCATTGCTTCCTAAGTAGCAAATTGATGCTTGTTGATCTACGGGCATCAATTTGAGGGGGGCCGTCAACGTACAATAACAGTTCATGTTATATTGTAATCCTATATAGTTGTAGTACTTTAGATTGTATATAGGAAGGGTAGTCAACAAGGGAGGCTACGCACGGCGCTGCCAAACCTCTTCCGTAATTGATGGGTTGTTCTTCCCGCTCAATATTAGGTATCCCATAAGCCATGTAAACCAGAAGCCATGTAAATATGTTCTATATAAAGAGAGTAAAATCCTCTGAAAGAGGCAATTCGAATCCATTTTGACAGGTCGTACGTTGGAACATGTTACTTTGACATTTGGTATAATTAGGCAAGTGACTTGACTTTAAGGAAATTATGTTGATTTCAAAACTTTTTTTTTTTTACTGCTTATTGCAAAACAGAGTGTTGGGTTAGATTTTATTGTCGGTCCTAATGGACCTAACTAGAACCCCAAGGTTCAAAGACTACTACTGAGTGTTATGCTTCCCCAATTTCGTCTGTTACAAAAAATAGTGCTTTCAAATCTCTGGCCTATCACTCGTCAAACCGAGCTTCCTTTAAAGAGAGCTTATTTCATGTATGCACTAGCCATGATAGTGTCTATTGACTTTCCCAGGCATGTTGTGGATACTATTCATCGAGCTCATGTTGATAAGGAGCAAAATCTGCCATTTGGGGGTTTAAACACTAAGTTGGCCGCCAAGGCCAAGGTCCCTCTCAAGGTAAATGAGCCAACTATGAAGATGGCTGGTTCTATCTCTGCCATCACAGTAGTCAAATCTAAGGCCCAGTCGTCTAAGAAGCGAGCTCGAACTACAGAGTCCACCTCATCCCCTCCTGAGCCATAGGTGCCCTCCTCCCAGATCTTAGAGCAGCTGACTCTGCTCTCACAGAAGATTGATGCTATTGCTGCCAAGTTGGAAGCCAATGAGCTCAATTTAGAGAAGGACATAGCTGTTGTACACTGTGACTGTTTTCAAGCCAATGACAGGTTGGTTTAGCTGTCTTTGGACGTGCAGCAGGTAATGGAGAAGGTTATGGACTCGGACAATGAGGAGTGAGCCTTGATAGATTTGTGACAAAAATGGGGAGTTGGAGGAGTTGCACTGCTGAGGGGGAGTTGAATGAATTTTTTTTTTTTTTAAATAATTTTAAGATTTAAGAAGAGAACTGAAATTTCATTTTGTTTGGGTCTGTAACAAGTATAGTCCTAACTTTCTGATCTACTGTTGGTTAGATTTGGTACTTTTGCTGGACATGACTATGATGTTAAATGACTATGGATTGTTTAAAATTTCAGTCACTGCTTTTATGTTGATACTTGTGTGTTCGGAATTATGTTTCCCTTGTGGTGTTTTCTAAGTTTTTGATAGGTTCAAGTTACATTCAACAAGTACTTGGTTTTGTCAACAATTCGCCAAAGGGAGAGATTTAAAATGTGAATTTCAAGAGTTTGGCAAGCATTAGGTGACTAAGATGATAGACATCATTTTGAGTTTAAATTATGTGAGTTGCTGAATGTAAAATATTTTGAGTTTGTTTGGAGTTTGTAATTAAGTGTTTCAGAAAGTCAAAACATGTAATTCTAAGTCTCAAGTTTCTTATCTTATCCATTAAAGAGTTTGAATTTGAAACTGCTACAAGATTGTGGAGATAGTTTCCTGCTGTTAGCAAACTGTTAGCAAAACCATTGGGACATATTCAATCTGTCAGCAGAATTTCACTGGGATTTGGAAACTGCTTCTAGAAATATATTTAAACTGTGCTACTAATTAGGAATACACGAGATTCAATTCTGGAGATTTTGAGAGCACTTCCCAGTGCTTATTTTGGTGAAAAAATTCCCTTGAAAATTTTCATATTGTTACTCAAAGCATATGATCGTGAACCGAGGTTCAGATAGTGTGATCGTTTTAGCCACTGGAGTTCTAGTAGAGAAGTCAATATTTGAAGATAACCAGAGGTTCTTGCTACATCACTCAAGTAGAGACAAAATGGTCGTTTGCCTAGTCAAGTAAGAGTGTAACAAATATTTTGTAATTGAAACTTGCTTGTAAAAGATTTCAAATAAAGGATTGACCTTTTTGGATAGGCTGCCCCGTAAGGTTTTACTTTTAAAGGGTTTCCCTTAGTTACCAATTTATGTGTTATGCCATTGATTTTTTTTATATTAATGTTGTTCTTATTGAATAATTGCATGAATATTGATTAACAAATTTATTGATAGAATTGGTAGACCTTCAGAAGTTTTACCGTACAGGGGTATTTAAGAAGTTTCAGAAATATATTTTGAATGTTTTATCTGATGTTTTACTTTGGCTTCTATATATAGAGAACACTGGCATAACAATTGGTTGTTATTTTCTTATCTACTCTATCCTGTTCTATATAACCATAAAACCATCATCTCTCATTTTACAAATCAGCTTCTACTTGAAGTGCATGGTACCTGCTGATGTAAAATAATACAACGGACATTGTGCCAAACTTCCTTCCTAAAAGAGTAATGGCTCTATAGTTCCTATCTATGAAATAAAGCCCACTTTTCATATGTAAAAATATATGAGCCATACATGTGGATATATTAGATGAGAGGTAATGACAATGCCATAAATTTTTCGTAAGTCAGGGTATAGCCCATAAATATCTAAGGCATGTCCATCCTTAACTGGAAGCTAATTTTATAAGAGAAAAAAACAGGTAAAAAGAACAATACTTCAAGTTCATGTCAAGTATATCACAAAGAATAAATGTCAAATGAGTTTTTTCATTCATTCTTTTTTTTTTTTTGCTTTAACATAAGTACGACGGTTAAAATTGAAGATAAAAGCTGCAGAGAGAGAGAGAGAGAGAGAGATGGTGAAATATAATATTTAGGTAAAACGAGCAGACCTGTAGTTTTAGATCTCAGATGTGTCCCAACACACCCTGCTCATGTCTTTCATGTCCCAAAGGTATCTATTTCAAAAGTAAAACACGCATACACGAATCTGTCTTTCCAAACTGTATATATGTTCCTATATATATCCAACATGGATATCGAAACCCTTTTGAGGTAGAGAAATGCTTGGTCTACATAGAAATCTCACAAAAGTAAACTTACAAACTGATGTGATTAGATGTAATGCGGGAGATTGTAAAACTCCTTTTATTGATCTGTTGTCTCACATTGAGTCACATCCATTTGTAAGTTTGCTTTTGTAAGATACCTTTGTAGATCTAGCATTTCTCTTTAAGTTATCCCTGCTTCCTAGATGTAAAGCCTCTCAAAACTATCCCATGTATTAATTCATATAAACTTAATCTCCAAAAATCAACATGCATTTAAAGCAACACCAAATTCATTGAATAGATAATTGAAGGACTGAGAATGGTTCAGTATATTATTGCTAAAAGGATAAATGGTATTCACTGTAAAGATGGTAAAGATGATTTAACCCCTATCTAATAATACCTGTATAAAGTAAAAAAGATCAGATGCCCACTGACCTTTACAACAGAAGCAAAATTATCATCCAAGATAATAATATCCGAACTTTCCTTTGCTACTTCAGTTCCTTGAATGCCCATCGAAAGACCAATATCTGCCTGTAGTCCAAATGGTATAAATGTGATCAACTATGACGAGGAAGTCATTCTTGTGATAATGGAAAGTGTAGTAAATAAAAGTTTTTGAACTACAAGAGGCACAGCAAGAAATTGCTTACACAATGGAAAAATGCACATGAACAGAAGCCCAATACTTTCAGAATCTCGGACATTTATGTCAAAGTCTACTTTTTTTTTTATAAGTAATAAAAGATTTTATTCCCAAGAAATAGGCATAAGCCCAAGTACACAGGACGTATACAAAGGAAATACCTACTACTTTCCAAGAACAAAAGGAAAACTAAAACAGAATCTGGAAAATATCTTCCATTGCAAAAACTTTAGCCCACAAACTCAAAGTACTAAAGAGGAAATCCCTAAGTTCTCCCAATGATCGATCTGTCTTCGAAGCATCTCCCATTCCCTTCAAGCCATAGACACCACATGAGACAAGAAGGAATCATCTTCGAAACATGAGCAGCATTCTTACTACCCTTCAAACCTTTCCACCCTACCAATAAATCCACCACTTCCTTGGCCATTACCCAAAGTAAACCGGTCCAATTTAAAACCTCACTCCACAAGAACCTGGCCACTTCACAATGAAGAAAGAGGTGATTTACAGATCCCCATCCTTCTTGCACATGACACACCAATCAGCAATGAACATACCTCTCCTTCTAAGATTTTCAGTAGAAGGAAACCACCCAACAGAAAAAAGCAACCTTGGAAAAGGAACATTCACTTTCCTTATGTTTTTCCGGGGAAATTCACAACTCCTGTGACAGGTTAATGTTCTGTAAAAAGAGGAGACTGAAAACATAGAATTTCCTGGAGGAAACCACAGTATGCTGTCCACCCTACCAAGCATCAACTTTGAACTATAAATTCTTTCCAGAAAAGCCTTTACATAATCCACTTTCCAGTCATTAACACCCCGATAAAGATGACATTCCACAGAATATTATTGTCAATGCCACAGAAAGACTTTCCTACAGCAGCATTTTGATCCCTAGCAATTCTGAAAAGAGAGGGGAAGTCCTGCCTTAGTGAAGAATCCCCACACAAGTCATCCCAGAAAAGCATCCTCTTCCCATCTCCCACCTTCAATCTAATATGATTTGAAAAAACCCCCATCCTTTTCTAATGAACTTCCACAAACTCACCCCGTACGCACCACTAGTATCTTTAGAACAGCAACCTCCCCACAAACTACCATATTTTACCTCAATAACATTCTTCCAAAAGGCATTACTTTCCAAATGGTATCTCTATTAAACAATCTTAAATTTTTAATCCCCAACCCTCCACAATCAATCGGTTGACAAACCTTCTTCCAACTAACCAAATGGAGTTTTTTTTTTCTCCTTTACCATCCCATTAAAAATTCTGAAATGAACTCTCAATTCTTTTTTCAACCCTTGCCAGCAATGGAAAAAGAGAAAAGAAATAAGTGGGAAGATTAAACAAAGTACTTCTTATTAGAGTTAATCTTCCCCCCTTAGACAAATAGATCATTTTCCAACCAGCTAACCTCGTTTCTATTTTATCAATCACCCCATCCCAAATATTAACAGATTTAAAAGAAGCCCCCAAAGGAAGCCCCAGGTACCTCATAGGGAGTGAAGAAATTCTGCACCCCAGAATATTTGCCAAGTCTGAAATATTCTGAACAGAACCCACAGGAATGACTTCAGATTTCGACATATTAACTCCTAACTGTGATACAGCTTCAAAACACAGCAGAAGTGCTCTCAAAACACGTAGATTGTCAGAATCAGGCTCACTAAATATCAAAATATCATCAGCAAATAATAAATGTGAGACCTTAAAACTGCTCCAAACCTCATTACCCACCACAAAACTGCACAGAAAATTGCCATCCACCGCCTTCTCAATCATTCTACTCAAGGCATCCATAATCATAACAAAAACAAAGGGGGAGATGGGATCACCTTGCCTCAAACCATGTGAGCTACCAAAGAAGCCAACCAGTTCTCCATTCACCAAAATAGAAAATTTCAAAGTGGACACACAATGCTTCATCCACGAACGCCATTTATCACCAAATCCATATCTCCTCAGCAAATAATCAAGGAAATCCCAGCACACATGGTCATAAGCCTTTTCCATGTCCAATTTGATTTAAATGCCAGCTTTCCCAATTTTAATTCTACCATCCAATCATTCATTAGCAATTAAAACAGAGTCTAAAATCTGTCTTCCCCTCACAAAAGTGTTTTGAGATTTTAAAATTAACCTTTCCATCACCCTGCTCAAACGGTTGGCCAGCACCTTAGAAATGATTTTATACACTCCATTCACCAAACTAATAGGCCGAAAATCTCTCATCTCTACAGCCCCTACCTTTTTCAGAGTAAGTGCAATGAAAGTCGCATTAAAACTCTTCTCAAACCTCATATACGAATGAAACTCAGCAAACACCTTCCGAATATCTTCTCTAACTATATCCTAGCAAGCTTGATAAAACGCCAAAGAGAACCCATCCGGACCCAGAGCCTTATCCCTAACCATACCTTTAACCACATTAAGCACTTCATCTTCTTCAAACTCTCTCTCCAACCAATCAGCTTCAGCCAGTCCAGTTTTGTCTCCAAGAAAAATCTTCTGAAAACAGCTGCTCATAAAAATTCACTATATGAGCCTTAATGTCTTCTTGGTCCGTGATAAGCCTGTCCCCATCTTGAAGAACCTCTATCACATTATTTCTTCTATGAGAGTTCGCCATTTGATAAAAGAATTTAGTGCACCTATCTCCTTCCTTCAACCACAGCACCCTAGATTTTTGCCTCTATGAAATTTCCTCCATTAATGCTATGTTTTCCAGTTCGGAGACCACCCCAATTTTTCTTATGCTGTCCTCCCCGGATAACACCCCTTGTACCTCCTTCTCTTCCAAACCTCTCAACTCTTCCAATAGAAGTTTCCTCTTGCTATCCAAATTCCCAAACTCCTCTTTATTCCATCTCTTTAAATCTATCTTAAGAAATTTCAATTTTCCAGCCAAGAAAAAACTAGGAGTGCCAGAAAAATTGTAGGAATTCCACCAACTTCTCACCCTGTCCACAAAACCCTCTTCTTTCAGCCACATGTTTTCAAATTTAAAATATCTTCTCCCACCCTCAATACCACCTGATAGGCACCAAGATGAACCTAGTCTTAAAGATTCGTTGCAAGTTCGGTGAGTTTTCAAATTGATTGTGGGTTCAAGGGATTCCAATTCCACAGGTTCATATCACCACCGCAATCCAACATGATAGGATAATGATTAAAACACAATGTCGGAAATAATTTATGACTCAAACCAGAAAAATGAGCCTCCCAAGAAGGCAAAACCAGAAACCTATCCAGCCTTGAAAAAACCTACCATTAGACCAAGTATAATCTCCTCTCACCAAAGGTAAATCAATCAAATTTAATTCAAAAATTGAATCTGAAAAAGAAGACATAGCATGAGAAAAATAAGATTCCCCCGATCTCTCACTAGGGAAATGAGTGAGTTCAAAATCCCCACCAAAACACCAAGGTAAATTCCACCAACCACAAACACCCAACATTTCATCCCATAATAAACTCCTACTACTATCCACATCAAGACCATACACTCCAGCAAACGCCCATTCAAACCCATCCTCAAGATTCTTAAAATGACAAGCCACCAAGATTCCCCCACAAAATGATCCCTCAACTCCACCACCCTCCTATTCCACATTATTATAATTCCACCCGAAGCCACTTTGGACACCAACTCCACCCAACCTACACTACTACAATTCCACAAACTCTGAACAATAGCTTGATTCACAAATTTCAATTTAGTTTCTTGAAGGAAAATCACATCCACCCTCCATTTTCTAAACCAATTTTTCACCCGAAGATGCTTACGAGGGTCATTAAGACCCCTTTATATTCTAGGAAATAATCTTTGGCTTCATCTAGAATCTATCACTGTAATAACCCGCTCCTTCTTTCTTCTATAATTACGAGCTTCGATCTACGTGTCGTACCTCGATGGCGTGTTTTAAAAGATATCAAGCGGATTTTAAAGCAAGCCAATTATTTTAAAAGCTTACGAATATTTTAAATATTCTGGAAATATTTATATGTGATATTTCCAATGTTATTGGACTAAACTTGTTTTTAAATAACATAATTATAATATTTTTGAAGAGCTCCAAAAATATTATAATTGTGAAAAATTATTTAAATTAAAATATTTTAGTCATTTAAAAATATTACAAGATTTAAATTTATGTTGAAAACTCTAAATTAATTTAAATGGTTTTATTCTCTTCAAGTGATTAACGAGACTTCATCATTTTAATTAATGATGAAGGAATATTATTTTATAAACTTTTGTTTATAAAATAATATTCTATCTTAATTCCTCTCAGTGTTTTAAATTAAATAAAACGCTTATGCATTTTCAAATCAGTATTTAAATTCACCGTTAAATCGTTTTGTAGATCCCGAAACGAAGGACCTGGATTAAATACCCAAGCCCCTAGCCTTTTTCTCTCATTTCCTCTCTTTCCTTTCTCTCTCCCCCCTCTCCTTGAACCCGACAGTTCGGCTTCCCCCTTAGCCGAATCCTTCCCTCCTCCAGCCCAACTGCCGCCGGCCACCCTTGGCCTCACCACCAATCACCAACTACTCCTCTTCCTCCGGCCAACATCTCCTCCCACTGGCGAGCCCCCACATGCCCTCTTCCTCCTCCCACGGCAACTTAGCTAAAATGGGTTTCAAGCCCATTTCTCCTCCTAGCGCGGCCGTACACAGCCAGCTTGGCCTCTGACCACCACCAACAGCACCACCACTCCATAGGGTTCCTTTCCATGGTCTTCTTTCCCCCTACCTCCCTCTCTCTCCGTTGGGTCACTACACACACACACACAGAGTTTCTCCACCGTGCACGGCTACCCACACCACCTTAGCACCACCACCATGATCCCCTGACCACCGCGACCTCCACTAGCTATTTTCATGCCCAACCAAATTCCCTACAGCTCTCACTCTCCCCCACTCTCTCATGGACGACTTGCACCCCTCATGGCCAGATCCACCGCCATGGGCCACCGTCCAACCACCACCTCGCCACCACAGCTTCACCACACCTCCCTCAAGCTCCTCCTTTCCTAGCCATAACGTCCAGCCCCTCCCTTGCCTCACATGCACTCACACTCTCGGATACACTGTTCACGACGAGATGCTGACGTGCTCCGCCCCTCACCACCATTCCAAGGCCACCATGAACCTCTCAAGACCACCCCTAGCCCTTTCCTAAGCTCAAACCGCTGTTCGTGGCTAACCGCCACCATACATTGTGTTAACCGCCACGTACAACTCCTTTGATGCCTTGATCGTGATGGGCAGCAAACGACGCACAGGTTATCCCGTCGATGGTATAACTCTCTACCCCTCGTTATTTATATTAATGTTAGTTGGTTGGTTGGACTGTAGACTATGCTGTTAATATTGTGGTGTTCGCTGCGTAGTTGTGAAGTGAAGTATGGCTATGTAGTGAAGTGTTGGGCATAACTATGTAGTGTTATGGACTGTGCTATGAGTATGGGCGTGAGGTGTAAGCCGTAGTTGTGATGCGGCATGGTGTGTAGGGAGTACACGTGGAGCGTACTCCATGTAGTGTAGCGACGCACCGTGTGACGTGTGGCATAGAGTGAAGAGAGTAGTTCTATTTCTAGTATAGTTGCAAGTGAGGTGTAGTTCTATTTCTAGTATAGTTGCTTATGTACTGGATAGAGAATCACGTGAGGTTATGTGTATGCATGTAGGTTGCCATCTGACACGCACACGAATGGACTGCATGGAATGAGTATGGCATGAAGTCCAGGTAAGTATTGCGTTTATACTCTTCTAGAGTTTTCTAAAAGATAAGATGAAAACGAAACGCTTTTCCTTACAATGCTTTACGAATTGATGCGAAACACTGGTTTAAGAAAGAAAGATAAGTATAAGTTTTCAAGTATACAAACATAATGGCCCTCCTTGGCAGTCCTTTTTCACGCACCCAAAGTACGTAAATGTATGCATGTGGATGGATGCTATATGTGGTATGTATTGTGTGTATTTTTACGAAATGAAATGAGAGGCTTCGGCCCTATGCTTTAAATGACACGAAGAAAGTGTTTTAGAATGTCCCTATGAACTAATGTTTTAAATGATGCATGAATTGATGTTTAAACGATGACATGAAAGATGTTAAACTTATGCTTTTTAAATGACTTTTATGAATGAAATGACTGAAGAACTATAAGAACTGTAAGGACTGAAATGAATGAATGGACTGTAAATGAATGAAAGGACTGAACTAAAAAAAAGGACTGAAATGAATGAATGCTTAATGTATGAAAAAACGTAACGGCCATATGAATGGAAAGGAAAAGGTACCAAAGGATTGGACTGGGCAGATTGTAATGTCGGGTAAGTAGTACTGGTAGTGCACCCAGTGCTGCACCCTAACGGAATGGATTCCCAACTCGTGGCCACGGGCAGAATCAGGTCTAAAAAACTGCTAACTCCAGCACACGGGGCGCAACAATGTGCAACGGCTAATGAAAGCGATAAGAAAGAATGTATGAATGTTAAGAAAGAATGCATGTATGTATGAAAAGATGTATGCATGAAAAGAGACTTTAAGAAATGAAGGCAACGAGGCGTGGGGAATTGTTTTACGAAGGAAAACCCTCTTTAAAGAAAGAACCCACCTTGCAACGTTTTTAAAAAGAATTGAATGTCTACGTATGATATGTATAGAGTGATGAATGCATGACTGAAAACCTATGTTATTATATTTTAACTGTACGAAGTAATGCTTACGAGTCATCAACTCATTTTGATTTTAATGTGTGCCCTACCAAGGACAAGATGAGCATGACGCATCAGGACGGGCATAGCCCAAGGGGAAGAGCATGAAAGCCTAGGCACACTATTTTGTACTAAAGACTTTCATTATAAAAATTTAATGTTTTCCGCTGTAACCTTTTAAATTAATAAATGAATTTTATTTATAAACATGGAGTCTTTTGTATCCTGGCACGAAAGGAAAAGAAATTTTCAAAAGGAACCGTAATTGCTGTCTATTTTTACAAAATCATTTTCTAAAGAACCCACCACAAGGACGGGCGTTACAATCATAGCCCTTACCTTTCCCTTATTCCTAAGAACGCTTCCTCCTTTCCCACCATAGTTTACGAAGCATGACAACCTCTTCAATTCCCTCTCCTTCTTTAAAACAGATCAGGCCAACGAAGGCTGACTGGCCTCAATAGCAATCAATAAAGCTCTAAATTGTTCCTCAAACCCATCACGAGACACACCCACACACTCTTTAATCTCATCCACCTTTCTCAACACCCAATCTGAAGATTTTGAATTCCACTCAATATCAGGGAAAACAGAACAAAGAGGAACTGGGCATGTATAAGATACATGCTGGGCTTCTCCCATTCACACAAACAATATGTACTTGTAGCATTAAACATGGGATTAATGCACAAATAGGATACTGTTTGCGTTTACAAATCAGATACTGGGCATGTATATCTGCATCTCCATGTAATGAGAAGTTTCCTAGTGAAATACATCTCGAGGATCCAAACAACTTTAAATTTGTGTTCTGACAGCATGTATATCTTCATAACTTGACGCTATTTATGAACTACTTTCATGAGCTTTTACGGTTAAAAAAAAGGATATAAAAGTTCAAAGCTACTTAAATAAATATCTTGATAAAGAAGCCAAACCTCATGAAGTGCAGGAGCATCATTGGTGCCATCTCCTGTTACAGCAACAACTTCTCCCCCCTTACGGAGTGCTTGCACAAGCAAGAGCTTGTCATTAGGAGAAGACCTACCCATCACCTATACGTCAGCCATAAATGATCTATTACAACATATTATATTCCACAAAAGTAATTAAGAAATATTTCTGAGTTTGCAATCAGGAACACTCGCCGTGGAGCGGGAGGGTAATTTATACTTAATGGACATCCTGCAAATTAATATAGAAAAACCACACTACTAGAACCATACCGCAATTTTCTTGGCAAGTTCTTCCCTTTCACTCTCAGATGATGCACGGAATTTTCTTCCCTCAATAATGTTAGGCTCTGTAGCTTCCTCACTCGAAGCAAGTATCCCACACTCCAAAGCTATTGCTTTCGCTGTTTGAAGATTGTCTCCCGTGACCATTCTCACCTATAAATGACAAATATGGTTCCCACAGGTAATTTTGGGATATTTTTTCATTATAAGTTATCTAACAAAATACACAAAAAATAATCATAAAACAACATTTATAGACACATAATGGAAATCTTATATAAAAGCAAACCTGATTTTAGATTAATTCCAAGTTGGATAGGCATTGGATACTTTTTTCTGTAATCAACAGCTTTGCATCAACTTATGCCTTTCAATCAACATTATTATGGGAAAATATGGATCAGATGCTTCTTTTTTGTCGGTCATGTAAGCTGTCGTTTAAAAGACTATAACTTGCTCGTATTTACATTATATTTTCCTCAGTGGATGCAATGCGATTTTCTTAGAGAGGAAGGATTGAGTTTTTATTATTCCTTTCTTTTTTTTACAATTAATAAACTTTTTCTATCAAAAAACATAAAAGAAATAGCTCGAGTACACACGATCTATACAAAAGGAACATCTAATTAGAAATAGAAAGAGATACAAGGAAAAAATGAAAGCTCAGGTCATTAAAATCATAGCAATTGCCCAAATAAACAAAGCACTGAAGCGGGAAGTTTTAAACTCTTCCATCGTTTGCTCGTGATCCTTAAATATTCTATCATTCCTTCCCGCTAAACGCACCACACTAGGCAGATAGGAGCCATCTTCCACACTGTTACAATTTGTATGCTGCCATATAAGCTTCTCCAACTTGAAAAGAGGTCTAACATCCTTCAACATAACCCAAGCCAGCCCAGCTCTACCAAAAATTCAATCCCACAAGGCTCTAACTGTCAAATTGGTCTGAATACCCTTTCCATCGGTTTCTTTCATTTATATATACAAAAGAGTTACATCTTATGCCAGAGTTTCAGCACCTAATTGCTGCCGGTTTTTCTGTACACATTAAGTATCTACAGCCTCACACGTTAAGTCTATTTACAGCCAGCCTAATTCTCTGCTATACAATCTAGACATAGAAAGGCCTAAATTATCTCCATAACACTAACCATCTCCCAATAAAGTAAACAATGGTGTACAGATTTCCATTCTTTTTGCACATACAACACCAATCTATCACAATGATGCGATGTTATCCTAAATTATCCATGATGAGGATCTTGCCCAAGGAGGCCATCCAAGCAAAAATAAAAATAAAAAATACCCCACATGGGCACCTTGGTTTGTCAAATACCCCTCAAAGCATAAGGGTTAATAGCATCCTGAGGCACAATGACTTGATAAAATGATTGAACAATGAACTTCCTTTTCTTGGGAGGGGTCCAAAAGAATATAATCTGACCTCCAAGAAAAGTTCTAGAAGAATACAAGAGATTGAGAACTTCTGCGAAAGGCATCAACTTCCCAAGCATGGGCCACTCTACAGAAGCTCTCATTCCCTTTAGGGGACAAGTTGGAAAACTTCAATAGATCAGTCATCGAGGCTTCCTACACACCGGCAAGGTTATATACCCTTGGGAAGGTTTCCTTGAGGACCCCGTCTTTACACCTTAAATCATGCCAAAATCTAGTCCCAAACCCATCAACTACCTCAAGTCTAGAATGACTAGAAAAAACCCTCACTCTTCTGATATATTTCTCCAAACCCAAAACCTGCGGTCCATGCACCTCATTAGAACACCTCTCACAGCAAGCATATCCAAATTTAGAATCCACCACAGCTTTCCACCAGGCTTCCCTCTCATGTTTGTAATGCCAAAGCAAAGTGATAAGCTCAATTCTAGAATAAGTAAAATAAAACACAACTTGATGTACAGATTTCTGGATGTCAAAGGCTTCATATAAACCACATCTTATCCTAGGACAAAACATTGATTTACCCTCCAACCTTAAAAAAGCCCATCACTTTCAGCGTTTTGAACCTTCTTGCTATAAAATGGTTCCATTAATGCAGAACACCATTAACAAAGCCAAGCCTCCGAAACAATATTGATGTTACAAGTCATTGATTAGTTTATGCTAGAGAAAAATCAAACAGATCTATTCATAAAAAAACCCAAAATTTTGGCCACCATCACGATGACTACATTGACCTCTTGCTGTCTCACTCTTAACACAGCAAGGAGGGGATAGTTAAAAGTATATGCTACAAATGATCATCTCCTATTCTATCAAACATCTATCTGTGATTCTTTTTTTTGATAGGTAAATGATAGTATTAATACGAATAGGCATAGCCCATGTAAAAGAAGTTATACAAGAGATAGAACCTATCTAAGTTGCTAAAGAAGACAGAAGAAAATTGTGCATATTTTGACCATTAAAGTCTACAGCAATGGCCCAAAGGACTATAGAAGTGAAAAAAAGGGAGCGAAGCTCCACTAGTGTCCGCTCCTTGTCTTCGAAAATCCGCTCATTACGCTCTCGCCATATGCACCACATAATACAGATAGGAACCATTTTCCACACGGCTTTGATCTGTGGTAATCCACCCGGCATCCCCCAACAGGCAAAAGCTCAGTCACCGTAGCAGGCATCACCCAGTTTAACCCAATTCTGTTGAACACTTCACACCATAAGGCTCTCGCTGTCTCACAATGAAGCAGAAGATGATCCACGGTCTCTCCGTCTTTCTTACACATACAGCACCAATCTGCAATAATAACTCGGCGTTTTCGCAGATTATCTGTCGTCAGGATCTTACCCAGAGCCGCTGACCAGACGAAAAAAAGCGCTTTGGGAGGTGCCTTATTCCTCCACAATCTTTTCCAAGGAAACTGACTATTTGGTGTGGTTATAAGGGATTTATAGAATGAGCGAACCGAGAAGTTCCCCTTACCCGCAGGTGTCCACCACAACTTATCTTCACGCATACCATTCAGCTTCGTGGAATACACTAAGCTGAAGAAAGCCTCAAAACTGTCTACTTCCCAATCTTGAGCTGCTCTACTAAAGCTAACATTCCATTGGACTTGATCCCCTGAACGAACTAGAAAATCCGCCACCGAAGCTTCTGGCTCACATGCCACACAGAACACGGTCAGAAAAGCGTCCTTCAGTGCTGTCTCCCCACACCAGATGTCTCTCCAGAATTTTATACCAGTCCCATTCCCCACCAAGAATCTTGTACGATTGGCAAACACTCCCCATCCTCGTCTGATGTGTTTCCAAATCCCCACCCCATAAGGGGCATTCCCATCTCTAGTGCACCAACCACCCCAAGTTCTCCCATGTCTGCGATCAACGACTAATTTCCATAAAACTTCCGGTTCCATATTGTATCTCCAAAGCCATTTACCAAACATCTATCTGTGATTCTTATATGTGAACAAGATGCAAATGGAAGGGAAAAAAAAAATCCATAGAAAGAATGCTATCAATGCATTTTGTGTTGTTCCAGAAAAGTATTACAGGAGCATGGTAAGCCCATATCTTTTCATTATGCTATGGATGGTATGCCTCAAACAAGTCATTTGTATGTACATGCATATATAAATATATAATTCATTTCATTTCATTAAAAGCACAGAGGGACTCTACCCTATTATACAGGATGTATGCAAGAGATAAACCCTTCATTGACTAAAAGAAGAACATCCAAAATTTCAGAAAATATTACAAAACAAAGACATTATACACTCCTGCCATGTATAAAGTGATTCGTCCACCAATTTCTTCAGGTCTTCCACTGACATCTCGTGATCTTCAAAGCATTTATGCTCCCTCCATATTGTCCAATTAAACAGAATAGGGTCATCCTCCAAGCAGATCAAACTGAGCATTCTCCCAATTGACCTCTTCAAAATCTAGTAGTTCTGTGAACCTGTCAAAGTCTGGATTGTTGAGCAGAATGTTCGAGGCAACAGTGGATGGCGGTTTCATCTTGCACTTCTCAGTGGGCAGTTCTTCATGGCAGTATTAATGTTTCTCATTTACTCTTTGCGGATAACACTTTGATCCTTTGTGAGCCAAATTCTGATCAGATGTGTTCTTTACGGGCACTTTTGTTATGTTTTGAAGCTGTATCCAGTTTAAAGGTGAACTTGTTAAAGTCTGAAATGGTCCCGTAGGTTTGCTCAATTATTTAGGGGATTTGGCTGATATTTTGGGTTGCACAGTTTCTACATTGAGTATGAAGTATCTTGATCTTTCTTTGGGGACACCTTATAAATCCAAGGCAACTTGGGACAGGGTTACAGAGAAAAGTGAATGTAGATTGGCTGGTTGGAAAAAGATCTATTTGTCCAAAAGTGGTAGAATCACCTTAGTCACGAGTACCTTATCTAATATCCCAGCCTTTTTCCTATCTCTATTTCCATTACCTACAGGAATGGCTAACAGAATGGAAAGGATATTTCATGCTTTCTTGTGGGGTGGATTGGAGGATGAGACTCAAGTGGGACAAGATTTGTACACCTTTATCTTTGGGAGGTTTGGGGATTAGAAAGGTGAAAACTTTCAATAAGGCATTCTCTCTGAAATGGTTATGGCAGTACCATCAAGAAGGGGATGCTCTTTGGAGGATTGTTATTGATGCCAAATATGGGAGTATTTGGGGAGGTTGGTGCTCAAACGAAGTAAGAGCAGCATACGGTGTGGGAGTGCGGAAATTCATTTGTAATGGATGGGGGGAGCTGTCCAGAAATTTCAGATTTGAAGTGGGTAGGAGTAACTGGATCCGTTTTTCGCATGACTTATGGTGTGGGTATGAGGCCTTGAAAAGTGCTTTCCCTTCTCTCTTTAGAATTGCTTTGGATAAAGGCACTTCCATGGCTGATTATATGGACAACACTGCTGGTTTTATTCAGTGGTCAGTAAGCTTTATTAGAGATGTCCAGGATTGGAAGGTGGGGGACATCACTGATTTTTTAGCTTGCTCTATGCTTCAAATATAAAATCTAGAGGTGAGGATAGATTACTCTGGAATCAGCTTCGTCATAAGAAATTCTTGGTTCGATCTTTGCACAAGGCCTTGGCGTCACATTCTTCTACTGATTTTGTCCTTGGAAAAATATTTGGAGATGCGAAGTGCCTCTCAAGGTGGCTTTCTTCGGGTGGTTGGCTTCTAATGGGAAACTTCTTACCACTAACAAGCTAAGAAAGCGAGGTATTGTTGCAATGGATTGGTGCTTTATGTGCAAAAGGTGTGGAGAATCAGCGGATCACCTTCTTCTCCATTGTGCGATGAGGCTTTATGGCATTGCTTGGGTGATGCCCAACAGGGTGGTGAATTTTGGCCTGTTGGAGAGGGATTCAAGGAAATCATCAAATATAGGCCGTTCAGAAGATGGTACCTCTTTGTCTTATGTGGTATGTTTGGAATGAGGGTTGTTTCGACAATATAGAACGCTTGGTGGAAGGGATTAGAGCCTTCTCTTTTCATACTTTGTTTCTTTGGGCTTCAGTTATTGTAATGGATGGGATTAGTCTTCATGACTTTTATGCTATTTTCCAGCTTCGCTTGTAATTAGGTGTTTTTCTCTTGTATACTTCCCGTGTACTTGGTATCAATAGAAGGCCATAAATTATGCCTTGTTAATAGCTATTAATCTAGGCTGTATATACTCTCATAATAGGAACGGAGATTTATCTTACCATATATAGCTTCCTAAAATCACTCTATGTAAATTAGCTAGCTTACCATATATAGCTCCCTAAGATCACTCTGTGTAATTAGAATGTGCAGATTAAAGTTTCCTTGTATAACTGGCAGTCTTGCCCATATGATGAAAGACCTTCTCAAAAGAGAGGACAATTCGAACCATTTTGTTACTCGGGCTATGCCTAATTACATGGTTTAATAAATTTCTTACTTATCAAAAAACGAAAACTCTAGTAGGTCCATCAACCATCTAGGAATGACCAATTCTACCATGAAAGTCTTAAAATCATATTCCACAATGCTCTTATCACTTCCCAAAGGAGAAGAAGGTGATCTACAGATTCTCTGCTCCTTTGGCACATGCAACACCAATCCACAACTATGACATTTCTCTTCATTAGATTATCCGAGGTCAAAATCTTCCCAAGAGCTGCTGTCCATAGAATTTCCAAATACTCATCCATGGAAGATGGAAATATTATGAAATAGATAACTCTTGACAGTATGAGCTGAATTCAAACTTCATACTCTTGGAGGGATCAACCAAATATTATCTTCACCTCCAAACACAAGGCAAGCCCTATCCCTACAATACTTGAACTGTATGTAACAGAAGGCATGAACCTCGTGTTATCCACAGGATGGACGCCAAAGCAAGAAATGTCTTTCAAGACTTTAAGATAATGTAGTTCTATATTCTTTACAAAGAATAAATGAGGACAGCATGATAAAGATGAGCCATGATTATGACAACTAGTGTGCACTACTCGTGTTGTCCATACCAGTAATGCAATCATATCAAATCATCAAGGATTTTACTAGCATAAGACCGACAAAAAGTTTGATGAGAAAGAGATAGACAAACAGTTACCATTACCATCCTAGACATTGAAGGGGAGTCTACCGCTCGTATATGCCTTCAAGTCAAAAACCTAAGCTTGTGCATCACTCATGAAAAAAATCTCATCACTCTCATTCCTCGACCAAAGAGGATTGCAGAACAGGCAAATAATAGGTAGCAGAATAGAACCTCGAATTTAGTCCTAGAAGGACATAAATCTGCCACCAATACCTGAAACTGGAGATGCACTAGATACTCTAAAAGGCCACATGTCCATATGATAATGGTTTCAATGCACAATGCAATCGACACACCATGACTATAAATAGATAAAATATGAACCAATTATTCAAAAAGATGCAAGAGACTACCTTTATACCAGCATCTGTACACACTTTGATTGCGTCTTTCACACCAGGGCGACAGGGATCCTAAACACAATCCAAAGGACAAGTACGTTGTGAATTTGTAATATGTGATGCAATTAGAAGACACCAAGGGAATAATATTAGCATCATATAAAGCAGAATTAATTGTTTGGACTTGGTTGAATGCTTGCTCCACAGACATGACAACAACAGATTCATCAGCACTACTACACCACCAACATTAGACAAGGTTGGTGACCCATACCATCAAAGAACAAAAAACATCATAGCCATCAAAACTGTGAACAACAATCCTGTTTTGACTATCACGGATAGCCCTCCTTTTTTTGAGAGAAAATAAACGGAAGAGAGAGACTAAGTAAATTCAGAAAATGTCCCAGTAACCTTGCTCTAATACCAAGTAGTTCTTTTTGTTTTAGAGATGGGGTTTAGAGAAAAGAAGAATTGGAATAGAGGAAAATGGTGGCTTGGAGAGAAAATAAACGGAAGAGAGAGACTAAGTAAATTCAAAAAATGTCCTAGTAACCTAGCTCTAATACCAAGTACATTTTTTTTTTTTTAAAGAGATGGGGTTTAGAGAAAAGAAGAATTGGAATAAAGGAAAATGGTGGGTTGGGGCAAAATCACACACTACCCTCTTATATCTAACAGTTATACATTCATTGGATATACTTGATTATACATTTAACAATTCTCATAAAGAAAAGCAAGAACAATAACGCATGGTAAATTAATAATTTCGTTTCTTGATGTTTACCTTTATACCAACAATAGCGAGCAAAACAAGACCATCTTCGGGTAAAACCCATTTAGCTAAACACTCCTCATCAGTAGGAACTTTGTCCAATTCATATGATCTATATGCAATGGCAATGCATCGCAAACTGCTTGCAGCCATGTTGTCAATAGCTGCATTAAAGAAGTCCTGGGGAAAACATTTGAGGCATAGTTTCAAAATTTAAGTACAAGTTTCAATGCTTCAAACAACATTCACCTTAACCAAAATGATATCAATCCCCTAATGCCAAGTCATTTCGTGTAACATATATTAATCAACAAGGTCTTGTTGAGACTTAATAGTCCAAGACAAACTTGTAAAAGTTATGTCTTATATGAGTTGTCTCAATGATCGCAAAATATCTGGAGTATAACAATATCTCATGGTCGACAAGAGTTTGCATCAATGGTCACATAACAAACGCATAGCTTAAAAGACCAATTGGTAGCAAAACCCGAAAAGATTTCTTACCAGCAAGATTAAAATATGATTGTTTTAGTTAGAACTGAAACTAATAATTTCTTTTCTAGTTCACGTTACCTTGACAACCATGTCTGTTTTCTATATATTGTGCATTACCACCATCTTAAAGGACAACTGCTGTTCAAATACTTTGAATTGTTTCAGGATCTTTGTGATGGGATATGATTGTTTATGCAACTAATGGCTAGCTATTTGCACACGGTGAATTACCACCATTTTAAAGGACAAATTCTGTTCACATTACCAAAAGCCATGATTCATGTTCATAAAATAATGTATGCACTCTTCATCCATAACTTCTTGAATCTACATTTTCACTTAATTTACATAACTTCAGCTATTTAATTCCTTTGGGTTTTTATTTTATTTTTTCATTTTTTGTTGCCATTGCTTTAACAGAAATTTCCTTCAGTGGTATTGTAAGCAAGAAACCACTGCTCCTGACCTTATCTTCTTCAATAGATTGCAGACAACCATTTGAGTCAAGATACTCTTTACATGAGGCTAGAACAATCTCAGCTGCTCCCTTCCAGTGTATATGAACTTTAGAATCATTCTGCCACAAAAGTTATTTATGAAAGCTCATGAGCAATTGCTAAATTGGGCAAATTAGGCAAACAAGAGAGATGGTCAACATATAAAATTAACATGCAATGATACTAGTTCAATGGTCAATCATGAATATCCATGAAATCCATCTATCCCTAGTCAATCATGCCTAGGTGTTGCTCTTGTATATGTCCCATGTACCTAGGCTATGCCTACTTCTCATCAATAAAATTCTTATTTACTGTTTAAAATAATATTACAAATCTTTTATCATTTCCATGTAAACCTTTAACCCAACTTCTGGAGTTACCAAAGTTTCTGAGTAGATAATTTGGAACGTAGGCACCAGTTGGTTTAAGCGGTAAAAAATTCCACTAAATGTAAGTGACGAGACATTAAACTTGACATGAACATCTTGTACTCTATCCATCTTGAGCTTAGATTACCATCTTACTTTCAAGGTTTTCAAAAGTTCGTATTAAACAATTAAATGGGTGGGGTGGGGTTACCAATTATAAAGTTGTATTAGATCTTTAGTAGAGCTGGCTAGGGAGTTATGGGTTGGCATTTTTAGTAGAGCTGGGCTGAGTTGGGTTATGCCTAAGAGTGTGGTGGATTTATTAGCATGCTGGAATAGGCATCATAATAGCTCTCAACTGGCTGAGGCATGGAGGATGATACCTTTGTGCTTAATGACATTTGGACGGAAAGCAATGACAGGTGCTTTAACAACAAGGAGTGAGCAGTAGGTGAAATCTGGAATTTCTTTGTGTTTTCTCTTATTCAGTGGTTTTCTGCTATTGTACTAAAGAGAGGGAATGTTCATGAGTTTTTGTCTTCTTTTCGGCTTTCTAGAACGTAATTAGGTGTCTCATTTTGTATATTTCCTGTGTACATGGGTTTTGCCTAGTTTCATTCACTTCAATAAAGTTTCTTACTTATCAAAAAAAAAGGACTTTCTTTAATGTCCAATTTGAGCTTGGAAGGCATCCCTTCTTGAAAAAACCGTTTTCAACTACCATTTGTTACATTTTATCACACATATTAATAGCATGCACAGAATTACCAAATAATGGGTAAAAAATACCCATGGGTTAATACTGGTTGACAAAACTGATAAATTACCAATTGTTCCAAAAGTTTAACCCGATAGAGAAAAATAAATAAATTTATTGTCTTAACAAGTCTTATAGCACTCCAAGTATGGACCCAAGTTTTCCCTCAACGAGCGAGGCCCAACACGGAGTTTTCTCCTTCAAATGACAGAATGGGATCTGTGTTCAGTCTGATGATCACCTACCTTAAAACCATGTCCGAGAAGTTTAAGATCACAGGAAACTATGAATCTAAGCAGTCCAACAACACCCAACACAGTGGATTTGTCAGGATTAGTCTATGCTAATAGAAAGATATGACGTGACAGTGTGGCTTTAAGTTTCTCCAAAAGAAAAGAAAAAATGCACTGAATGCAGGTCAAGAAACTAAAGTTAAATTTCCTCATAAAATATGAAGAACACAGTTGTGGAAAAACAAAGAGATCTTGGTATAAGTCAATTACCCGCTTTACAGCTACACCACCACGCTTTTTCTCTGAATTGAAAGGGAAGACATGGAGAACAACTGACTCTGATCTCACAACATCAAATTCCATTCCCAGCTACAGCACAAATCAATGCTAAAATGGACCCTACAGTGTATAAGAAGAAACAACCACAGACACTAGAGCAAGTTAACAACGATACCATGATTGCCCAAGAAAGAATAGCCTTTTCTGTAGGAGATCCAGAAACCTCTGTACGTCCATCCTGCCATAGAAAAGTCATAGATAGAATTTAATCCTATAGAAACAACCATATAATGAAAAGGAAAAATTAACTATGAAAGAGCAACCAGATAAATTCATGGAACTAAATATTAACTCGATGATAGAAGAAAATAATAAGGCCAGGCTTAAAGATCAAAATTATGCTAATCTCCTTCAAAAAGCAAGGATATTCTAAGTAAATCATTTGGACGATTGTAACATGGACACCATCATATTATATTGCCAAACAAGTTGCATTACTTTGAAGGGAAAAAGCATTCTTATTAACCATTGGCAACAAAATAGGGCCTACATAAAAATAAAATCAGTTCTTTCCACCATTACGAGCACCATGAAAAAACCCTAGATCAATTTTAAGCATTTGTTCTGAAATTATCTCTAACTCTTCCATTTTTAAGTCCTAAATTAATTGGGAAAAAAACAAAATTAGAGATCAAGGTGCTAAACAGAATCCCACGTTGCCTGGAAAGGATACACTTTCACAGTTTATAATTATTCCAGGAAGCTCCAATTGAAAAATTGACTTGTCCATGTAGAGGATAAGCTTAGATGTGCTTAAGCTTTCCTGAAATCATTACAAATGGTATTAAAGAAAATCTTAGCCAAAATTGTGGAACTTGAGCCATGCTAGCTTAGGATTGATTTGATATGGACGTTAGGGATTTAATACTAGGAGATTTTAACACCCCAAATTGAACTTAGAGGGATGATATATGGATCGCATACTATACAGAACGAAGGAGTTCTTGCAATTAATAATAGTTCTATCAAGTTCCAATTTTAATGGTGACCAGTCCGTTTGGATTATAAACTCATAGTTGATTTAGGTTTTCCTTGGATCATTACACATGGCTAATCATTTGTCGAGAGGGTTGAGGCAAATAAGAATTTGTAAGCATGCATTTCATTTTGCTTTCTAAAAACCACTCACAAACAATAACTAAGTTTACAACATATAAACTAAGCTCTTGCTAGATGCTGTACAACAAAAGAGAGGCACTAACCTTGGATATAAAAACATTGCCTGTGGTATTCTGTGCAATTCCCTCAATAAGTAAAGAGGATAACAATGGATGAAATTGCGAAGAGTCACTTGGAAATTTTATCTTCTTTCTCCCAGCATATGCCTCAACAATAGTCATCTACAATGCACAAAATTAGAACATGCATGTATAGTTAAAAAAATTTAACAGCACAAAATTAGCAGAAAAAAAAAAACCCAAATAGTTGCACATAATAAGTTCCGAAAAGAAATATAAAAGCCCCCAATGATGATATCGTGCTAGTAGAAACTTATTCAATAGTGAACCCCAGCAGCTTTTGATCCCAAATTCCTGAGGTTGCTTTCCTTTTGAAGGATGTAAATATTTCAGATGATTCTTCAACAAAATTTCATCATTTACAAAAATTTCTGTAAAAACAAAAAACATTAATTGAAAATGACCCTTTTCCATTGATATAACAATCGAAAATACAATCTACCTAGCAGACTAGTGCTAATACAGTGCATAACACATTTTTATGCAAGAAAAAGTCTATTTGCACACGCCACTAGTTACCTCTTGCGACACGTCCATCCAAGTGTAATAATAAAACGAAGCGTTTTGTTCATCTATTGGTTTGCATCTTCTACCGATAAAAGAAATCCCCTGCCCCCACAGTACTTCTCCCATACGTACACAAACACAGGCTCTTCTTCTCTTGTTCTTCATCTTCTCTGTGAATCTTCTTGCACACTTTCCAGCCTCAAAAAGTCTTCCCTGTCAGCTTTCTCAAAATTTCCACACTTTCTAGCCTCTTTCGAACTTTTCCGAGTGTCCAAACACCATAACTACCAAAACAATCTCCACTTTTTTTTTCGCAATGATTCTTTGCCCGTTCATGCTTGAAAGTCCAAGCAATTTTGGCAACTTCGGTCCGTCCCCTCTCTTTCTGTGATTCCGCGCAATACCTCTATACCTCTAGGCTCTAGTGCTCTCTCTATTTCATTCCTTTTGGTTTACACCGTGTACGTTAGAATAATTCTCAGGTTTTCAAATCGGTTTTGTTTTGTCCACCTACTTTCCTCACATTTTCTTAGAAACCACAAGTTGAGGATTAAACGGTACGTGATATTGACAAAATGATTTCAAATGGGGGGGTTTGCGTGTTTAGAGTGCTTGTAACATGAGGATGGTGGGGATCAAGGAAAACGATGGTGGGGGAAGGTTTTTTTTTTTTTAATTAATAATATCGGCTGCACATCAGCTGATTCTGCAAAAGGTACCCAACGGCGAGTACCTGTAGCAGAACGCTTTATGCAAAATAGTGAGAGCCTCAAAAACACTATTCTAACCATCTTAGGCATATTTCTGATCTCTTATACAAGAGATAACCATTTGAAAATCATAGACTATCAAAAACAAATCTCTTATATGAGGGCAACCATTTTAAATTATAAACTGCTGAAATCCAAATAAATTTGCAATATCCCCATAATATCTTCCAAAATTTGCAATTTCAACATATATACTGATGTGATTCCAATGTTTAGTAGAGTTCATATCATGATTATTTTTATCTCTACCAAAATACAATGCTCTCATAATATAGTAGCTTTTATCATGTTTTATTGAAGTGTTATCATTTGTTTTTACCTTTTTGGAAAGAAAACAGTGTAATTGTGAGAAACATAAAGGGGTGAGAGTGAAATAGTGTGATGTTGATAAATATAAAGAACGAAAGGAAAGAAAGAAATTTTTCTAAAAAAGATTATTAGATGAACAGTGTTTTCACATGTAGTGAATTACTTCAGCACAAATAGGTTTGCAGTTATTTTACGTTATCTGCCAGAGACCCTTTTTGAACTATTGTTAGCCATTATGCATATAAATGCAAAATAGGTAAACCATGGTCAGTGCTCTTAGATTGTACACAGCATACCCATTCTGATAAAAAACTATGACAGGTCTAATACATTAAATCTGGGTACTTGAAACTACATAAAGCATTTATTTTGGAAGCATTGAAGGCACCAATGTCAAATAATGTCAGAACACGTGGAGTATTTCAATGCTTACTAATGACAACAAACCTGATTACGGGTTAATGTTCCTGTCTTATCACTGCAAATTGTAGTTGCAGAGCCCATAGTTTCACATGCTGAAAGTCTACGCACCTGCAAGTCTCCAACATCAGATAAGGGATTAAAAAAAAGTAAACTGAAACAAAACCAATTTTGTTAAAGCAATATATGAGGAGAATAATAGATACTGAAACTTGCCAAAGCTTTATCTTTCATCATTTTCCGCATTGAGTATGCTAGGCTGCCACAGAATTGAAATACAGAAACAAAATCGAAAAGAATCATAGATATTAAGAATATGAAGAGATTAGCCTTGGTTCTATTATATTTTCCGTCTGAAACAAAGTAGTTGCTCATACATACGTCAATGTGACAGCCAAGGGAAGCCCTTCAGGCACTGCAACAACGACAATGGTAACCTAATATAATGGGTTTACAATTAGTCAAGACATCATATAAAAACAAATATAATTGTTAAAAAACTACATTAAAAGAATTTAGAAACTGCACTTACTGCAATGGTAAATATTTTAATAACTTCGTCTACTGCATCACTAATGCTAGTCTTGCCCCGGACAAATTGGGCATTCCCATTTGAATTTTTTGTATGTCCAGTGAAGTATCTAAAAGTATAAATTAGATTATGGTAATGGGGCCATCAATTCTTTTAACAGAACATTAATTATTTAATGATAGAGGTTTACCTAACCAAGAGGACAGCAAGCACAAAAACAGCTACTGAAAGCCCAACTATGCCAATAAAAGTTGCAACTCCATTCAAGCGTACCTTAACCGTCACCCAAAAATTGTTGAGCTTTAAAATATAAAACACCACAAGCTACAGAGAAGCAACAAAGTTTAAGGGGATAAAGAAAAACCTGTAAGGGGGTCTCTTCACCAGTATCCTCTGAGATGCTCGCCATCAACAATCCCCATTCTGTATTGATGCCAACACCAGTCACCTACAGATAGCTAATGAAGGTGAAGCTTCACAGAAAGAAAGATTAAATGAATCATAGAACCATGATAGAAACTAGGATCAAAATCTTGATGGAAGGATTCTGGACACTCCTGGCATGTAAAATTTATGTGCTACACCTGTAATTCAATACATGAACAGCTAAAAATGGAATGGAGTTTTCACTAAACTTGTGGACACTAGCATCCAAAACGCTGTGCAGTACATATTAAAATCAATTAAATGACGTTGGTCAGTTTTAACACAGGAAAATGCCTAATGCTCCATTCTAAACATGAAATCAAAATATTTATGGCACTACACAAAAGAAAATGACAAATTTTACCAGCATGGTACCAACACCATCTGCTACTTTGCACCCAGACATCAAAAAAGGGGCCTTTTGATCTTTGGTAACCTGCAAGAGATGCCATACTTAAGAATAATAAAAAATAGATATTAAATGTGAAAATACAAGAAGATAGAAGCAACTCACAAATTTGCTTTCTCCGGTCATGCTTGATTCATCTATGGACAGAGAATGACCAACAATTAAGATGCCATCAGCAGGAACCTAGGAAAAACCCCCCAAAGAAGTAAATATTTGAGAGGATAAAATTTAATTTTCCAGCGGAAGAAACTCAACCATTAAGGTCCTCACCTGATCACCAATTTTGATAGGTACAACATCACCAACAACGATATCAAATATTGATATCTTTACTGTTCTACCATCTCTCTTGACCTGTATATAGTTTCAAATCCATACAATGAACTAAGAACCCCAATATGTAGAATAACGTTTCCATTCCATAACTGTACACACCTCCAATTGTATATTTTGCTTTTCCCGATTTAAATTCTGAAACTGAAGAGATTGTCGATAATCACTGACAGCTGGTTAACCAAAAAAACAAAATAGAAATAATTAAAGATATCAGTTGTCTTGTAACAAAAGATATTAAGTGAAGGAAAAGCCGAAGCTTGCAACTCTAGTACGAATATGTTACTCTAAGCAACACTCATAAAGATCCAGTAAAGAATCCATAATAACATCTACGCATACATTCTTCATACCAAGAACATAATAACAACTTAAATGGGTGGTCCAATTCAACTCGAATTAAGGCAATTGGGTTTGGGTGTTGAGAAGTGTTGAGGTATGTTGTGAATAGTAGTGAAAAAGTATATGAAAAGTAATAATAGAATATTGTATAGTAGTAAAAGTAGGTAAAAAGTAATAATAAAGTAATGAATAGTGGTGGAGCATGCTGAGAAGTATGAGGTACTTTTTGTACCCAAACACAAGCAGTTGTTTTAGACATGAAGAGAAAGAAGATAAAGAAAGCATCATTATTAGCCTCAGAACCCCCACAAAATCAATAATTTTTTTACTATCCTTCCATCCAAATGGCTCAATGCACAGCTTTAAGAGTGGAAACAATGGCAAGATCAAATTTCATACCCGTGACTATTATCACAAGAAAAACAGCAACTGCAATGCTTGCCCCATCATACCATCCTTCTTTCAGACCCTATGACATGTATCAAAAAGCGATGAACACCCAAGTAAAAAACAAAGAAATAAGAGTTCGAGGTCAAAATATGCCAACATAACCAGATGAACAAGCACCATTAGTGCAAGGGAATGAAGTGAGGAGAGGAGGAAAAACAAGTATACTTTAATTGCAATGAAAGCAAGTCATATTATATATAAGCATTCATTCAAGTCTAAGAGGGCCAAATGTTTTGTTATTTTGCAAGCTGGGTTTTAGGTATCACTTCATGTAATGGGAGGCAAAGGCAATGCTTGCCCCATCATACCATCCTTCTTTCAGACCGTGACATGAATCAAAAAGCGATGAACACCCAAATAAAAAACAAAGAAACAAGAGTTCGAGGGAAAACTAGGCCATCATAGCCAGATGAACAAGTACCATAAGTGCAAGGGAATGGAGTGAGGAGAGGAAAAACAAGTATACTTTAATTGCAACGAAAGCAAGTCATATTATATATAAGTATTCATTCAAGTCTAAGAGGGCCAATGTTTTGTTATTTGCAAGCTGGGTTTTAGGTATCACTTCATGTAATGCTCCCATTTCAATGACTCATTGTTAAGGAAATTCATCCAAATTAAGGGTTAGGAGTGAGATAATGATGGGTGATTACGAAGTGAAGGAAATATGGAAGGAAACCAAACAAAAATAAATGAATAATGACATAGAAAACTAACCTTTTGCTCAACTTAGAGGCCTAGCAAGTTTCTAGTGAATTGTTCAGAAAATGCAAGAAAATAATGGAAATTTTGGAAGGTCAAGGAAAATTTGGACTTTGATCTTTTTTATTTCACCTTTAAGGTGCTTTGAATATTCTAGAACCCTAGAATTTCAAAATACCTCTAAAAAAATATTTTCATAATATATTTAATAGTGTTAATATTTAATGGCAAGATGTGATTGACATTAATCCAATGGCCTCAATAAATTGTTCTATTTATCAATCCTATGAGTGAATGGTCAAGTTATTTAATTATAGTTAAATTAGTTACTGAACAAGCGTCTTCGTATCAAGTCCTTACTACGTAGTTGGAAGGTTGATATTGTTTTTCTTCAAGAAACAAAGTAACCTTTATTGATAGATGTTTATTTTGTAGTCTGTGGGGGCGTTCGTTTGTGGGTTTAGCTTATTTGTCGTCTATGGGACTTCTGGAGGGGTGGTTCTTTTGATGTGGGACACAAGTGTAAGTGGAGTCAATGGAGGAATGTATGGGGAATTTTTCTATAGCTTGTTCTTTTAAAACTGTGGAGGATGGGTGGGAGTGAGCCTTTGTCAATGTTTATGGTCCAAATTCTGATAGGGGAAGGAGCTTTCTGTGGGAGGAATTGGCGGATTTGTATTCTCTCTGGGATGTGCTGTGGTGTATGTGCAGGGATTTCAACATTACTCGATTCTCAGGTGAGCGATCAGGTGAATCTAGCATTTCTTTGGCAATGGAGGAGTTTTCTAAGTTTATTTTTTATTTGGATCTCTTGGATCTTCCCCTTGCCGCCGGAGGGGAGGGGGGGGCGGTGTATCCATTGGTCCAACAGTCAGGGTTGGTCAAGATTGGATCGATTTCTTGTTTCTCCTTCTTGTGAGGTACATTATCTAGAGTGTTGTAGAGGGAGAGAGAGAGAGAGAGAACTAGTGCAACGGATGCGAGGAACGGAGGAAGAAACTGGAGGTTGAAGATGGTCTCATCTTGAAACGACGCCGTTTGGTTTAAAATCAAACGGCGTTGTTTCAATTAAATTTTTTTTCATACGTCTTACATGAATCAACGCCATTTGGTTTAATACCAAACAGCCACATTTCAATTATCTATTGTATACTATACGTAGATATTAACGGCGTCGTTTTGAGTATGTATATTAAAAAATTAAAAAAAAAGTTTTATTGGTTCGGCCGGTTCAGCGATTTGAACCAGGGTCAAACCGCTAACGAACCAACGTGGTTGGTTTTGAATAAATTCCACCGTGCGCCGACCGGTTCACTGTCAATTCTAGCCGGTTCCTAACACAGCCAATCTGTGGCGACCGGTTTTTCAGTTTTCTGTACGCCCCTATTCCAGAGCTGCATCAAAAGAGATTGCCTCAGGTGTGTGGGATCACTTCCCTATTTTGCTGGATAGCGGTGGTATTCATGGGAGTCAGAGGTATTTTAAGTTTGAAAACATGTGGTTAGGAGTTAATGGTTTTGCTGATAACGTTACGAACTGGTGGTCTTCTTATCAATTCACGGGTACTCCTAGTTTCATTCTTGCTAGTAAACTCAAAGTATTGAAAGTTTGACTTAAAGAACTGCAAAGCAGAAGTTTCTCTTATGGAGACTTACATGATTTGGAGGTTGGGGAGGAGTATGGGATTCTTTCTGAGGAGGTCTTTTCGAGAAAAAAATAGTGGTGACTTAGCTTGAGAAGGTGTTGCTGCTGGAGGAGATTTCATGGCAACAAAAATCAAGGGCTCTTTGGTTGAAAGAAGGGGATAAATGTACAAAATGTTTTCATAGAATGGCCAACTCACACTGGATAAACAATGTTATTGAGACGCTTCATTCCGATAATTCTGTGATTTCATCTCCGCTAAGATTCAGGATCTTATTTAGCATTGTTATGAAGGTCTTCTCATCAAACTAGCTTCTTTGAGGCCTAAAATTGATGGTTTGGCTTTTGATTCTCTTAGTGCAAGTTGGTTGGAGAGACGGTTTGACGAAGACAAGGTTTTCATGTGGTTAGTGGGCTGGTTAAAATAAAGCTCCTAGTCCGGATGGATTTTCAATGGCCTTTTTCCAAGTCTGCTGAGAGATTGTGAACAAGATGTGATGCAGGTATTTTAGGAGTTCTTTTCCTTTAAAAAGTTTGAAAATACTCAATGCTACTTTCATTGCTCTCATTCCTAAGAAACCTAGTGCTTCAAAGTTAAAGAATTTTCGTCCTAACTAGTCTTGTGAGTGGGATTTACAAGATAATTTTGAAGGTTCTTGCTAATCGTATGAGTAAGGTGATAGAGCAAATTATCTCTAAGCCCCAAAATGCCTTCGTTAGAGACAAATCCTTGATTCATTGTTTATTGCTAATGAATGTCTAGATAGTCATACGAGGGAGGGTGTTCCTGATGTTCTTTGTAAGCTTGATATGGAAAAGGCGTATGATGTGATTTGGGACTTCCTTTTCTACATGCTTGGGAGACGTGGTTTTGGGGAAAGGTGGCATTCATGGATTAGGCATTGTGTTTCTATTGCCCATATTTTGGTGTTGGTTAATGATAACCATATTGGTTTTTTCCATAGCTCTCATGGTTTGAGACAAGAGGATCCTTTGTCCACTTTCCTTTTAGTCATTATTATGGAGGCGTCGGGTCGAATGGTTGGTTTTTTAGGGGGGTTCCTTTCAGGCTTCTTGTTCGGTAATACCAATAATGGGTAAGTGGTCAAATTCAAGCCTTAAGGGGATGTGTTATTATGTTTTCAAGCCGTCTCGAGCCTTAAGGCAAATCTTGGTAAGTTCGAGATGGTTCCAGTGGGGGTGGTGCGTAACATCAATACTTTGGCAACTTTGTTGGGTTGTAAAGTTGCTTCTTTACCTTTGAAATATTTAGGCCTTTCATTGGGTGCACCTTTTAAGGCTAATGCTATATGGGATGGGGTTGTTGAGAAAGTTGAAAAAGGTTGGCTGTTTGGAAGCTGTTATATTTATTTAAAAGGGGGTAGAACTACTTTAGTTAAGAGAACCCCTTTTACCTATAAAAAAAAAAGAGTTAAGAGAACCCCTTCCAACTTACTTTATTTCGTTCCTTCCATTGCCTGCAAGGGTGGCCAACTAGATCGAGAAGTTGTTTCATGCTTTCTTGTAGGATGGAACGGGAGAGGAAACTAAATTCCACCTTGTTAGTTGGAATAAAATTTGTTCTCCTTTTTTGTATAATTAATAAGAGATTTATTGCCATGAATAGGCATAGCCCAAGTACACAGGAGATATACAAGAGGAAATACCTACATACACTAACTAAAAATGACAGAATTGAATAAAGTAAATCCAAAAATTCTTCACCATTCATTACAATAGCCTTAGCCCACAAACATAAAGTATTAAAGAAAAATCCCCGAATTTCTCCCATCGAACGTTCTCTATCTTCAAAGTACCTCACATTCCTCTCCAGCCATAAACCCCATATCAAGCACAAAGGAATCATCCAAATGGCAGTAATACATTGTCTCCCCTCTACACCTGTCCAACAAGCAAGTAGATCCACCACCTGCTTAGGCATCAGCCAAACTATACCCATCCTACCAAAAATCTCGTTCCATAACATCTTAGCCACCTCGCAATGAAGAAATAGGTGGTTTACTGATTCACCATCTTTCTTGCACATGGAACACCTATCTATGACGCAAAGCCCACACTTACATAAATTTTCCATGATCAAAATTTAATCAAGAGACACCAACCAACAGAAGAAAGCCACCTTGCTAGGCACCTTAACTTTCCAAATGCTTTTCCAGGGGTAGTCGAGACACCTTGACTAGGTTAACGCCTTGTAATAGGAACAAACCGAAAATCTGAAATTTCCTGCATGAATCCACACCAAGCTATCCTCCCTCCCTTGAACAATCTTCAACTCATAATCTACCAAAAAAATCAGAAATCACATTCACTTCCCAGTCATGCACATTTCTCACAAAATCAATATTCCATTGAGGACTATTATTCAAAAAAGAAAAGGAATCAGCCATTGCTGCATCTTGGTGCCTTGTGATCCTAAAGAGTGAAGGGAAGACATTCTTGAGTTCTGAATTGCCACACCAAATGTCATGCCAAAAATGTATCCTTGATCCATCCCCCACCTTGAATTTGACATGATTAACAAACTCCCCCCAAACCATTCAAATGGACTTCCACAATCCCACCCCATACACTCCTCTTACTTCATTAGAACACCAACTCCCCCACATTCTCCCATACTTAACATCTATCACATTTTTCCATAATGCATCCCTTTTTATATGATATCTCCATAACCATTTCCCAAGAAGAGCTTTGTTAAAGAGCCTCAAACTTCACACTCCCAAACCTCCACCAAAAACCGTTGACATACCTTATCCCAACTCACCAAGTGAAACTTCCTTTCCTAAACCTCAAACTCTACCCCCCTACAAGAAATTCCTAAAAATCTTCTCAATTTTAATTGCTACCCCAGCCGGCAAAGGGAAGAGAGAGAGGCGTAGGAAGATTAGACAACGTACTCTTCATCAAAGTGACTCTACCCCCTTTAGACAAATATAACTTTTTCCAACCGGCTAACCTCCTCTCTTCTCTATCACCCCATCCCATATCATAACAGATTTGTGAGGAGCCCCCAAGGGAAGACCAAGATACCTCAATGGCAAAGAAGATATCTTACACCCCATAATATTAGCCAAATCTGAAATATTCGAAATGAAGCCCACCTGAACAATTTCAGTCTTGGCTAAATTAATTCTAAGGCTTGAAACAGCTTCAAAACATAACAAAAGAGCTCTCAAAGACTAAAGATGTTCTTGATTGGCCTCAATAAAAATTAAAGTGTTGTCGGCAAAAAGGAGATGTGAGACTTGTAAGCTACTCCGAGACTCATTGTAGCATCCACGACAAGAACAAAAAGGAAAGGAGATAGCAGATCTCCTTGTCTCAATCGACATGAACTGTTAAGGAAACCAACCAGGTTGCCATTCACCAAAATGGAAAATCTCGACGTAGATATACAATGCTTGATCCACAACACCACTTCTCTCCAAAACCATATCTCCCAAGTAAATACAATAGAAACTCCCAACTAACACGGTCGAGCGTCTTTTCCATGTCCAATTTAATCAAAACTTCAGATTCACCCATTTTAATTCTATTATCCAGACATTCATTATCAATTAAGACTGAATCAAGAATTTTTCTCCTCCTCACAAAGGCATTTTGGGACTTCAAAATAATCCTTTCCATCACCACATTCATACGATTAGCAAGCAGCTTTAATATTATCTTGTACACCCCATTAACTAAACTAATCGGCTAGAAATCCTGCATAGCCGCTGCCCCCACCTTTTTAGGAATCAAAACTATAAAAGTAGCATTGAAACTTTTCTCAAATTTCATAAAATAATTAAATTCAAGAAAAACCTTCATAATATCTTCTCTCACTATGTCCCAACAACCTTGGAAAAAAGCCATAGAAAACCCATCCAGGCCCGAAGACTTGTCCCTTGCCATTTCTTTAACCACATCCAGCACCTCTTCTTCTTCAAGAACTCTCTCCAACCATTCTGCACTTACTTGCTCAATATAATCCAAAAACAAGCCATGAAGCTTTGGTCTCCACGAGTATTCTTCCCTGAACATCTCATAAAAATTGACAGCATGCTCCTTGATGGCCTCTTGATCCGAAAGAATGTTTTCACCGTCTTGAATAACTTCAATAGCATTATTCTTCTATGAGAATTCGCCATTTGGTGAAAAACATTTTGTACATTGATCACATTCCTTCAACCAAAGAACCCGAGATTCTGCCTCCAAGAAATTTCCTCCATTAGAGTGATCTTTTCCAATTCAGCTACCACCCCTTTTTTCTCTCCAAATCCTCACCAGACATTTTGACTGTTGAGGTAAGGCATTATTTGTGCCTTCCACAACAAATAATTGCCATGGTTTAATTTGACAGTGATGAAATGAGAGGGAGAAGGGAGGGAGAATTTGGGGGAGTTTTGTGATTCGGCCATGGACAGGTTTGGACGTGAGTCCATACGAGGCTCTTGATACCATAATGAAAAACAGAACAACAATAAAACGGTAAAAGACTATTGTGATTTTCATTGATTGATAGTGAATACAAGAGGGTCTACTATTTATACACAAAATGACAAGGAATATTCTCAATAACAGAATGGACACGTCAATAACAGAATGAACACGTCTACATATTATAGACTGTACTGGATTATTTGCTGGGTTGTCCTGGAGGTGCTGGCTTGTCTTCTGCAGCTGAGGAGGATGACTTGATATTGCTAATAATGCCCACCAGTGAAAGGCCTTATATCATTAAGGTAAACTTGAGAACACACCTTTGGTGACCTTTCACACCTTCAAGATTCTCTGTACTCTTTGTTCAACAGATGATATTACTACAATGTGTGGTTCCCCATACTTAATTCCTAGTTCCCTTCCCAGTTTTTATACAGTATGGCAAGTATCATCAACTTTTCATTAAATAGAGCCTGATAAATTCACCCAAAATTTAGGAGCTTTCTTGCATTTAGGAGAGAAATGCGCACTCCACAAAATCAAAAGAACAAATAATATGCTAATGATAAAAAATGCAAAAACACAATGAAGGCCAACTGCACCTTTGTCTTTATTCCGAGAGCCAATGAAACCACTGCAGCTACGATCAAGATGATAAGGGTTAAATCTTGCCAGGCTTCCCAAAGAAACCTCTGCAGAAAACAGCACAGGAATGAAGTGATGGCTACCTATAACTCGATGAAAAACAAAATTAACAAAGAAAAGCAATCTTCAGTACAATACTATACCAGGAAACTGCGCCCTTTCTTCCGAGGATATGTATTTGATCCAAATGAGGTCCTCCGTTTTAACAACTCAGTTTCATCCCCATTAATCCCTTTGTCTAGATTTGTTTTCAGTGATTCTGATAAGCCTTTAACCTGATGCAGAATGTGATCATTGCCATGAGATAACCTTAGAATGCAGAAGAAAATCATATCATCGAAGAAAATTCAATTCATAATGACTTGCCCCTCCATAATGTTGTAGAGCAGAAATATTATGATCCCTGGTCATTGAAGCAACTTTTTCAAGACCAATTGCATAATCACCAGTTGGAGTTGAGGGTGTTGCTGTGGGACCTAACAATAATAATTCAAAAATAAGTAAAAACACTTGGATGATATGAGCAACAAAAATAAATATAAATCTTTAGTTGTGATGATCTTAAAAACACTGTTACAACATACCAAAAAGATTAAATTTGTAAAACTATGTAGTTGTAACAAGAAAGTACGACCTGATCATTGATTAATGCCAAGAGTTCCATAATAAGAGGAATATGCAAATATGATATAATATAAATTTTAAAAGCCATCATATACATTTTATGATAGCTGTAGCACATTTGTGGTATGTGGCAAGACAACTAATATAATTGTCAGAGAAAGTTCTTAGAAGTTTTATTTTTCAAAATTCATTCTATAAATAATGAAAAACAAAATAAAGGTATATGAATGGAAATAGTCCAAAGAGAGTTCTTGGATTCAAGTTCTGATCTTACTAAACTATGTAAAAATGTGTTTATATTTTATTAACTGAAGAGGAATACAATATTCATAAATACACATAGTACCCTGCTTGTGACTAACTTATAACAAGCAAAATATATACCATCTTTAGCTTTCAATAAAAAACCTATAAAAACTTTAAAAAAATAGCTCCATTGCTCTCAAACCCACCACAACATAGGAAGATATAAGAGTGGATAAAGGGAATGAAAATGATACAGGCAACAAGTACACGATTGACTCAAAAGAAAAGGTGGATTCATTTTCAGTCGTATAATCAGTTGTAAAGTCGGCACATATATTGCACAAAAGGTGTTCCCTCTCCCATATATTTCCTCATACCTGGGTGCCTAGTAATGTTTACAATGATTCATGATTATGTTGTTTTACTTGCAGGATTGGTTCTCGGTATACTTATGATATATGTGATTTCAGCTTTTATTTACATAAAGCTTATGCATTCATATTCATCGCTATTTTCTAACATTAATAGTTGTTATCTTTGGTTTTAACTTATTGATGTTTCATTGAAATATCACTGTGGTAGTCTCACTACGATTTTGCCCTTTGAAACAGTAGACTTTGATATAGATATAGCTCAAGATGGTTACTTCAAGGAGGATTAGGGGTGTGCATAAACCTGCCAAACCAACCTCCACCGACAGAAACCGACCGCCGGACACTAGAATTGGCCAACACCAGCAAAGAATCGGTCAGCAATCGAGTGAAATATATAGGAGCCGACCGGTTCATATATTTTTTTTCTTTTTATACATATATAGAAACGATGTTGTTTCACTTAAATAAGTGAAACAGCGTTGTTTTAGGGCCTGGAAGTTAAAATATATATATATAATAGAACGGCACAGCCAAATGGCGCCGTTTCAAAATGAATTAATAACCCCCCCCCCACCCCTCTTCTTCTTCCCAACATCGTCTTCTTCCTCAGTTGCTCTCTGCAACTTTCTTCTTCTTCCATGGCAGACAATGGCACGACGCGGATGCCTTCTTCCTCAGTTCCTCCTCCTTCACAAAAGACACCGACGTAAACCGAAGACCGCACCGACGCACTTCGAGACCGATATGATCGGTTTTCTCTCCCCAAACCCACGGTTTCAGTCAGTGGTGTTGACTCATGGCAGACGTCGGTGGGGTCTCGGATTGGCGCTGAAACCGACGTCGAACCCATCAGTGTACAGCCCTTAGGAGGAGGGACCGGCGTAGCCTAAGGAATAGAGTGGGGGCATGTCCCCATTAAATTTATAATCTATGTAAATTTATAATTTTTATTGTATCTGGGAGATGAACAATCTATGGTGCAATATTATTTGAGTTGGGCGATGGATAGATATTGGTCTGTCATTACTTTATGGATGAAGTGGCAATGACATATGAATATTGTTTATTAACGAGCGAGTACTATACAAATCTCTAGTACTATTAATATTAGTTTCTGACTAATACCTTTTACTTTTTCGTTGCGACTTTGTACACACGTGTGCTTAGCATACGAGCACACAAGTTACAACTTTACATAAGGGATGTAGTCCATTTGGCTTGCATCTTGGGCACCACGGTTCCTCACCAAACCATAGTCGGGGGCTAGCTAAAAGGCAGTGGTAACACCTATGTTTGTGGATGTTGGCCCACTCGTGTGCACTATCGTTTATCAATTGTCCATACCTAAGATGCAAAGTTACTTTTGGCCAGCACAATGAAGTTGGTATCCTTGTTCACCACCCTTGAAATGTTTTATAATGTGTAAAATATTTTACTGATATTTTTCAAAAATCTGTTATGTTCACAACTCTTTTTACTGTATGATGTATCTCTTTACTGGTATTTGACCCTTTTCGTTTTTATGCTTCAACTACCTAGATACTACCAAGAAAGAGTCTATAAGAGGGGAAATATACAGTTGGAACCCTAAAAATAGACAATGATTTTAGTTAGTACATGAAAAACAATGGAGGTTTGTGTTTAGTACGATATTTTTAGATTAAAAAAAAAAGTTTAATAATTAAATTCGTTCAATGAGTTCTAAAAACATCATTGTTGAAGTTTATCAATGAAGGTTGCTTAGGCTCTTGGTTTACAGAATTTTTCATTCTTTAAGCTATGATATGAATGATCTGTAGTATCTATTCCTAACAGGAAGGGGATCAGAAGAATATTCAGAGAGTAATATACCAATTTCCCTTTCTCCAGCCAGTCTGAAAAGTAATGCTGCCTAATACAATAAGTAATCATTAATTAGAAATAAGGAAACAATCTAAAACATCAAACAGAAACATTTGTTAGCATTAAAAACATTACTCTTACGACTTGTGCATGGGCTCTAATCATCCTTCTTCTTCGCTCTTTATCTTCTTCCTTTACTAAGTCCAAAGTGTACCGAAATCTACGGGAAGCATTTAGTACCAGAGTTGCTTTCTGTAAAGAATGCAAGTTCTTTCAGTCAGATCCCAAGCAAAAGATGGTACTTCTTTTTATCACCTCAACCTAGAGTTTAACAAATGTAAAGCATTTAACAAACTATAAATTTGGTATAGTGTGCAAGGAAATATAGACTAAGGCAATGTTTGGGTAGTCCACTACTATTCAATATTTTGCCATTACTTTTCACTACTTTTTACTACGATCCAATATTTTATCATTACTTTTTTACTATTATTTACAGATCATCTGAGATCAACTCACTACCCAAGCATAGCCTAAAACATAATTATATTTCAACTGTGAATGGGTAAAACAGGCACTAAAAAGGAGCAAAAACCCATACGCTTGTCAAAACTAAAAAACAAATAATAAGAAAAGAAAAAGATAGATGTCAAAGTAAAATAGAGAAATTTTAGGAGTGGCAAAGTTCATGATTTACTCATGTCTTCATGTAGTACACGCAAAATCTCAAGATAGACCACTAGTCACATGGATCTTGTGACTCTTGTCCTTAGAGCATTCACATCCCATTTCCTATAATTTCCCCTAAATTTTAGCTAAAAATTACACTTCCTATAATTTTACTCATCTTTAAAAAACCTCATACATCTCATTTCCTATAATTTCTCTATTCTATTAAACGAATAATAAATAGTTTTCAAATTATCCCGAAATGCAAAGCTGATTTTTTATCCCAATACTAGAATAGTTTTCAAATATGAATAATAAATATTCGTCTTTTCCAATGGTTTTTTATTTTTAACGGAGAAATACAAAATTGAAAACTGAAAAATACATCCATATTATTTTATCAATTCTAGGTACAAGTACTAGTATTGCCCATTCAAATTAGCTCCAAAACACCACTGTTTTTTGCAAACAATAAAAGCGAGTTATAATTACAATTACTGAAATCCCCATATACTGGGCCCAAAAGTTTAGTACATGTCACCATAATCACAATTTTTTAAAATAAATTGCCAAAACAAATAACCACGACATCGAAATCAGAATAATCAAACTGGTTCTCTCCAGTTTTCACTTCCACCTCTCTAAATCAATTTCTAGTCAATGTTTACTGGTTTGGATGTCCATTGAGGCTTGAGGCTACAAATCACAAACCCAAAGAATGCACATCACAGAGAAAATGGCAACAAGTATATTCACCCAAAGCACAGACCCAATAGGGGTAGAAATTTGGAGCAAACTCATAATTTATAGGCAAAATCAGCATCTTCGATAGGGATGCAAAATCACAAACCCGTGAGAGACCAATTTCCCCCAAATTAGAAACCCTAAACAGATCATGAGAGACCAATTTTCCCCAAATCAAAGCCCCAATATTGCATAACAGAGAGGTTGGTGCTACAAGTTCGAGTAGCAGAACACCCAAATGGGTAAAATCAGACCCAAATCACAAGCCATTTCAACGGCGTAAAATCAGACCCAACAACATCGAAACCACGACATTTCCATTTGATAAATGACAGAGTAATCAAAGGGGAAAATCACAGATAAAACACAGCATCAATGGATGTAAAACAATGAAGCATGCAAGGTTTATGCTAGGAATTGCGACTATTGGCACAGAGAATCATATATGCGAGAGAGAGAGAGAGAGAGAGATTTGGCCATGTGTGTGTGCGTGTGCGTGTGCATGTGCATGTGCGTGGGTCTTACCTGAGACGACAAAGGAGGGGCTGCCAGATGGGAAGGCGAATGACGGTCAAGGCAATGGAGGTTTGAACCAAGGGCGTTGGCGCTGGATGAAACCGAAAAGGAAAGGATTGGAGATGTATATGGGGAACAACTATAGCATCCCCAACAGAAATCCCTAAAATGGGGAACGGGATGGAGTGTGTATTTCGGATTTTCCCCAAATACAAACCCTATAATTTCGGGAAAAGCCTCCTTTAGGGAACCAAGTGGGAATTCTCTTAGAAGGTTAGTGAGTAGTCGCCCCAAGGGCCAAGGGAAGGCCCTAGGCCCAATGATTTTCGGCCACCAAGACGAAAAAGGGCTTGAGAAAGCCCATTAGGGTTTCTAGAACATGATGGAGGCGATACTTGGTGCCAAGCAAGAGGGAAACCTTTGGGTTTCCAAGAGACAATCATTAGGCACATGGGGAAATGAGGGTTTCAGTTTTGCGAAGTGACACACCACTTGGCAAACATACAAAAGACATTAGGGTTTCTATAATAAGCCATAATGGAAGAAGGCCATTTTCGGCCATGAAGAAGGAAGTGCCATTTGGCACTCATGCACTTGGACTTTTAAGTTTCCGAAAAGAGCAAATCATGAGGAAAGTCACATAGGATTTCGGTTTCGCCCAAAGATACATGCCACTTGTCCCTCATGCAAGATGGTTTCAAGCTTCTAGAAGATTCCAATAATGAAGAGAAAGGAGGGTGATTTTTGGCCAAGCCACTTGGCAAGCATGCATGTGATTTTAGGGTTTCTAGAAGAATCTAATCATGAAAACAACTTAGGATTTCAGCCATAGCATGATAGCAGGAGGAGCCACTTGCCGCCCATGCATAAGAGTCCCTTAGGTTCCCAAGAGAAGCAATGATGGGAGGAAGACGAAGGGGTTTCGGCCAGGGCAATAAAAGGATGCCACTTGCCACCCATGCATGAAAGGAATCAATAAACTTTTCAGATTTTGCAGCAAAGTAATACTAAGAGAATGAGAGAGTAGCTATAAATAAGGCCATTAGTGGCTGGCACCCCATACAAAAGGAAAGAGGAAGCGAAAAGTTCATTTTTCAGCATTTTTTCTTTCATTCCTCTCCTCTCCATCTCGCCCAAATGCTAGAGGGTAGTTCCCTAATTTTTCTCTCCATCCAAACACCATTTTCGTGCAACCATAGAAGGAAGATTCAAGAATATTTTTGGTGAAGATTGGCATGGTAAGAAGTCCAAACCATAGTCTCTTTTTCTCACACACACCTACACACAAGCAAATGCCAAAGGAAGTTGTTGGAGGTTTCAAGATGTAGGAACCAAAGGTGGTGTTGTGATATTGTTATAAGCATCATGGCAATGGTTGAGTGATAGGTTCGGCCATGAAGGGATGAACCATGCTCAATATCAAGATTTGAGTATAGTTTACGTTTAGGGTTTTTCTTCAAAACCGAGTCTTTGATGGCTAAATAAGTAAGAAGGAATCCTTGGGATGTTTAAGGAGTGTTCAGCCACAACTAGGGTTTCATACTTAGCCACCATTTCAGGAAGCACAAGCTTGAGTGCCATACACTTTTCGGCCATTAGGGCTTGTTTGAGTGAAACCACATTTGTCACACACACACAGCCACTAGGGTTTCACACAAGAATAAGAAGGATTGATGCTAGTCGGCCTTAGGGTCTTCTCTCAACATGTGCTTAAGTTTTCATGAGAACCATGAAAAAGGCATAGAACGAGCAAGAAAAGTCACAAATCACATGCTTAGTTTTAGTTTTTTGATTTCAAGAACCTAATGCTTTACGCATATACTTTCATTTTGGAGATGACTTCACCAAATTCCCAACAGCGCCCCCCACTTGCCTCCCTACTAACTTCCAATCTCAGCGGCGGCTTCATCAAAACCTCCACATATGAACCCTTCCATCCCGCTTCCACTAGAGAAGATGAAGCAACCTTCTCTTGACTCTATTCTTCTCACCCAAAACAGAGGAATACGAGCTTGCTTCCTTCAGTGCTTCTCCAAACCTCCTCCATGCCTCACCCTTCAAACCTTCTAGCACCACAATCAGACCACGCCTCTTCTCATGCCCAAACTCAAACAGTGTCAAAAATCGACCAAAACTATTATGGCTCTGCTGCACAACCAAACCCTGATTCCCTTTCCTATGAGTTCTAAAAAAACTCAGACGATCCATCTGCAACACCACAAGCCCCCACCGCCGAAGCCAACCAATCCATCGCTGCTACATCAATGGAAATAAACTTAACGACCCGATGACTGCTCTCTGTGATTCTCCACCACAGATCATTCTCACGTTTCAACTCAAATATCTTTTGATCAATGAGTAGCTTCCAGCACGACCCCATCGAGATGACCAAAACCACCACACCCAAAAAAACAAAATGACTCTAAAAAGAAATAACAGTTTAATTCCGGCGAGCAGCGCCAGAAAGAGAACAAAAAAGGACACTCAGAGAGAGAGAAGAGAGAGAGAGAGAGAGAGATCAGGTTTCTGCAACTTGATCAATGCATGATGAAAGTTACTTTTTTAGAGATTTTCTTAGTGCAATAGGTCCATGTGGATAGTATGTTTGAATTTACAAAGCTTTTAAAATGTATTTTCAATGGTATTTATAAAAGTGGTTTTGTAGAAACTGTTTTTTAAGGATTTTGTTAAAGTTATTTTATCATGGAGATCGAGGCAAATGATCAGATGGAAACGTTTTGAGGGATGAAAATTTGCTTTGGTGTTTAAAAGTTGCAATTGAAGGTTTAAGAATCTAAAGAATTACTCAAAACCAAATTAATCTGAATATGGCCAATGTATTGCAATTTCATCCAAATATGCATTAAAACAAAATGTGTTACCATAACGCTATAACTGACCTCCTCTTTAACTCATGTCCAGCTCACACATATCTAGCTTTTTTCTTCTTTATGGCATAAAGCATTAGAACGTCCTGACTCCTAAGACTTTGTAAATAACTAGGCATTTTCTACAAGTAACATGCAATAAGCCATTAGCAGTAGGCACTGCAGAGGTTAAGCTGCAGTATTCCAGATAGGAAAATATTATGCATATTGCAGGGTAAATTAGATTTGAGCAAAACCATTTCTAACAGTAATTAAGCATAATGCACACGCATGGCATACTAAGATATAACATTACATACATACATCTGTATGAGTTGAACCATTAGATGATGAAATGTATGTCAAACTATATGATCCTTACTCTCCTTGCTTGCAATATTTATAGAATACTTATTTATCAAAAAAAAATATTTATAGAATACTAAAAATATAAGAATATCACCTTAATAAACTTCAAACCAAACTGGTGTTGCGTTTAATACAAGGAAATTGATATATATACATATATATATTATATATATGTGAATTTGTTCACAAACCTTTCGAGGGCACATATTCATATAATCTAAGAATGCAATCTCAATATAACACCAAAATACACTTTGGGTGCAAAAGAACACAAAGAAAACATGCAAATTTTAGCTAAACATGCAGATGGAAATTTAACTGCAAACAAATGCATATACCATTCATTAATAAACACGACAAATTTGGTCTTTCAGACCCTATGCGGATTAATGGACAATGGTGACAATGCCCATTCATATGGCGCGCATTTCATGGACTGATTCAATTGCATAGCCACTAGTGTATATGTGTGTAGATATGATGTATTTATGTATGAATGGATTGTAGTGTCAAATGTAATGTGAGGTGATAAGATTTTTTCTAATTAAATTGAGTTATGGATTACCCTCCATCGCTTGAGCGTCTCGAAGGGCGCATTCTTGGTGTGGGCAATGTCGAAGGGATCAGACGGCGGGATATCAAAGGTTTTGCTGGGGAGAGGGCCCGCCTCCTCATCGTGGTGGTGGTGGTCTTGGAGTACTGAGGCAGTGGAGAGTGGCGGCAGCAGGCTATTCGTGAAAGACTTGGAGCCACTGGAGGCCATTGAAATCACTTCAACAACTCCAGCATGGAGAAAAAAGTTGCGCAAGTGAGATGACACAACCGCACAGATATATATTACGGTTGTTTCGGGCTGGAAAAAGAGTTTTCCGGAATTAGAAAGCAGTAGAAGCAAAGAAAACCACGCATCAGAGCAAAAATGACAGGATTCCGTCACCATTTGGTGGTTGCGACAAAAACGGACTCGTTTCTTTTAATAAAAATAGAGAAAAAAAATATATATATATATACACGTAATATGAATCTATGATTTTTGATTGTTTGCAGTGGATAGCGTGAATCGAGGAATCGATAAGAAATTAAATCCTGCAATAGAAGCATCAAGCAAACAGAGAGCGGGAACCTTAGGAAGAACGACGAACTGTAGAACAATGAAACTTTAGTCAACTTTGTGCGAGACTGGACTTTCCAAATGCCGCGTCAAGGAAATTTCGCGGAAACTTCCCCGCGCACGCAATTATTGTTTTCTTTATTTTTTTTCATCTTTACCATCATGGTGGGGACAGGAAGGTACTAGCGTGACAGGTGTGGGTCAATCATTTTCCACCATCACAGAGGAGCAATTAAAAACATAATAATAATAATTTATTATTTACCATCGCATACTATAATTCATACTTTTTTATTAAATTAATTAAATTATTTTACTCATTATTTTTATATTATATATTTATTAAAAATAATAATAAATTATGTATATGGATATATGAATAGAATTTTTCAAAAGAAAAACGTTACATCAGAACAGACGTTGATTGTATACAATGCGGCGACAATCGATTCATTTAACTATTTTTTAGATGAAAGTCTTCTAATTATTGTATTTTTAACTGTTATATTTAGGTATTGATGTATTCTTAGATGATTTGTAAATAATAGTAAAAAAATAATAATAAAATATTATATAACACCCCATACTCGAATGGGCAGGAGAATTACCACCAGTCACTTATAATTATTTCTTCCAATACAAATAAGTTCTACAACAATTTCAAAACAAAACATAAATTCATATTTTTCAATTTAATACAAAAATTCCTCTACAAGGTCATCCAAAAAATAATCAAATAACATAAATCTATGTTTCCACAATCTTCCAATAACCCTAAAATAATAAACTGATAATTAATAAGTCTCAATAAATCCAAATGACATAAAGAAATCCAATTACTCAAACTAAAACCCTTCTATTAGCAATGATACTCACAGGTGCTTGACTCCCTATCCTCAGTTAACTTTGTTCAATTTTCTATTCCTGATCCTCAATTGGATTATCAACATCATTTGAAAAATATAGTGAATATAAAGAATGAGTTATCAACAACTCAATAAACAAAACACAAATACTAGCATGTAAATATGAGTATTTTTAGAGAGTTCGGTATGCAAAAATAAAACATTTCATTTTTAGAGTACATATCCCAATAAAAATGTTATCAAAATAGCATAGCAACATTTCACAAATTTTTCATATCCAAAGACCAACTGTTCATATTCAAAAAATATTTGGCATAACATGTTTTAACATCTTCATCTTATCATATCATATCACATCATATCACATCATATCATATTATATATCATGTTTAACTCTCGTGATAAGGTTGTGCTATCCCTAAAGGTAAAACTAGCCAGTATCAAAATGTGAAACTTTTCCTTTTTCATTTTTGGGGCCTCGAGTGTACACACAAGAAAGCACACACAGAAAATCACTTTGTTTCCCAAGTGGGTACAATTATTATATCAGAGATGTTGATACCAATCATATAACATATCAGAATTATCTTATCATAACCAAAATCAGAATCAGAACAAAATCAGAAAATCATGTCAAAGGTTTTTCAAATATATATCATATCAAACAGACCTCTAAATATATTCATATCATTTTCACATTTTTAAAATAGATTCAGAACGTATTCATACAACACATACAAAATTTTCAGATTTCATGTTCGCTCTTATTGCACATTTCATAAATATGTCAAAATATTGCTCATGTCTACACTAGTCATGTCAGGAAACATTTGTCTCTTTCATACAAATTTCATAAATAACGCAGAAACACATAACTGGGGTTGTTTTTACACTTTTCTTTTCAAAACATATAATGCACAATTTCAAAAACCAACATCAGTTCATTTTCTTTTTATGAAAAGTCTAGAATAGAAACTCCGCTTACTTGACTCTTGTAGTGTATTATCTACGTTTTGGAATTGCAATCTAGTCATATCACAATAACCTAAATCAGAAAATATATGTTCATAAGTTAATAATACCCACACTAGTAAGTAACTTAGCTCACAAAACTTCCACCTTTATAAGAATAGGATAGAATAAACTCAATCCTAGTTAAGTACAACAAATAGCCCACAAATAGACAATTCTAACGTCCAAACTGCACCCATTTCCTCCCGATGAATAAAAGTCACTCAACTACTTCTCCGACTACATTATTACATCAATCTTAACCAGGCCCCAAACTGCATGAGCCACTCCTAATTGAGCTATAATATTGTAATTATTTTGCACTTAAATTCAAGTCAATCACACTTTTCTTACTAGTAATTGAATGGGTTTGGCCTCAATAAATAAATTCTAACTCAATTGATAACAACCTAATTTTATGATCATAATCTCTAATTTATTAAATGAAATTAAGGAAGTTAATTGTTGTGCACATATGCAGGTGAGCCGTGCAGAAATTTCCACACGGAAGACACACGTTTGATAGACTCATGCGATTGAAAATGCATTTCACTCACGCCGTTGCAAATTCAAAATTGTGATGCTGAACGTAGACCTCGCAAGCTTGACAAAACTCCAAAGCACTTCACACAAGGCTCCATGCTTATCTTCAAAGTGGGGACCTGCCATTTAGCATTACATGCATCACATGGAAAAGCAATTTTCCATTCACATGGAAAAGCTAGACGCATGCAGGAGTCTACAAGCTGGAGGAGGTAGCTTTTTGGCTCTACATGCATGCTTATCTTCAAAGTGGACCCACCTTTATTTTTTTTCCCAAAAGCACAACACGTAAATCTATCTTCAAGTGGTCTTCAACAATGAATAAAGCATTCCATGGAATTGACTTCAACATGGAAAAGTCAAGCACCTGCGTCAAACGAAAAGTAGCATTGCTTTTCCCTTATCTTCAAAGTGGACCTGGCTCTCCTATAGGCATAACACGCAAATCATGAAAATATGCAGAGCAAATTTTGACTACAAGCATGCTTACTTCTCCTAAAAGCATAACGAGTAAATCATGGAAATTATCTTCAAGAGGACCACGACCACATGTATCAAAAGCAAATTCAGCTTCACCCTTCACGTCTAGCCCGTCTAGCCCCTGCTACTCACATATGGACCAACTTCACAACAACTTCATCTAGACGCATGGTCTTCAATTTACAGAAAAGTTTATCTCGTCAAACCAACGGATGGAAGCACCTCACGAAAAGTCCTGCTACTCTTTCCCTTCTTGGACATACAGCCCCTACTCCATGCGAAAATTAACTAACATACAGCCCCTATATCAAATGGAAATTGCACTAGCTCCAGCCTAGAACACAGATGCAAGTTTCAGACTTGTATTGGGTCTTGAAAAAATGAAAGGCAAAGAGTAGTTTTCCTCTATTCGGAAGACGCAGCAGTACAGTCACGAATTTGGGCTCTATTGGTCCAAATCACAGAAAGGCAATATTTTGGGTACCAGAAAAGTGGGAGAAAATGGAAGGGGGAGTATGCACTCGATGGTTTTTGCTGGAGAATTTATCAGACTCTGAAAACCCATTTTTTCTCCTTTCCATGTTTTCAATTTTTACATTGCCCTTGCTTTGTGTTTGATTCAAGCTTTTATTTACATTTCATTTACATTAAATTGTTCTCATTCAGTTTATTATCAATTCAATCGAATACTTTCAGAAACTATTACGTTTGAATTTATTTTCGATCGTATGTGATTTCTTTTGTAGTTTTCAGTCATCTTCACGCCACTATTGCTTGATTTATGTTGGTTGCTTGGGATTGTTTGGACCTTGACGTTAGATTATCTTCATTTGAGTTTATTAGTCTAAGTAGTGTAATTTTTTCTGGTTTAGATTGAACTCTATTGGATGGAAAATAATGGCTTTTGGGTTGGCACAGAAGGTATTTAATAAAATGTTCCTTAGAACGTAAACTTCGTGAACTTCCTTTTATTGCTTGGAAACATTGGATTAGATGACATTGATGAATGTGGTTTAGTTTCTTAAGCGAGGATAATCATAATTTAATCAATGCATGTTCACAAATCCATTTAATGTATAGAAGCGATTGAAGTAGCGTCAAGGTGCATTAGAACGAAAATTATTACTTGCTAGCTATATATTTCCTATTCTCCACTCATGTTAACACTTTATTTTACTCACTTTTCTAGCATATTTTTAGCACTCATTCACCATCTCATGTAAAAAGGAAATGATGGCATTTTTATAATGTCCACAAAAAATCAATTCTCATTGTGAATATCATCGCAGATAATTTTATTTTAATTTCGATAATGAATGAATTTACCTTTTAAACTAATCTTTTCTTAAGAAAATGACTTAGGGACTTCCCTATTACTACTTGACAACTTTTATACTTGGGAGTAATTCTAAAACAATTTTTAAATTGAGTCAACCCCCCACATGTTACAAGCAAAACCGAACAGTAACATAATAACCAGCATACAAGTCAAACCCAAAACTCCACCCAGCTTACAATAGTTTCAGCACAACCAAACCAATACACCTCATTGCTAAATCATCCAATATTAAGTAAAAAATAGCCTACATAACTGATAAATGGTCAATTATGTTATATTAATACTCTTAAATATTTTGGGTTAAAAGAGCTTTATGCGTTAGAATAAGAGTATTAATTAGATAATGTGAATTAACTTTGTTCATCATGTAAAATAATATTTTACTTCTAATTAAATATAGATGCATTATGTTGTGGGGCTGACTAACATTTAAGTAAACTTACAATTGAATCTTGGCCAATTACAGGAGTGAACCCCATTGAAGCTTGTAACCAAGGCCTACATCTGTACAAAATCTATGAAGAAAAAGAAGGCAACTGGTAAGAGATTAAATGCATTCAGTAATTGAGGTATTAGAAGCCGACATGATGGTAATGCATGCCACAAGTGCTGTCCAAAGAAGAAATAAAAAGACAGCAACCCACGTCACAAAATCGAAACCCTTACATGACTATTTTGTAAAGGAAATAAACTTAACCCATGAAGAATTCAAAAGGGGCAAACCATGATTTAATTGAAGACCTGATATCAAGCTAACTTGAGGTAATTTTATGCAATTTTTTGTAGAACTAAAGCCTGGGGACCACGAAGAGAAGTCGTTATGATGGAGAGGCTGCGATCCGTGGCAAGGAGAGAGAGAGAGAGAGAGAGAGAGAGAGAGAGAGAAGATTCCAAGTATAAAAGGAAGAGGGATTTTCGGGTGAAGGGGTTAGAGAGTTTTCCATTTTATATTTCCTTTATTTTTTGCTTTGTTCAAACGTCCTTCTCGCTTTTGTCTTAGGGTTTTTCATTTCATTATTTTTACTACCTAGTGATGAAGATGATCGGCTAACTTCTGTAGCTTAGGTTGTGGTAAAGCTTATGTGCTTCTACTTATTGCTAGATTGTTGATTAAATTTCACACCTCACTTTATTTGATAACCGAATTTTAATGGGGAAAAGTTGAAAAATCTCTTGTTCTTATTTCTCGTTTTATTGTTGACACTAGGCATGACAAAACCTTGAATTAATCAAAAAATTTCATCAACTGAGTGTTAAATGAATTTTGGTTGATGATTAGTGAGAATATTTTAATTATAGGTCTCGGCACTTTTTACCTTGAGATTATAATTTTCACATTTTATTTTATTAATGCTTTGATTGGATTAATATTAGAGAGGTAATGCCCAGAAATTTTGCAAATAATGAAAGCAAAGAATGTTTGGACCCATAACCCAAGTGTTTCTTAATTGTTTTTAGTAACTCTAATTAAATTTTAGTTACTGTTTTGAAACTTATTTCTGAGTTTGAATAATATATAAATTACAGTTTAGTCTCTTTTGAATCATTTAATTTTTAGTAATCAGATAGTTTACAATTTAGTTCATTTTCCAAACAAAAATTACAACTCTGCGATCCTCAAAGTTCAACCATATATTTCATTTTCATCAAATACTTCATTGTGAATATAATAATTTCCATTTTGCTCACTGTTTATACATTCATTAAAAAATCAAAAAATAACTTTACATAGTATTTTACTTTATCATATTTCTCATACATCATTTTATTTTACAATAAACTTTCACAAATACTTTGATAATCATTTACCCCTGTGGAATATGATCATGGACTTATCTTTTATACAACTTGACACTTCTACACTTGGAAGAACACATTTGAAGCAACGTCAATAACACACTCTAATACGATTAACGTAAACCCAAGTCGTCAGTATAACAAATCCAACATAACAACCAAATAGCTCCAATTAGCCAACTAACACAACTAAAACAGTCATAAATAGCTCCAATTAGCTAACTAATATAGCTCGAATAGTCACAACAACTCCATTGACATCGTCACATCAACCTCATCCAACCACAACAGCTTCACACCACCCAACCTCACCACCAAGGTTTCATATAAATCACTAACTCCATAAATACCATAACATCACAATATTCCATTCATGGCTTCTTAGACTTGTTAGGCTCGAGATAGCATATTTAGACTTGTAAGGACAGAATCATTAACCTCATCATCAGATGCATCTGTTTTATTTGAATTATCATTTGACACTCATAGCAACATGGCTGAAAATTAATATCATGATATGGAGATGGTAAGTCATAATAGAACCCTTATGGAATACTTACAGCCTGTTAGGACCAGCCCACCATCTTGCATTATTCAGAATTTGAATGCAAATAATTTTAACTTTAAATATGGGATCATTCCATTGCTACCTCATTTCCATGGCATGGAATTTGAAAATCCCTATTTGCATATCAAAGAGCTTGAAGAAGTGTGTTCCATATTTATGGATTGAACATGCATTGAGGAGGTTATAAAATTAAATTGTTTTCATTTTCCTTAAAAGATAAGGCTAAGATATGGTTGAATTCTTTAAGACTAAAATCTATTAGGGCTTGACAAGAAATGTAAACTGAATTTTTAAAGAAAATTTTTCTCATGGATAGAATAAATGCCTTGAAAAGACAAATAATGAATTTTTGCTAGAAGGATGTGGAAACATTTGATCATTGTTATGAATGATTCAAAGACCTTTTAAATACATGTTCTCACCAGGGATATGATAATTAGAGGGTCATTAGTTTTTCTATGAGGGGTTGCAACAAAAAATGAGGTAATTTGTAAAAATCATGTGCAATGGTGAGTTCTTCAACAAAGAGCATGATGAAGCCTTTGATTATTTTTATTATTTGGCTGAAAATGCTCACTTTTGGGATGTTTTTGACTTGTATGATAGATTTGAAAATAAAAAATGTGTTAGTGGGAGTGGTAAATATCATTTGAAAGAAGCTGATGATTTACATGCTAGACTTGTATTGATGTCTAAAAAGTTAGATTTTGTAGAACTTAAGAAAGTTAGTGAAATGCATGTTTTACCATCAATTTCTGAAAAATGCAGCATATGTCTTCGATCCAGGGCATGTGACTAATACATGTCCAACAATTTCTGCTTTTAAGGAAGTTTTGCTTAATCAATTCAACCTTGTGCATATGATATTAATACTTACACTGCAGGTTAGAGAATTATCCAAATTTTAGTTAGAAAAATGATCAATCTAGACTATCTACACAGGGACAAAGTCATTATACTCCCTATGCAACAGCTGACAAGACTCAAAACTCTCTTATTTTGCAAACTAGCCCCCTCCAATGCAAAAAAAAAAAAAAAAAAAATGGAGTGGAAGACTCCATTCAGCAGCTGGTAGCTGAATGTTAGCCTACAACAATTTATGCAAAGTCAGACCACGATTAACAACCAAAACTCTCAGGCCATCAACGACATCAGAAGGACCCTCATTAAAGTAACTATTACTCTAAATAACCAAGAGATGGGCAAATTCTCAGCTCAACCCCAACCCAATCTGCAGGGGCAAGGTCAACCATCTCATAATAATGGTTAAGGATGTGCAATCGTGAAAGCCATTACAACTTTGACGAATGGTAAGGTTGTGGATATCCTTGTCCATAATGCAGAAAATTTAGGTAAAAAAGCTAACCTTCCTTTAGTTAGTGGTGAGTCAAGCATTTTAGATTCAAATAATGATGCATGTCCTATACCTGCACTTTTTCCACATCGTTTACTTTCTTTACATAAAGAAAAAAAGCACGCTCAAATTCTAGAAATTTTTAAACAAGTTAGGATTATATTCCATTTCTTAATACTATTAAACAAATTTCTGCTTATGCTAAGTTTCTAAAGGATTGATGTACTGTGAAACGCAAACTAAATGTGCAGAAAAAGGCTTTTTTCACTGAGCAAGTTAGTACCATTATTCAAAACACACACCACCTAAGTACAAGGATCCTGGGTCGCCCACTATTTCATGTGTCATTAGAAATTCTAAAATTGATCAGGCCTTGTTAGACTTAGGTTCGGGAGTTAATTTGCTACCTTATAGTGTGTATGAACAATTGGGGTTAGGGGAATTAAATGTCACTTCAATCATTTTAGAGCTTGCTGATAGATCTATAAAAATTCCTAAGGGTATTGTTGAGGACGTCTTGGTCTAAGTAGCTAAATATTTTTACCATGTGGATTTTGTGGTATGGGATATGAAGTTGTCATCCCACTCAAACTCCTTACCACCTGTGATTTTAGGAAGACCATTCCTAGCAACTTCTAATACCATAATTAATTGTAAGAGTGGTATTTTAAAGTTGAGTTTTGAGAATAACTTTAGTATTAAATATTTTTAATTTGTGCCCGTAATCTCAGGAACTTGAAGATTTTGAAGAAGTCAATGCATTAGAATCCTTATTTACTGAGAATCTTTTGTTAAATTACAATTGTGATGAATATTGGGAGGATTTAGAAGACTCCATTGATTTAATTGAGTCTACTAATCAATTTTCCTCTCTTTGTGCTGCAGGAAATTTGAATGAGATGTAGTGAAAGCTTAAATTTGAGCCACTACTAGCCCTAAAAGCCTCAGCACATCCCTCCAATGAAAAGATCCCAGCCCTCGAAGTTGAAATACGCCTACCTTGGACTAGAAAAATCATTTCTAGTGGTATTTTTGCACTGTTGACCCCTAATCAAGAGAGTAAATTGCTAAAAAATTTGGCACAACACAAATCGGCCATTGGCTGGTCCATTGCTGACATCAAAGATATAAGTCCTGCTATTTGTACACATAAGATACATTTGGAAGATGACTCAAAACCCTCAAGAGAGATACAAATGAGACTAAACTCCTAAATGAAAGAAGTGGTAAAAAATGAAATTTTGAAATTGTTATATATAGGCAATATCTATCTCATTGCTAACAACAAGTGAGTTAGCCCAATCCAAGTTGTTCTAAAAAAATCTGGTATAACTGCAGTAGAAAATAATAAAGGAGAATTGATGCCTACTAGAGAGACCATAGGCTAGAGGATGTGATAGATTATAGGAAATTAAATGCCATCTCTAGGAAGGACCATTTTCCCTTACCTTTCCTTGACCAGATTTTAGAAAAAGTGGAGGAGCATACATATTATTGTTTTTTAGATAGCTTCTCTGGCTATTATCAAATAGAAATAATCCATGAGGATCAATAGAAGACTACCTTCACTTGTCCTTTTAGGACTTTTGCCTTCAAGAGAATGCCATTTAGGCTATGCAATGCTCCAGCCACTTTTCAAATATGCATGTTAAGTATTTTCAACGACTTGATGAGGACATTTTAGAGGTTTTCATGGATGATTTTTCAATCTTTGGAAAAATATTTGATGCTGTTTGTCTAATTTACAAGTTGTCTTGAAAAGATGTAAAGAAAAATAATTGTTGTTAAATTGAAAAAAATGACACTTCATGGTGCAACAGAGGATAGTTTTGGGGCATATTGTATCCTTTTGGGGCATAGTGGTAGATAAAGCTAAACTAGACTTAATTTCAAATTTGTCTGTGCCTAAAAATGTGAAAGATGTTAGATCTTTTTTAAGGCAGGCTAGTTTTTATTGAAGGTTCATAAGGAATTTTAGCTTTATCTCTAAGCCTCTTTGTCAACTTTTAATACATGATGTCAAGTTTGAATGGACCAAAAAGTATCAAAATTGCTTTGATTAGTTGAAAACATTTCTCAGCATTGCACCTATCATTCAGCCCCCTGAGTGGTCACTTTCTTTTGAAATAATGTGTGATGCACTTTGCTGTGGGGGCTGTATTTGGACAACAAAGAGATAAGTTGTCATATGTCATATACTATACTAGTAAAAGTTTAAATGCTGTCAAAAAAAATTATTCCACCACAGAAAAAGAATTACTAGTTATAGTCTTTGTCATGATATTACTAGTTTAGACCATATCTTTTAGGTTCACATGTCATGATATTCACTGATCTTGCAGCTTTAAAATTTTTATTGTAAAAAAAAAGACACCAAGTTGAGGCTGATAAGATAGATACTCCTATTGCAAGAATTTGATTTCAAAATAAAAGACAAAAAGGAAGTGAAAAATATGGTGGTGGGTTATTTTTCTCGACTTACACCTGCAGTTTTTGAACCATTTTCTTTAATTTTTGATTATTTTCTTAATGAACAATTATTTTCAATTGAAACTTTACCATGGTATGCTAACCTTGTGAATTTCTTGGTCACAGGAATAACATCTCATTGGAATGCTCAAGACATCAAAAGGTTGAAAGCTGAAGCTAAGTAATTTTTTTTTTCAATGATTCTTATCTTTTTAAGTATTGTTCAGATCCAATCATTAGGAAGTGTGTGTGTAATGGTGAGATTTCTTATGTATTAGGTTTTTGCCATACGGAAGCTTGTGGTAGGCATTTTTCAGCTCACAAAATAGTGGCTAAAATTCTTCAAAGTGATTTTTTTTTGCCAACTATGTTCAAGGATGTTTTTAGTTTTTGTAAAGATTGTGAAACTTGTAAAAAATTAGGAGGAATCACTACGAGAAACATGATGCCTATTCAACTTATACTGGTTATTGAAATTTTTAATTATTTGAGAATAGATCGTATGGGACAATTTCCTTCTTCTTATGGCTATTTGTACATTTTGCTTGCCATTGATTATGTTTCTAAGTGGGTTGAGGTAGTCCCTTGCAAATCTAATGACTATCAAGTTGTTCAAAAAATTTTGAAAGAAAACATTTTTGCAAGGTTTGGCATGCTTAAAGCCATAATCAGTTTTAATGTCACTCACTTTTGTAACAAGTATTTTTCAGCTTTAATGAATACGTATGGCATCCATCATAAAATCTCTACTCCCTATCATTCTCAAACCAATGGATAAGCTGAACTAGCAAATAGGGAAATTAAAAACATCCTTGAGAAAACAGTTATCCCAAAAAAAAGGATTGATCTTTGAGATTGTCTGATACCTTGTAGGCTCATAGAACAGCTTTTAAAACCATTTTGGGCATGTCTCCATATAGACTAGTATATAGTAAGGCTTGCCACTTGCCTATAAAGCTGGAACATAGGGCATATTGGGCCATTAAGCAATGTGATTTTAACATTGATAAAGCTGGTTGTGTGAGGAAATTGCAGTTGTCTAAGTTGGATGAGTTAAGGATGGATGCCTACAATAACTCTAAGTTGTCCAAAAAAAGAATGAAAAACTTACATGACAAACACATCCAATGTGAGATTTTTTAGCCTGATCAACAAGTGTTATTGTACAACTCTCGATTACATTTGTTCCCTGGTCAGTTAACGTCTCGGTGGAGTGGGTCTTATGTGGTACAAACTATTTTTCCCCATGGTGGTATAGAGATAATAAATCCCCTCAATGGTAACATTTTTAAGGTTAATGGTCAAAGGCTCAAACTTTTTTTATTTTTAACTTTGCACCTGAGGAATCTACTCTACATTTTCTTGATCTTAATTAATATGATTTCTTAATCTGTCCATTTCTTTCATTGTTTTCTTTTGTTCTTCAGTTTTTATTTCTTTTTTCTTCTAGTTGCACTCTTTTCAAAAGCTATTCAAGTACTTTTTTTTTTCCTCTTTCTTTCATTTTTTCTTTTACTATTTGGTTCTTCTTATAGCTGTTTTGTCCATTAAATAAATTCTTTCATTTTTCTTGCATCATTGAGAACAATGCTACAATCTAGTTAGGAGGTGGAAGAGAATTTATTTTTCTGTTTGCATGCCTTATACATATGTTGGTCCACCTTGGGGGAGTGTTGGTAATGAGTTCAAAGCAGATTAAATTTCATATTCTTAAATTTTATGTGCTGAAAAATTTGTTGAACTGGAAAATGATTTGTTGAGGTTATGGATCATATAGAATGTAGTGAAATCTGAGTGTAGGTCAAAAGGGGAACTTATTCATTTTATTTAGTTGTTAAACTAAGGGAAAGATGTTAAAAGTTTTGCTGAAACACACACAACACATGCCCAGAATGCTTAGAAAGACTTCATTGGCACATTATTGTTGATTTACACTTCAGTTATTTGGGACTCTAATGAACCATATCCTAATGACTAAGAAAGAAATTTGAAGTGAATTAAATGAGAAAAGGGACAAGTAAGGGATCAAATCTTTAAAAGAAAAAAGAAAAAAAAAACAAAAGAAGTGAAATAAGAATTTTTTCATACATTATTTACATTTGTATATTGGAAAAGGCTGCCTATTACCGGGGTCCTTACTAAATAAGAAAGTATGTGCCTTTTAAAGTGTAATAACGTGAAAGTCGCTATTACAATGGTTTTGAATTAGAGTAAGACCATGTAATTATATCAGATTAGTTGTTGTGATTGAAACTGTCAATGTCTCTTAGTAGTCAATCTTGAAATTCTACACATTTTTTCCATGCACTTAAAGGAAAGCAAACTTTGTTACATTTAATTCCCTTGGTTGATTAACTAAATGGTGCATAAATCTCTCAGTTGACACTAAAACTCCTATTAATCTATTCTAGTGTTCTTAAACTCAACAAGTTTATTTCATGGCATGTGACTTTCAGATTTATTAGAATTGTAGTTGGTAACTTCCATTTTGTATGATTTCATTCACTTTATTTGCTAGAGACTAGCAAAAAGTTAGTTGGGGGGTGAGATAAATGTCAATTATGTGATATTAATACTCTTAAATATCTTAGGTTAAAAGAGATTTATGGGTCAAAATAAGAGTATTAATTAGATAATGTGAATTAACTTTGCCAGGCATGTGAAATAATATTTTACCTCTAATTTAATATAAATGCATGTGAAATAACTGAATCTTGGCCCATTATAAGAGTGAAGCCCATTGAAACTTGTAACCAAGGCTTACATCTGTACAAAATCTGTGAAGAAAAAGAAAGCAATTGGCGAGAGATTAAATGCATTCAGTAATTGAGGTATTAGAAGCCAACATGATGGTAATGCAAGCCACAAGTGTTGTCCAAAGAAAAAATAGAAAGAAAGCAATCCACGTCACAAAATCGAAGCCAATACATGACTATACTGTGAAGGAAATAAGCTTAACCCATGAAGAATTCAAAATGGGCAAACCATGATTTACTTGAAGACCCAACAACAAGCTAACCTGAGGCAATTTTATGCGATTTTTTCTGGAAATGAAGCCAGGGGGACCACTAAGAGAAGCCGCTATGATGGAGAGGCTGCGATCAGTGGCAATGAGAGAGAGAAGGAGAGAAGATTTTGAGTATAAAAGGAAGATGGATTTTCGAGTGAAGGGGTTAGAGAGTTTTCCATTTTATTCTTCCTTTATTTCTTGCTTTGTTCCAATGTCATTTTCGCATTTTTCTTAGAGTTTTTCATTTCAGTATTTTTACTAACTTGTGATGAAGATGATCAGCTAATTTTTGTAGTTTGGGTTGTGGTAAAGCTTATGTGCCTCTCATTGTTGCTAGATTTCTGTTGATTTAATTTCATACTTTACTTTGTTTGATGACCAAATTTTAATGGGAGAAAGTTGATAAATCTCTTGCTCTTACTTCTTGCTTTGTTGTTGACAATAGGCACAACAAAACTTTGAATTAATCAAAGATTTTCTCTAGCTGAGTATTAAATGAAATTTGATTGATGATTAGTGAGAATATTTCAATTATAGGTCTCGGTACTTTTTATCTTGAGATTATAATTTCCACATTTTATTTTATTAATGCCTTGATTGGATTAATAGAAGAGAGTTAATGCCCAAAACTTTAGAATGTTTGGACCCATAACCCAAGTATTTCTTAAATTGTTTTTAGTGACTCTAATTAAATTTTAGTTACTGTTTTGAAGCTTATTTCTAAGTTTTTATAACACATAAATGACAGTTTAATCTATTTTGAGTCATTTAATTTTTAGTAATAAGATACTTTACAATTTAGTTCATTTTCCAAACAAAAGTTATAACTTCGAGACTCTCAAAGTTCAACCATATATTCTATTTTCATCAAATCCTTCATTGTGAATATAATAATTTCCATTTTGCTCACTGTTTATACATTCATAAAAATATCCAAAAATAACTTTACATAGTAATTTACTTTATTATATTTTTCATACATCATTTTATTTTACAATGAACTTTCATAAATACTTTGATAATCATTTACCCCTGTGGAATATGATCATGGACTTATCATTTATACAATATGACACTTCTACACTTGGAAGAACACATTTGGAGCAACGTCAATAACACACTCCAAAACGGTTAACGTAGACCCAAGTCGTCAATATAACAAATCCAACATAGCAACTAAATAGCTCCAATTAGCCAACTAATACAGCTCGAACAGTCACAACAACTCCATTGACATCGTCACATCAACCTCATCCAACCACAACAGCTTCACACCACCCAACCTCACCACCAAGGTTTCATATAAATCAGTAACTCCTTCATAAATACTATAGCATCATAATATTCCATTTATGGCTTCTAAACAAATCATGGCTTCAAGACTTGCATATGTGATTACCTTGCACAATTATCAAAGTGATGATTTTATGCTTTTGTGAGTAATCTAGTGCTGCCTAAGACTAGATTATTACCCAACCCAAAAATAATTTCATTCACAATATTTTGGAAAAATAATAGCTTAAGGAAAAAAAAATAGAAAATGGTACGAAGATGGGGTTACCGGCATGGCTACGTATGGTCGTAGTTATGGTTGAGTCTGCTATGGCAAAAGAATCAAAGGGGCTACCAAACCTAATCCACTGATATTGTGATTCTCCCAAATCCCCACGCACGAACACAGGGAAATCGAGACGTCTGGATGGTGACAACATGGGTCATCATCCTATCGACGAGTGCCGAGTTTGTGTAAAAGCAACAAATGTGCACGAAGAAACACGCAGCGGATAGCAAAGTCATATAACTAAGTACCAGAATTTTCTCTTAGTTTAATACAAAGCTGTTTAAAGCATACATATTAAATTTAAACGCGTAAATAAAATATAACATGTTCAATACTTTCAAATCCAAATACATAACATCAAAACAAATACAATTAAAATCCATAGATAAGCACTTCAACTCAAAACTCCGGCGGAGCCGCATCCTCGGGCTCAGCCTCTTCCTCCTCCTCGATCTCTGCATCAAAAACTACGGTACCAAAAATGGTGCCGCAGGTAAGTAAAATCCAAACACCACTAGATAAAAACATATTAAAACTCAAACAATATGCATGAGAGAATGCCAATGCATAAAACCCATAAACCATATTTTTCCACGCACGCCAAAAACCCATTTTGCCCAAAAACATTCATTTAATCATATCCTCGCCATTATCCCAGATAATGGCCCAAAAACCAGTTTCGCCATTTTCCTAGAAAATGGCCCATTAACCAAACCATCAGAGCACTGTAGGTGGGAATCGCAGGCGGGACTCTACCACCATCCCTGCTTACCACCATCCCTACGCGTGCACCGTAGGTGGGAATCACAGGCGGGATTCTACCACTGTCCCTACACGTGCCTTTGACTCAAACCAGTCAAACCAATCGTTCACATATACCATAAATCAGTTCTCGCTTACAAGCCCAGTTTTCATTCACAAACACATGTACATGCATGCAATTACACGAAAACCCGGTTTTCCCTTTTTAAACATGAAAATGTGAGCACTATACAATGCAAACATCAAGGCACAAATATCTCAAACAAATATCAACATCAACCAAACAACTCCGTCCTCAATCCATCCGACCCCCGAACTCCTCGGACTCAGTCCGGAATCAACCAACCAGTCCAATAATTAATTGTAAGAGCAAAATATATTTAAATGTAAAAGTGGAGTTTGGAAAATACTTACAACGCTATACAGTATTTTTCGAAAGCTCGCGGCGTTGCAAACGGCGGAAAAAAAGCAACGTAACAGTGTATTTTACATTGTGGCCGTGGGTAATAAATTACCCACTTTCGAACGGGGACAAACCAAGACACGAAATTGATAGGGAATGACCTTGAGATGTTTATGAAGCTAGAGGAAGTGAGTTTTGGCCGTGGGTGGTGGTGGAAATGGCGGTTGAAGGCCAAAAAGGGGCTAAACGGAGTTGAGCTCGTGGGAGCTGCTCCGGCAACGGATTGAGGCCGAAATTAGGTGGGTTAGGTCGGAAAGAGGTAGAGGACAAATCTGAGAAGAGATGGTGGCCGGAGGTGGTGCGACGGCGCTGGAATCGGTGAAAAACCGTGTGGCTTGGAGGAGCTCATGGTGGCTAACGGTGGCTCGGATGGAGGTGAAACTTGGTGGGGATGTTCACCGGTGAGAGGGGAAGAAAACTGGGTGGGTGGTGTAGGCCACGCTGCCGGCGAGCGGCGGTTCTAGGCTGCGAAAGCAACCGGCGACAGGGGAGAAAAACAGGGCAGGTGCCGTGACTTCCAACCGTGCGTGGCGGCTAACGGCTGGTCCAATAGCTCTGAAAATTGGTGGGAGGGGAAGAGAATGGTGGGGGTGGTGTACAACACAGCCGCCGGACAGCGGCGCAATGGGCGGCCGAAGTGGCAACGACTGTAAGGGGAAAAAGAAGGGGAGAGCGCGGGGAGAGAGAACCGGGGAGGAAAAAAAGAAGAAAAAGAAAAAGAGAAAAGAAAAGAAATGAGGTCCAATCCTCACTCCGGAAACCAAAAACAGATTCGCCGAAAACGATTTTAAAAATCGTAAAACGACTAAAATAAATTAAACACAACATCAAATAAATTAAAAGCCAATTAAAATACATTAATTTAAAATAAATAAACCAATATATTAATTAAATTAAAAACACTCCTTTAGTGAAAATATAAGTAAAAGCGGGTCATCACAGATATAGTGGATTACGAGTATTTAGGATTTTACAGTGGAAATTTTATTTTTCACTTTTCTGGAGTGAATAGTAATCTCAATAGTAGCACCTAGCGTAACGGTTTTAAAATCATAGCGTGAAATGTCCAAATTGTTAGTGAAGTTTTATTTTGATACTTGGAGGGAGAAGGTGAGAATCTGTGGGTGAGATGCATCAGGTATAAAAAACAATTAATGGAGTGCAAATAAAGTTTACGTGCACGAACAAGTGATCGGCGATTGCGTTGGTCGTAGTGGTGGTGGTGTATGGTAGATGAGCAGAATGGTTATGACCTGTGATGAGTGAATTTGTGAGTGAAAAATTGAAGTGAGTGCTGTGTGAATAGAGGAGAAATGGGAGAGGGCTTACCGTCACTCAATGTCATTCCGTGAGGAGGCTTAACCGCTACAAAATTCAGGGACCCACGAAATCGTAGCACCTACCACAACGTAGAAATTCATAAGAATGAGAGTTTGAGAGAGAGACAGAGAGAAGACAGAAATGGGGCTAAAAATTTAAGCCACTCAACTGAAAATCTTCCACAATTGCAACACGAAAATCCACAAGAAAATAAAAAGGTGCAAGGGAGGGAGAGAGAACAAGTCTGCAAGTCGGCCTTGAGAGTGAAGAGAAGATTTAACAGGCGAGGATAGAGTAAAATTGTAGGTGCATGAGGGAGGAAGTGTGATTCGAGGGGAGGAAATTTCAGAATGGGGAAACTGATAAGAGAAAGGAAGATAACCGTCAGGGAGAAAGAGAACTGAAGGGAAGAAGTCTTATCAAAATGATGTCGTATGGCCTCCAACGATGAGCTCCTTATGGGCTTGGGCCTGGCCTGAGTCTAGGTTTGAGCTCGAGCCCAGTTATTACATATTGAATAGACTAGAGTGATCTCAAATATAGCCTAAAGCACTACCCAAACTTAGCTAAAAACATACATTCTATGTTGTTGATATGACAAGACTTGATTTATAGGAGATTTAAATTATTATTATTATTATTATTTTTTGCAAGTCAAGTTTTGTCATGTCAATGATATAGAGGATGTGCTTTATATACCAACTTGCAAATAAAATTTTTCTTTTTTTAAAAAATTGTTCTATTCTCAAGCCAGTGTGTAGAGTATATCATACATATCACTTAAATGATAAAATTTAATTTGTATGATTCAAGTTTTAAAATTTATTTTCTAAATCAAATTATGTCATGTAAGCACTTTACTAGATATGTAGTGGATTTGTTTTAACTAGAAATTTTTCATGATCTCTTAGCACCTCATTTTGCATTCCCTTTAGTTTGATCAAATGTTGCTTTTAAACAACTAAGAAAAATGATATTTGCAGTCATAGAATGCACAAGTGACATACACTCCCTTTGAAAAAAGTGAGTTAATATAGGACATACATAAAAGAATTAATTTTTTAATGATAGATTCACTCATCTCCAAAAAAGGTACATTATGCTTGCATAACTTATGACTGTATTTAAGATTTTTCAAAAACTAATTTAGGCAATAAAGACTTCATAAGATCATTTCTAGTCACTATCTAAAATGAAAATTGATTTTTTTATCCGGAATCTTATCGTTATTATTTATATAGTTGATGTGTTACTCAAATATTGTTTTATTTATGTAGTTAACTTATAAAGAAACTTAGAACATTTAATATTATCCCGTTCCCTAGAGTTTTTAAAATTTAGGATACAAGAAACAATATTATACCAGTACAAAATAGTTTATAGATTTTGAGAAAGAAAAAAGAGTTTCTTTCCTTTCTAAAGAATTAAGGAAATGGTTGAAATATAATACTAGTGCCGGTTTGGATAGTGGTAGTCTTTCAATACATTTTCTAATAGTGTTGAAAAACTGTTTTTGTGGACTCTCATGCAAAAGTGGTTAGACCCTATTGGTAGTTTGTTTGGATATAAAAAGCTGTTTGAAAATGTCTTTTTAAAAAATTTTCAAAAGGATGTTGATATATTTTTTTTATTAGGACTATTCTATAGGAAAAAGTAACTTTTTTCTCTTTCATTTTCAAAGCATGTTATTTATATATTCAATACGAATGTTTTACACATTAAATGATTTTAGTTGCATTTGCCACGGCATGTTCATTTTGCAATGTTTTAATTTAACCTAATTTAATATAATAATGCTCAACATAATCATTTAAGTTACTCACAATTATCATGAATGTGACGTTTTCAAATTTCGCTTAGAATCGGACGGACATGTGAAGCATTGAAACATGCAATATAAAGTTACTTGTCCCTGTTCACGACAATTAAAGATACAGTGCACCTAACATGCATCTAACAGTATGCAATATTCGCAGTGAATAGTTTTTTTCTTAAGTAATACTATGCACCAAGTTATAAATATCCCAAATGATTCTGAAACATATTACATAAACATTAAAGTAACAGATATCCACAATTATAGCAGCAGTCCAAAATGTATGTAATCTTAAAGGTACGGGAGATAGAACTCCATAAGTACATGCATAAAAAAAATTACTGGGCTAGTTTGTCGAGTAATTCACGTAACTTGACTAGGGATGCCAAAATACTGTCTATAAATCTGATCACGGAGGTTACGAGCTTCGCATTGGATCCGCACCACCTAATTAACCGTCTTCAGTTGACCAAAGTCTGTTGTATCTCCTGATCTTGGCACATCGTCCATCATTCCCCCAAATGGTAGTTGGGAACTACCACAATGAGATTTGAGTACAAATCTCAAAAAGTTCACAAAGAACTTAACATACATGTTAAAGATGCATGCATGACAGTAAAAACATGAATGTATAAGATGATCATAAATAACTTGACACGACTTGACATTTAACATGACATGTACTGACATAACTTGAACTTAAGCATAGATTGAACTTGAAATTGAACCTAACATGATATGAACTTGAACATGAATTTAACATGAACTTGAGCTTGAACTTGAATAACATGAACTTAAATGTGAAATACATAAATTTGGAATCTTTTTCAATAAATAAACATTATTAATAAACATGACCATATAGGTGCTACATAGTTCCCCTTAAGTCACGTGTCTCTATCGATTACCTTATTACAATACAGGTATCTGCTCTAGCTGTGAGTGTGTTAACATACATACCAGTTTGTAGGTATTTGCACTTGCTATGGAAAACGTAATGTACGTATCTCGTGTCAGGTATACAAACCAGCACAAGTACGTATAACATGAAATTGAATTGTGGGTGGCACCATCGGAGTTGGTGTCTGCTATGCTCCAGTGACTAGTTAATTAGGCTCAATTTGAAACTCGTTGATCTTTACCCTGTCAATTAAGGAGATTTCATAGATAAATATTTCATGACAAGGCGTAACATGTAACGGACAAATGTTTTGTGACATGGTATAACATGTAATATACAAACATTACATAACATAATATATTATGTAATAGATAAATATTATGTGACGGAATATATTGTGTGGCAGATAAATAATTCATGACAAAATAAAATATATAACAGACATATATATAGTGACATGGCACAACATGACATATATGAACTTGGACATTAGCTCCCTTATCAACATACATACACAGTAATAAGACTGTAAGTTAGAAGCAAACTTATAGCAATTGTTGGGTTACAGATTAAAAATATGCGAAACATGAGAAACTATAATGAGAGATTTCTAAAAGTTAGAAACTTTATCACTAATAGCTTAGAGGCTTAAAATACATATAGACTATTTTTCTTATTTTTGTTGCAATTCTATTAAATCCTATTTCTCATACTTAAACCAAAATATTACAACATAGAAAATCGTATCCTATGTCCAAATAGCATACTAAAACAACCAACAAAAATCCACTTCATAAAATCACAAATCTTTTTAATAAAACGTTTCAAACTTTTTAACTAGAAACACAACCTGTGACGCCCCCAAATCCCCACGTCCTCACACGGGGAGTTCGGGACGTCCGGATGGTGACAACCCGGGTCACCATCCCATCGACGGGTGTCAAGTGTGTGCAAGCGACACGGTGCACAAGAGAATACGCAGCGGATAGCAAAGTCTAATATTAAGTACCAGAATTTTTTTCTTAAATAAAATACAAAGATGTTCAAAAGCACATAATAAAATATTACAAAACATAAATATTGTTTAAAAGCCAACATAAAGCATGAACTCCAACTAGAACTCCGGCGGAGCCGCATCCTCGGGCTCAGCCTCCTCCTCCTCCTCGAACACTGCATCAAAATCTACGGTACCAAAAATGGTGCCGCAGGTAAGTAAAATCCAAAACACTACTAGATAAAAACATATTAAACTCAAACAACAAGTATGAATGAATGCCAATGCACAAAACTCCCAAACCATATTTTTCCACGCACGCCAAAAACCCATAAGGCTTAAAACATAACCTTTAAAAACCAAGTCTCGCCATTATCCCCGATAATGGCCCAAACCACCATTTTCCCAGAAAATGGATCACAAGACCTTCGCCATTTTCCCAGAAAATGGCCCATATCCGAAAACCATGAAAACAACCGATTATGCATGCACCATGATCTCCCCTAGGGATCATCCGCACACCTTGGCTCTGTGCCACACCGCAGGTAACGTCTACGCGTGTGACACCTACACGAGTGATGCCCAGACTCGCGCCTCCATCTCGCGCGTACCTGGCCGGGCCATCCTCTAGTCCCCGCCACTCTAAGGACCACGGAGTCGACACGACAGCGTTACCGTATCGTGCGATCCGGTTGTCGCCCAGCGACAACCCAGGGGATGTCACTCAGTATTATCCACTCCCGAGTGACCAGAGGAGCTCCACCGAGATAATAACCCATCCCGGCTTGGGCTCGTGATACGCACACTCCCAAAAATCCATTTACGCCAATAAAACAGGATTTTCTCAATTAAAATAAAATACACGTGCATGCATCATGTAAATGCCAATCTCAATGCTCGACAAATAAAATCAACCATAGAACAATAAAATAAGCAACTCCGTCCTCCATCCATCCGACCCCCGAACTCCTCGGACTCAGTCCGGAATCAGCAAACCAACCAAATAAATTATTGCAAGAGTAAAATATATTTAAATCTAAAAGTAGAGCTTGGAAAATACTTACAGCGCTATATAGGATTTTTAGAAGGTTCGGCGCGGAGCGAACGGCGTCGCGAAAGCAACGTAACAGTGCAAATGCACTGTTCCCGTGGGTCGCAAAATACCCACTTTTGACTGGGGATAAACCAAGACACCAAATTGATAGGGGATGGTCTAGGGTGTTTATGAAGCTAGTGGAAGTGAGTTTTGGCCGTGGGTGGCGGCGAAAACGCCGGTGGAAGCGAAAACAGGGCCGATCGGAGTTGAGCTCGTGGGAGCCGCTCCGGCGACCGTTTGAGGTCGGGGATGGGTGGGTTAGGACGGCAAGGGGCCGGTGATGAAGTGGTGAAGATGTGGTGGCCGGAGGTGGAGCGACGGCGGCGGATCGGGGCAAAGACCGTGCGGCTTGAGAAGCTTTTTCCGGCCAAACGGCCGGCCGGTTGGGGCTGGGAACGGAAGGGGTGACTCACCGGAGGGAGGGGAAAGTTTTGGTGGGGGTGGTGTCGGCCACGGTGGCCGGACGGCGGCGGGCTGGGGGCAGGGCTCGGTCGGCGACGGGGAGAGGAGAGAGAGAGAGAATCGGGCACGGGGGAAGAAAGAAGGAGGAAGAAAAAAGAGAAAAAAGAAAAAGAAGAAAAGAAAAAGAAGAGAAAAAGAAAAGATGATGAAATTTAATGAGGTCCAGTCCTCACGTCGGAAGTCCAAAGACTGATTCAAAAAAGAACTTTTAAAGCAATAAAACCCAAGAAAACATTTTAAACACATCACTAAGCTGAAATAAAATAAATAACTAGTAAAAACCAACTATTTAAATTTTTAAGCCAAAAACAAGCCAAAATAAATTAAATCACGATTTAAATTCAACAGCCAATAAAATCCATTTAAAACTCGATAATTTAAAATAAAAGCACTATAAAATATTTTAATTAAATTAAAATATTTCTTCAGTGAAATACGCATAAAAGCGGGTCATCACATCCTCCCCCCCTTAAAACAAATTTCGTCCTCGAAATTTTGCAAGACCAAACACCAACTTGAAACAAGCCATACAATTCCACATGAAACCAACTGCCATAAAAAGAGAAACGTACCGTCATCACTCGAACAAGTAGGGGTACTGCTCCCTCATGTCCACTACTCGCTCCCAAGAGAAATCTTGAGCTAACGGATCTCCCCAGGCCACTTTAACCAAAGGTATCGTCTTGGACCTTAACTGTTGCTCTTTCCAATCTGTGATCTGAGTCGGAACTACCTCATAAGTAAGGTCCGGTTGCAACTGAATATTCTCTAGGTCGACAAAGCGTGGCTCTTGTTGTCCAAAGCTCTTCTTTAAAGACGATACATGGAAGACATTGTGTACATTCCCAAAATATTCTGGCAAGGCAACTCTGTAAGCGACGGACCCTATCTTCTCCAGAATCTGAAAAGGTCCAACATATCTCGGATCCAACTTCCTCTTCTTCCCAAAACGCTTGACTCCTTTCATGGGAGAGACCTTAAGATAAACCCAATCGCCTTGTTCGAAAGACAATTCTCTCCTCCTGGTATCCGCGTAACTCTTTTGACGACTTTGCGCTGCAGTCATGTTATCTCTTATAATCTGAATCTGATTTTGCATTTCCTGTATTATCTCGGGTCCAATTATTTTCTTCTCCCCGACTTCATCCCAACATAAGGGTGATCTACATTTTCTACCATACAGAGCTTCATAGGGAGCCATTTGGATGGATGCATGGAAGCTGTTATTGTAAGCGAACTCTATGAGTGGCACGTGATTCTCCCAACTTCCTTGAAATTCTATTGCACACGCTCGCAACATATCTTCAAGAGTTTGAATCGTGCGCTCTGATTGGCCGTCTGTTTGGGGGTGATAAGCAGTACTGAACTTCAATTTTGTACCTAAAGCCGCCTGCAAACTCTTCCAAAAATGGGAGGTGAACCTTGGATCTCTATCCGACACTATGCTCTTGGGTATCCCATGTAGTCTCACTATTTCCTTTACATACATGCGAGTCAATTTTCCCAGAGAATCCGCATTATTGACCGGTAGGAAATGAGCACACTTAGTCAGTCGATCAACAATCACCCAAACTGAATTCTTTCCACTGGGAGTCCTCGGCAAACCCACTACAAAATCCATAGAGACGTCATCCCATTTCCATTCAGGAATAGGGAGAGGCTGGAGCAAACCTGCTGGTCTTTGATGCTCGGCCTTGACTTGACGGCAAGTGCCACATCTCTCAATATACAAGGCAATATCCCTCTTCATTCCTTCCCACCAATAATTTCTCCTTAAGTCCCGATACATTTTTGTGCTACCCGGGTGAACGGAATAGGGAGCTGCGTGAGCCTCCGCCAAAATTCGCTCCTTAAATTCTGAGTCCTTAGGAATTACTCTACGATCTCGGAATCGAAGAATCCCATCTTTATCCAAACTGTAGTGCAACGGCCCTCTAGATTTTCTGACCCTTTTTCTAATGTCCAACAGCTTCGAATCTTTTCTTTGAAGAGTCTTCAATTCTTCAAAATCAACTACTCGGATATCAAGAATTGAAGATATCACTTCCTCTTGCTGCGAACTTCCAATAAGGAGCCTTCTCATTCCGCAAAGTAAAGAATCCACTCCAGAAGATTCAGCTTCATCCTCAAAATGTGACTTCCGGCTCAAGGCATCTGCAACTACATTTGCTTTCCCTGGATGGTATTTAATCTCGCACTGATAATCACTTATTAGCTCTAACCATCGCCTTTGCCTCATATTGAGATTCTTCTGCGAAAATAAATGCTTCAGACTCTTATGATCGGTGTAGATCTCGCAAACTGCTCCATATAAAAAGTGTCGCCAAATCTTAAGGGCAAACACTATCGCGGCCAATTCTAAATCATGCGTCGGGTAATTCTTCTCGTGGTCTTTCAGTTGACGAGACGCATAAGCCACGACCCGTCCTCCTTGCATGAGAACACACCCCAAACCAAATTGAGATGCATCACTAAAAACTACAAACGGCTCGTGTGGTTCTGGAAGTGCTAGAACTGGCGCAGTAGTCAATCTGTTCTTCAATTCCTGGAAACTCCTCTCGCACTTGTCCGACCAAACAAACTCTGCATTCTTTCTAGTCAAAGCGGTGAGAGGACCGGATAATCTGGAAAATCCTTCCACGAATCTCCTATAGTATCCGGCAAGTCCCAAGAAACTTCGGATCTCGCGCACAGTCGACGGACGCTGCCATGATAAAATAGCCTCCACCTTACTAGGATCAACTGCCACACCGTCCCGGGAAATTACATGTCCGAGAAATCTGACTTCTTCCAGCCAAAATTCACATTTGCTAAGCTTCGCGTACAGCTGGTGCTCTCGTAACTTCCTAAGCACTAAGCGAAGGTGATAAGCATGCTCGTCAATATTCTGGGAATAAACCAAAATATCATCAATAAAGACCACCACAAAGGAATCCAGATAAGGTCGAAAAACTCGGTTCATCAAATCCATGAAAGCTGCAGGAGCGTTAGCCAACCCAAAAGGCATCACTTTGAACTCATAGTGTCCATATCTTGATCTAAAAGCAGTCTTGGGGACATCTCTATCTCTTATTCGCAGCTGATAGTATCCCGATCTCAAGTCAATCTTCGAGAAGATAGCCGCTCCTTGAAGCTGATCAAATAAATCATCAATTCTTGGGAGAGGGTACTTATTCTTGATGGTCACTTTATTAAGCTCCCGGTAGTCAATACACATTCTAAGAGTGCCATCTTTCTTTTTAACAAATAAAACTGGTGCACCCCAAGGCGAAGTACTTGGCTGAATAAACCCCTTGTCAACCAACTCTTGCAACTGGGCTTTCAACTCTTTCAACTCGGCTGGTGCCATACGGTAAGGGGCTTTATGCACAGGAGCCGCCCCAGGTTCTAAATCAATGGCGAACTCCAACTCGCGGACTGGAGGTAATCCCGGCAAATCATCTACAAACACGTCGGAAAACTCTCCCACAACTGGAAAATCCGCTAAAGACTCATTCCCACTAGGCATAGACGTCACTTGAACCAAAAAGGCCTCCGCTCCACAAGCAATATCTTTCTTCGCTTGGATTGCCGATATAACCATCGGCTTTTCTTTTAACTTACTCCCCAAAAACTCTAGACAATCACCATCTGGGAGTTGAAAACTGATCACACGACTCCTGCAATTTATACTCGCACAGTACCGATATAACCAATCCATGCCGAGAATAATATCAAATCCCAACAACTTGAATACTACCAAGTCGGCATCAAGAGTCCTACCACCAAAATCCAAAGGGCAACCCAACGCAACTCTAGAACAACAAACCATTTCACCATTGGGAAGACTCACCACTAAAGATTCTGGTAGGGGTCCCGTAACCAAATTACATATCCGAGCGAACGTAGAAGACACAAAAGATTGAGACGCACCCGAATCAAATAACGTGCAAGCATAAAAGTCATATAACCGAACTCTTCCTGAACCAACACATACACCCACAAAATCCGAAATAAAGAAACATCAAATCACACCAAACATCAAATCCAAAAATTTAATTAATTTAGAACCATACCTGTAATCACTCCAGCATCGTGGGTCGCTGGTGCCTCATCATCCACCTCTCCAGGGGTGACAGCATACACTCGGGCTTGCGCTACTTGCCTCTGATTAGCTCTTCCCCCACGTCGACCTCCACGGCTTCCTTGAACTGCATTAGGGCACTCGCGGGCAAAGTGTCCCTGCTGGCCACAATTATAGCATCGAGTTCCACCCAAAGCGCACTCACCCGTGTGAGCTCTATTACACCTCATGCAAACGGGCATCCGACCTCCTATACGCACTCCTGAGGCAGCTTGTGGTCGAGTTCCAGACCGCTGAACAATTTTCTGAGGCGATCCAGAGCTACTTCCTTCTCCAGCATAACTCCGCCTTTTATGTCCCGGAGGGGAACCCATACTTAAATTATTCTCCCGCTCCACGAGGGTGGCCACATCCACTAAGTCCTGAAAAGTGGATATCCGGTGGCTGACTACCAACCGGCGTATATCGGGGCGTAGACCCTCCTGGAAACGCTCAGCTTGCATCTCCTCTGTGGCGATGAGGTGAGGAGCAAATTTCCCAAGTTCCACAAACCTTCGGGAGTACTGTTCCACGGTCATGCTCCCTTGGACCAAGTGTGAGAACTCTCTTGCTTTTTGCCGCCTTACAGAAGCGGGAAAGAAGCGGTTATTAAATTCCTTCTTAAAGCGCTGCCAGGTCACCGCAGCAAAAGATCCCAATTCTGACTCCAGCATTATTCTTTTGGTATCCCACCAATCAAAAGCAGTGCCTTGTAACAGATAGCTGGCGTAGAGAACTTGTTGCGCCTCGGTGCAACCACATACCTCAAAAGTCCTCTCTAAGTCCTTGATCCACTTTCCAGCTTGTAGTGGATCCTCATCTCCAGTGAAGTGTGGAGTCCTATGCGCCAGAAAGCGCTCATACGTGCACCCCACTTGCACACCTCCACTAGGACCTCCCGGTAGTAGCCATGGCCCTCCTTGCTGCCAAGGCCCTCCTTGTTGCCAAGGCCCTCCTTGTTGCCAAGGCCCTCCTTGTTGTGGCCAAGGACCTCCAGGTGGTGGGTAAGGCCCTCCTGACTGTGGACTAGGCCCCCCTTGCTGTGGCCTAAAATGTTGCTGCATAAATTCTGTCATTTGCCGTATAGCTTGGGCAATAGAATCATCTCTCTGTGTATCATCCCGTGGCCCTTGTGTAGATTTCCTCGGTCTCACCATTTGTCCTGCCACCACAACCTTTGACCCCCTTTTAAGAAAACGAATAAAACCGACAACATAAAACCAAACTAAAACCAGACCACATCACAAGAAACAAAAGAAACCAGCATATAATAACATAGCTAATTAAGCAAATACAAACAACTAGCTCAAATAAATTTCAAACAATTAAAATACGCCAAAAACAATATTACTTAAAATAAATTTTTTTAAAACAACTTTTAAAAACATTCTGGCACCTTTCCTATGGGACACGTGGTTTTACCCAGAGCCAAACTGCTCTGATACCACCTGTGACGCCCCCAAATCCCCACGTCCTCACACGGGGAGTTCGGGACGTCCGGATGGTGACAACCCGGGTCACCATCCCATCGACGGGTGTCAAGTGTGTGCAAGCGACACGGTGCACAAGAGAATACGCAGCGGATAGCAAAGTCTAATATTAAGTACCAGAATTTTTTTCTTAAATAAAATACAAAGATGTTCAAAAGCACATAATAAAATATTACAAAACATAAATATTGTTTAAAAGCCAACATAAAGCATGAACTCCAACTAGAACTCCGGCGGAGCCGCATCCTCGGGCTCAGCCTCCTCCTCCTCCTCGAACACTGCATCAAAATCTACGGTACCAAAAATGGTGCCGCAGGTAAGTAAAATCCAAAACACTACTAGATAAAAACATATTAAACTCAAACAACAAGTATGAATGAATGCCAATGCACAAAACTCCCAAACCATATTTTTCCACGCACGCCAAAAACCCATAAGGCTTAAAACATAACCTTTAAAAACCAAGTCTCGCCATTATCCCCGATAATGGCCCAAACCACCATTTTCCCAGAAAATGGATCACAAGACCTTCGCCATTTTCCCAGAAAATGGCCCATATCCGAAAACCATGAAAACAACCGATTATGCATGCACCATGATCTCCCCTAGGGATCATCCGCACACCTTGGCTCTGTGCCACACCGCAGGTAACGTCTACGCGTGTGACACCTACACGAGTGATGCCCAGACTCGCGCCTCCATCTCGCGCGTACCTGGCCGGGCCATCCTCTAGTCCCCGCCACTCTAAGGACCACGGAGTCGACACGACAGCGTTACCGTATCGTGCGATCCGGTTGTCGCCCAGCGACAACCCAGGGGATGTCACTCAGTATTATCCACTCCCGAGTGACCAGAGGAGCTCCACCGAGATAATAACCCATCCCGGCTTGGGCTCGTGATACGCACACTCCCAAAAATCCATTTACGCCAATAAAACAGGATTTTCTCAATTAAAATAAAATACACGTGCATGCATCATGTAAATGCCAATCTCAATGCTCGACAAATAAAATCAACCATAGAACAATAAAATAAGCAACTCCGTCCTCCATCCATCCGACCCCCGAACTCCTCGGACTCAGTCCGGAATCAGCAAACCAACCAAATAAATTATTGCAAGAGTAAAATATATTTAAATCTAAAAGTAGAGCTTGGAAAATACTTACAGCGCTATATAGGATTTTTAGAAGGTTCGGCGCGGAGCGAACGGCGTCGCGAAAGCAACGTAACAGTGCAAATGCACTGTTCCCGTGGGTCGCAAAATACCCACTTTTGACTGGGGATAAACCAAGACACCAAATTGATAGGGGATGGTCTAGGGATGTTTATGAAGCTAGTGGAAGTGAGTTTTGGCCGTGGGTGGCGGCGAAAACGCCGGTGGAAGCGAAAACAGGGCCGATCGGAGTTGAGCTCGTGGGAGCCGCTCCGGCGACCGTTTGAGGTCGGGGATGGGTGGGTTAGGACGGCAAGGGGCCGGTGATGAAGTGGTGAAGATGTGGTGGCCGGAGGTGGAGCGACGGCGGCGGATCGGGGCAAAGACCGTGCGGCTTGAGAAGCTTTTTCCGGCCAAACGGCCGGCCGGTTGGGGCTGGGAACGGAAGGGGTGACTCACCGGAGGGAGGGGAAAGTTTTGGTGGGGGTGGTGTCGGCCACGGTGGCCGGACGGCGGCGGGCTGGGGGCAGGGCTCGGTCGGCGACGGGGAGAGGAGAGAGAGAGAGAATCGGGCACGGGGGAAGAAAGAAGGAGGAAGAAAAAAAAGAGAAAAAAGAAAAAGAAGAAAAGAAAAAGAAGAGAAAAAGAAAAGATGATGAAATTTAATGAGGTCCAGTCCTCACGTCGGAAGTCCAAAGACTGATTCAAAAAAAGAACTTTTAAAGCAATAAAACCCAAGAAAACATTTTAAACACATCACTAAGCTGAAATAAAATAAATAACTAGTAAAAACCAACTATTTAAATTTTTAAGCCAAAAACAAGCCAAAATAAATTAAATCACGATTTAAATTCAACAGCCAATAAAATCCATTTAAAACTCGATAATTTAAAATAAAAGCACTATAAAATATTTTAATTAAATTAAAATATTTCTTCAGTGAAAGTACGCATAAAAGCGGGTCATCACACAACCCTTAGTTCTTAAGGTTTTGTCTCTTTTTAAAACATCTTTAAGAACTCCAAAAATTCAAGAAGTTTCTTACAATTTTATCGTAACTCACTCCAAAGAACTAACATGATTTGAAAAAAGTTACAAAAATCCATTTTGAAGTACTTGGCCTCAATATTCCCACCAAAATCGATTTCATCAAGCCTTTGTTTTGGTCAAACCACTTGATCTAAAACATTTCATGAAAATAATCATAAACCAACAAAGATCATATGATTTAAAATCATGTTCTTGAGTAGATCCAAGCATTAAACTCAAGATAACATTGCCAAAATTAAACCAATATATATATATTCAAAAACCTCAAATTTGTGACCTAACATAACATTTTCATGTATAAAAATTATGTTTTTAAAACCAACAAAAAAAATCCTTAAATTAACATCCAAACATGTAAATAAAAGTCTTAGAATCATTATATAAAAATATCAAAGCCATTGGATCATGTTTTCTCATCAAAAGATTTAAGCTTATATAAAATAGAAATTGTTTTATTCCTTCTAGTTTTTAACTCTTTTGATCTAAGCAAAATGTTCATAAAAAACTTATAATATACAATGAAGCTTCATCAAACTTTCATATAAGCATGTCAACTATACTCCTTAAAACAATCAGACCAAGAGCTTGCTAACTTGGTCAAAATCATCAAAATATAATACATTGTCCAATTTATCACCCAGATTGACCTTTTTATGCTTAAACCAACTTTATACTAATCAAATGTCCACTAAAATCAACATAAAACATATCCATAGAAACTAAACTCAAAGAGGAACAACTGTATTGAAGAACATTTTGTGAAAAAATAACTATAACTACTTAAAAAGGTCAAGAAAATTGAGTTAAAAAATTAGCCCAAGAGTCTCTCTAGTTTTCTCTCCAAGAAAAGAGTTAGAAAGTGATGAAATGAATGGAGAAGGAATTGGACGCTTCTTACAAATCTGAGGGGTGATAGGAGAGTTGTGAGTGACACTTAGAATTATAGTTGTTTCAGCCAAAATAAGGGGCAAAACCAGTCCATGGTTTTGTGCCTTGAGCTGTCGTGTGGGAGGGAGGAGTGAATTGGTCTTTGGCCTTCACATCATGCACTATTCGGGGCTACTTTGGGAAGTGATATGACTTCCATGGCAGTGATAGGGCTTGAGTGATGGTTTTGTTAGCTCAAAACAATGGGCAAAACAGCCCATGATATTGCTCTCCAAGGTGCCATGTAAGAGGAGAGGAGTGAGATGGCTCTAGCCTTCTCTTCAAGTACACTCTAGGGCTCTAATGGGTAGAGGCTGGTCTGCCATGTGGGGGTAGAAAAATTAGCTAAGAAGTATTGCCAAGGTGGCCAAATTTGTGGGTCTTAACCGAATGAGTTTCAATTTGGGGTTTAAAGAGGGCTTGGGATGCTATTAAGCCCAAATCCAGTTTTTCTTGACTCAATCAAATATTCAAAGTTTAAAAAATTGGATAATGATGTCATAATATAAATTTGAAGGATTAATAGCGTGTGAAAGTGATTTAATCAAGTGATTAAACACAATACTACAAACCGAATTAGTTAGGGTTTGGAAGTCAACTTTATGGTTTGGAGAAAACCGTTTAAGGTTTCAGTTTAAGTGATTGTGGTAAGAAACTCAAGTTAGGGTACCTTTATGGCAACTAGACTAATATTCCTACGTCGAATGTGGCAAGCCCAATTAAGTGAGATTTCCACAGTAATATATATTTCATATTGTATGTGCTATAGATAACTATATGAGGGAATCATTAGATGGGTACTCCCTTTTCTGTCGCTATGTGAGTTGAAAACTTGCTTATTTATTTTGTTTTAATTTGGGACCATAAGGCCATTGTGTCTTTGATTGCAACAACATGAAAAATCTCTTGGGCTTTTGTCTACATTTATTTTATTTTATTTTTTTCTAAGAGAGATGCCTTGTTAAAGGTGTTAATGAAAGAAGCCCCTTTCCTCACACGTCACATTTAGCTTGTTTCAATCAAACCTTATAAACCTAACAAGAGCATAGGACAACTGCAAGAATATGTTAAGAGGATGCGTAGCAAGTTGAGATCTTCACCATTCTTTTTGGTTGTTAAAAGTAGGAGAATAAAGAAAATCAGTTTGCTTACAATTTTTGGGTTAAGACTTAAGACCTACTTGTATGATTAGAGTCCAAGTGTGTGTGAAATGACACGAAGGGACTTTTATGCCACTTTTTAGGAAATTTTTGTTGGGAAAGTCAATTCTCTCTTGCCATTTCTTTCAAAACATTTTTTTTAGTTAGATTGGTGATGCTTTTGCAACGGTTTTACGTTGAAATTCTTCGGATCTAGTTATGATTTATGTTAATATAAATATAAATGATTAAATTTATTTATTTTCATCAGTTTAAATTTTTTTAGATAAGTAGTGATTTTACATGTTATCAAAAAATAGTCTTAAACAGTGACAAAGCCAAGGCTAGGATAGGCTCTACAAACTAGTTTAATATTCCAAGTGAATTTATTTTTTTAAGTATATTATTTCTCATTTAATTTTATGTCATATAATATTTTGATAGAGAAAGTTTCAATTCTTAGGGAGATTTATTAGAAAAATAATATTTAGTTTTAAACACATTTAAAAGATAGGGGAAGATAAAAAAAATATTTTTATTTTTAGTCATTAATATTCTCTAAAATTTTTGTGAAGATTTTAAATCATAATTTTAATTTTTATGTTTGCTTTGAAACTTTGATGTATACACTTTTGAATTCAAACATCATATAAACATTTTTGTTGTTATGATTTTATTAAAACGTCTATTTTATTTAGGTTTCGATTTATTTTTTATTTCTTAGTGTAACAACCCCGCGCTGGGAAAGGTGGAATCGCTATGTGCATACCTGTCATTCTTTCTTTCTTTTCTTCCTCTCTCTCTCTTTTTTTTTTTCTAGTCATATGCAATCATCATGAACATGACACATGTATACTCTAATTTCTAATTTAAATAAGGGAACATCTGATAGATATTCTATTCAAACATTCATCCATAAGAGACTCTTAGAGTCCATCATACGTTCATAAAAACATAACTATTCTAGTTAGGAAGGGACTCCATCTTTACCATACATACAAGAAGGCACTAAGTCAATGTATAAGGGTTTACCATCATCCCACCATAACGGTTACACCATACCAAAAGATACATGATTTAAAGTCAAACCCGACAAAACGTTCCAACAAGGGACTCATCCCAACATAAAAACATAACATCCATAAACATAACCTATCATTCATGTAAGGTCGAACCAACAGGGAAGACACTAAACATTTGCCTCTCCCTCTGCAGTAATGCCCTGCTCCCCAGCCTTTTCATCATTACCTAGACGTTTAAAACCTAAACACAAAATGAGTCTAATACTCAGTAAGCATTACACCATGTCGTTAACATACTATTCATCTATTATTTTCTTTTGAAAATATGCATACATAAATATTTAAACAGTACTTTCATGCATAAATATTTAAGAGTTTAGTCATGCGTTCATGCACACACTTGCTTCATACTTTCATGCATACGTTTAAATCATACTTTCATGCATACATATACATCATACTTTTATGCATACGTTTAAATCATACTTTCATGCATACCTTTATTTTCATTTTTCACTTTCATTTGGCCGGTACACACTATTACACTATGTGTGTTAGGTTTAGTGGTCTTTTAGACCTGATTCCACCTGTGGCTGCAGGTTAGGAATCCCTTTCCGTCAGGGTACAGCACTGGGTGTACCGCCAGTACTACTTACTCGGCATTGCAATCTGTCCAGTCATTTGGTACTATCATTCATTTATCAGTCATGGCCATTACTTAGTTTCATACATTAAAACATTCATTTCCTTTCAGTCCTTTCTTTCTTCCATTCAGTCCTTTACTTTTCAATCCTTTTCATTTAACAGTTCGTTCATGGAAAAACGTCATTTAAAAGGATGAGCTTAAACATCATTTTCATGTAGTTATGTATTTTCATATCTTAACATTCTTTTTATTTCTTTTCTTTCTTTATAGTTAAACATTTTCATTATTTTTTCTTAGTCCGATGCATATGTATTTATTTTTGAAAAAGAGCATTCATGTCATGCTACTTATAAATAAGACGTTAATACTTTGAGAGAGCATTTATGAAAATCTCATGACTTTAGCATCTATGTGCATGTGTTACCTTATACACATACAAATAATTATAATCGATATAGTGCTTAACAGGGGCTACCAAGAAAGGCTTGTACATAGTATATACATTTACAATTTCTTTACAAGAACATTTGAAGAGAGAGAGTTTTGTGTATAAGAAGTATGGTTATAGCTACTTACCTCGATGCTCCTCAATACTTCCAATCGTCAATATAAGTCCTATTCCAATAAATAAGAAAAGCATGTTAATACTTATACAATATTTCTTTAGCCCTCCCTTTAAAAGAGAAAGCTACGATATTACAATCTAATGTCTTTTCTACCCTTAACGTTATCTTAATTAACTAACTTCCCGTCTAACATTTACAAGAGTAACATAATTAATACTAGAGCATGTTATACTCTAATTGCACGAGCAATATTTAATAGTTTAGTTAACATCTCCCATTAGAATAAAACATAGCCTAAAGTATAGCAAAATTACCCATTAAACAAATTGTAAAACCTTTAAACACTCAACTTATGCTTTACCCATTTACTACCTTTTAAAAGCAAGGTATAACATTATAAAAACCCAAGCAAAACCTCTAAATAAATCTCAACATAGTACACATGGCATCAACATATATATATATATCAAAAGATCAACTAACATTAATTATGAATAATCAAGTTAATTATTAAAAATACCATTTTCAAATAAAGGAAAAATACACAACAAATCCCTTAAATAAATTTTAGTTTGGGCCACAAACAAAGCATACATGGTTATTTGCAACATAAGAATTTAAATACATCAAAATATTAGCTAAACAATTTAGTTAGCTTCCAAAATCACATTAAAATCAAAGGAGTTAAAATAGGATTTTTACCTTAAGCTCCTAACTTCTTTCAAGAGGTAAAGTGAAGGTCCAAAACTTGAAGAAAATGAGAGGAGTTTGATTTCTTGAAGAGGAAAAGAAAAGAGGGAAAGAAAAGAGGGAAGTGGCGTTGGCTTTGGAGAGGAAGAACAAGGGGAAGACATCGGTTTGGAAGAAAAGAGAAGAAAGTTTTCTTTCTTATAGTGACCAACGGACTAAAGAGGTGATAAGGACTTAAGACTTAGTCAAACTTCTATTGGAATAAGAAGAAAGAGAGGAATTAGATAAGGATAAAAGAAAATAATTACCTCACTTACGCTCACTCAAGACCGACGGTTTGAAGGGGAAAAAGAGTCTTAATTGATTTAATTAAACTTATCCCATAAGTCTTCAAGTAGCTGACGGAAAGGAGGTTTCTTTAGACTAGTCAAACCTTATCTCATAAGCTTAAAGATGAGCCAATTAAATTGAAGAAGGAAAGTTAGTCTTGGTCAAAACTTGTCTCACAAGATTGGAAGGTAGACCAACGGTTTAAGATAAATTAAAGGCACAAATTACTTTTAGTAAAAGGGACCTACGGATTCAACAAGAATTGAAGTATTAAGTCACTTGGTCAAAGTTTATCTCATAAACTTGTAAGGATGACCAACGGATAAGGAGAAGACTTGAAGGATTTGTCTTTTGTCTTTTTCCATTCTTTGATTGCTTTAGGTGTAGACTTGGAGGAAGGAAGAAGCTTTATTCCTCTTTGCTTAAAGAAACCAACGGAAAGGGGAAGGAGAATCACTTTAAAACTTAGTCAAAGCTTACTTAAGAAGCTTGGTGAAATGGATGGCTAGGATTTATTGTAGAAAGATAATTACTTCATCTATCAAATCCAATGGTGGGAATCATTTGGGCTCTTTCATAATTACTAAAATTTAAGGGCTTTAAGATAAAATACTATAATTTATTAAAAATCATGTACTTAATTTATTTTAATAACCCACATAAAAATAAAAGCACATCCATCTTAAAATAAAATAATAAGATAATAAAAATAATCTTTATTTTAAAATAATTAATTTAAAGAATTAATAAAATGAAATGACGTAAGAACCTATATAGTAAGACTCAGGTATTACACTTAGTACTCTTTAATATCTTTTATTTGTTTATTGTGATTTTGTTAGTGGTGGTTCTAAAAAGTTTTAATTGAACTTTTATTCCAACCTAAAATATTTGGCCCCTCCAAAGTTATAATCCTAGCTTCGTTCCTGATACTAAGAGCTTTTAGGATAAGCAATAATTTCACAATTTATAATAAACATATTTGTATCTTAGAAACATTTACACAAGAAAAAAAAGAAGTTATGTTTCTGTGGGTATATCAGATCAAGTCCCAGCAAGAAGTGGCAAACAACATGAATATGAGTGTAGAGAAATGATTTTACAGTTATAGAATGTGCAATTAGTGCCACATACTCATTTTGAGAAAATTAAGTAAATATAGAATCTACAAGAAAAAATTAATTTTTGAATGGTAGATCTCAATCTTTTTCAAAAATAGTTTTCTGCACTTGTACAACTAATAATTGTATATAGTATTACTCTTAAATATATGGCCTAAAGTAGCTTTATTGATATTGAAACTTGTATATATTATAAAAGTTTGAGGGAGAGAGGGAGAGATTATTGAGCACCACCGTGCGTGAAAAGGGGCCTACCCTGATGATCTAAGGATTAATTATCGGCATTAACCTAGCCAAATGTAAATGCAACCAGCAAATGTCTAATATGGAGTAAAATAGCCTGGATTAACTTAAGTTCGAAAAAATCATCTTGGCTTTTATCTATTACAAATCAACTTGATTCAACATATTCTTACACTATTGTAGCTCAAGCATCTTAATTGGCCGAACGTTGCTTTTCCCTTCAGTTGTTTTAACTGTCACAGTTTAGATAGGTAATCAACATGGGATTAGATTTTGAGTAGGATAGGCAAAGATAAAAAAATAAAAAATGATAGTTGATAAATTTTAACTAATGAAATAGTTAAGCGATGCGAACGGCCTAAGACCAAGAAGCATGATGTCAATAAAACATTTACAAATTTATTTTTTGTAAATAAAACTCGGACTCTAATTTCATGAAATTCCTTTGGGTGGGTGGTGGTGACTTCCATGAGGTTATGATTGATGGTTGATATCATCTCAAATCATCTAAATCTAAGCATTAATAGGATCTATTACTTTTTAAATTTTTTTTTATAAAATACTAAACTCATCTCAACTTATTTAATATATTTAAACATATAGCACGGCTTATTTACATTTACACTCATTTCAATGAGATCTCTAAAATATTACTATTTATAGATCAACTCAGATTATCTAATATCACTTCAGCATCCAAATGCAGCCTTAGGAATACTTGCAAACATGGAAATTCTCAAAAGTTTTCATTCTCAAATATCACTCAAATACAAAAAACTTTTCGATTTCAAAGTTTTCACTTAATCATTACCTAATTATATTCAAATACAAAAATTAATACAACTTTTACAAACATGCCCTAAATTCGCATCTAGCATATGGGTTACTTTGCACATACATCTCTAGAAGTGCCCCAACATTATTTCAAACATATACCACATGCATGGACTAAACTACCGTTCTTCAAGTTCTTTCGATCATTTTATCGGTTTGTCTCCACTAGTGCACCAATGGCTCTTGGGATATAATATAAATAATTAAAATTTATATCTTTTTATTAGTTGAAACTTTTATTTAAGTAGTAATTTTACATATTTTTATACTTAATTTAAGTCTTAAATTTGAATCTGGACCTATATTTCATTCAATTTAATTAAATATTAAAGGCGTTAGACACCTATTTGTGTCAAAGCATTTTTTTATTTTTACATGCAGATCGTTTGTCCTTCAATCCTCTTATGATTAAAGCAAATATTTTGTTTATAGAGAAAAATTCAATGAAGAGTGAGTTGCATGTGTGGTGTAGGACGTTGGGTAACAAAACCATTTCTTTTATGAGAAATCCTTAGCACGGGTCGGTCTAATATTTCCCAATTAACAACCCACAACTAATTGAATGACACCTAAGCTTTCCACCACAACCTTCCTGTACATCCACTACATCTGATTATCAACTATTGGCAGGTTCATGTAATTCGAAAGCACCCTCTCTCTCTCTCTCTCTCTCTCTCTCGTCGGTCTTCTTCCCCGCATTTCTTACTCTTCTATTTTCAATTTTCTGGTCTTCCCTTCTACTCTCTCTCTCATCTCCTTCCAACCAACATCTCCTCCCAACCTCGTTGGCTTGTATATATATCCCCACTACGACACTTTTCCACCAACTGTGATGATCCACTTTTATGTGTATTTTCACTGAAGGAATATTTTAATTTAATTAAATATTTTATAGTGCTTTTATTTTAAATTATCGAGTTTTAAATAGATTTTATTGGCTGTTGAATTTAAATTGTGATTTAATTTATTTTGGCTTGTTTTTGGTTTTCAAAAAATTTAAATAGTTGGTTTTTACTAGTTATTTATTTTATTTTAGCTTATTGATGTGTTTAAAATATTTTATTGGTGTTTATTTATTTATTTGATGTAGTGTTAATTTATTTTAATCGTTTTATGTTTTTATACCGTTTTCGGCTGATCAGTCTTCGGACTTCCGACGTGAGGACTGGACCTCATTAATTTCCTTCATCTTTTTCTTTTTCTTTTCTTTTCCTCTTCTTTTTCTTTTTCTCTTTTTTCTTTTTTTCCTTTTTTCTCCCTCTCCCGTTCGGCTCTCTCTCTCTCCCCGCGTCCCTCTCTTTCTCTCTCTCTCCTCACCCACGCCGTGAGGCTCCCACCGCCCAGGTCCGCCGTTCGCCGGCGTCGTGCCCGACGCCACCCCTGCCGGTCGACTCCCCTCCGGCCGGTGATCACTCCCCCCAACTCCCAGCCCCAACCGGCCGGCCGTTTGGCCGGAAAACGCCCAAAAAGCCGCACGGTTTGTGGCTCGATCCGCCGCCGTCGCTCCACCTCCGGCCACCACCTCTTCACCACTTCTTCCCCTACTCCTTGCCGACCTAACCCACCCATCCCCGGCCTCAAACGGTCACCGGAGCGGCTCCCACGAGCTCAACTCCGATTTGCCCTTTTTCCGCCCCTACCGGCGTTTTCGCCGCCACCCACGGCCAAAACTCACTTCCACTAGCTTCATAAACATCCCTAGACCATTCCCTATCAATTTGGTGTCTTGGTTTGTCCCCGGTCAAAAGTGGGTATTTTGCGACCCACGGGAACAGTGCATTTGCACTGTTACGTTGCTTTCGCTTCGCGCCGAACCTTCTAAAAATCCTATATAGCGCTGTAAGTATTTTCCAAACTCTACTTTTAGATTTAAATGTATTTTACTCTTTCAATAATTATTTGGTTGGTTCGCTGATTCCGGACTGAGTCCGAGGAGTTCGGGGGTCGGATGGATGGAGGACGGAGTTGCTTGATTTGTTGTGCTATGGTTGATTTTATTTGTCGAGCATTGAAATTGGCATTTACATGATGCATGCACTTGTATTTTATTTAAATTGATAAAATCATGTTTTATTGGCGTAAATGGTTTTTGGGAGTGTGCGTATCACGAGCCCAAGCCGGGATGGGTTATTATCTCGGTGGAGCTCCTCTGGTCACTCGGGAGTGGATAATACTGAGTGACATCCCCTGGGTTGTCGCCGGGCGACGACCGGATCGCACGATACGGTAACGCTGTCGTGTCGACTCCGTGGTCCTTTTAGTGGCGGGGACTAGAGGATGGCCTGGCCAGGTACGCGCAAGGTGGAGGCGCGAGTCTGGGCATCACTCGTGTAGGTGTCACACGCGTAGACGTTACCTGCGGTGTGGCACAGAGCCAGAGTGTGCGGATGATCCCTAGGGGAGATCATGGTGCATGCATAATTGGTTGGTTTTCATGGTTTTCGGATATGGGCCATTTTCTGGGAAAATGGCGATGGTCTTGTGATCCATTTTCGGGGAAAATGGTGGTTTGGGCCATTATCTGGGATAATGGCGAGGCTGGTTTTAAAGGTTATGTTTTTAAGCCAAATGGGTTTTTGGCGTGTGTGGAAAAATATGGTTGTGAGTTTTGTGCATTGGCATTTATTCATGCATATTGTTTGAGTTTAATATGCTTTTATCTAGTGGTGTTTGGGTTTTACTTACCTGCGGCACCATTTTTGGTACCGTAGATTTTGATGCAGCGTTCGAGGAGGAGGAGGAGGCTGAGCCCGAGGATGCGGCTCCGCCGGAGTCTGAGTTGGAGTTTATGCTTTATGTTTGGTTTGAAACAATATTTATATCATGTAATATTTTATTATGTACCTTTGAACCGTTTTGTATTTTATTTAAGAAAAAATTCTGGTACTTAGTATTTGACTTTGCTATCCGCTGCGTATCTTCTTGTGCACATTTGTCGCTTGCACACACTTGGCACTCTTCGATAGGGTGGTGACCCGTGATGTCACCATCCGGGCGCCTCGAATTCCCCGTGTCCGTACGTGGGGATTTTGGGGGCGCCACACCAACTCACTACAGTCGAAGCAAAGAAGACTTGTAATTTTTGGTAGACTCCCTCGACCATGGTTGCTGGTGATCCCAGCCCACATCTGAGACCGATTGTGATCCGGGAGGTCTAGGCGGCTAACTTGGACTGTGAGGTTGGTTAGGAAATTTTACCAAGTTCAGCTTAGGAAATTTGATGTTGTTCTTAAGGGGCTTTTATATGGTCGAATCGAATTTGATTGCCTTTAACGAAGCATTGATTTATTTGGTTCTTTGTATTCAGAGTGTCCAACTTTGGATTGTTTTTTTTTGGAAAATAATTCCAATTTTGGACTTCTATCTTTTGAATCAGAGTTGATAATTCTTCGGTAATGGTCATTTCCATGGCTTTCCTATCTTTCTTTCTCAACTCTTCTGTCTCTCTCTCTACTACTATGGGATTGCATTTGGGTCCTTTTCTCTCTGAAAAGGACTTTTCTTCCATCTATGGCCTTTTGCAGAAGACTCTTCAACCAGTTGTCAAAGGGGTTAAAGCTAGTGGAAGCTATTTGGGTAGAGAATGGAGGAGGGTTTAGCAAAAGGTTGAGAAATGGACAAAGAACTGGGTGGGAAGAGAGTTTTTCCTAAAAAGACCACTAAAAGCCTCAATCTGTGTGGGTGCTTAGGTTGTGTTTTGGCCGGAAGAAATTTTATCTTAAACATACAATTTTTACCTCATTATTATAATTTTTTTAAAACTTTTATATAAAATATAATAAATTATTCGATTTTTTATTAACTTTTTTAAATTTTAAAATAATAATAAATTATCTTTAAACTTAAAATTCTAAGAATTTGAGTGACCAATCAAAACAGAATCGTTTTTGTGTGTGATAAAGCCTATTTATCTTATTGTACTTTTCCTTACATGGCAACTACTGAATAAAGAGCTGCTCTTGGGTGTTTATTAGCCCGACTGTTGCAAAGTGGACCTCTTTTGTTGTGTGCACTTTTAATATCATTATCACAAAATGCCTATATATAGATGCTTGCCGCTTATTAGGCTTGAAACTATTCGATTATTTAGGTACTGTTATTTTATTTTTCAGTGCAGTAATTTCGTAAGAATGGAACCTACTAGTCATTTTACTACCTACAGTTTCACTCAGGGACTCAATCGTCCCAATTAAAAGTTTAATTAAAACATCAAAAGGGTGTATGTGTATATACGCACACCCACACGAACGGAGAAAAGTACGAGCCATTGTTTATGCACTACCAACTTTATTTAGGGGGAAGAAGGCATTGTCGCTATTGCAAATTTATTAACTCTCCTCTCTAACTATGAGTTGTTGGCAACAAGAACGTTATGAAATGAGGAACAGGGCTTAACATAAGGAACTTCTTAAGAGTTAGAGTTGGGAGTCTTGCAATAGATTAGGTTGGCGGGCAATAAATTATACGGCGTTTCCTGTTCACTGCAATTTGTCAAACTTGATATTCAAGAACTAAAAATAAGCTAAAACAACAAAATAACCTAAAACTCTCTTTTCTCTCTCTAAAAAACTTTTCCACTTCCTTTTCTCTAAAAATCTGAGTCTCTTTCCAGCCTGGGGCACTTCACCCCTGCCTCTTCAAGCTTGTATCTCTATTTTAATTTTAATAAATCTCTAATTAAAAATAAAAATAAAACAACAAAAATCAGCTGAGGCATATGATGCATGAAAGCATTGAAAGATGTCATCCATTGAGGATGCTGCCAAGCTTAGCATGAGGACCCATTTGAACTGAAGCCCATATTCGGGTTGTCCCATAGGATCCCTCCTTGTTAATCAAAATATAACATCACAGAAGGAAAAATAAATCACAATAGAATAGGTGGGAAGAAGAAGATGAATTAACCATAACTTCTATATAAATAAATCTTTCAAGTTTCTAAGTGAAGAAATCTGCATATCAACAAGCAAACAAAAAATTACTTAACAGGCTCTTCCTAAGGTGTACAGAAATTACAACCCTACAATACAGCAGATACAAAATAACTTGAACCAACCGTCCAACATCCTACGAGAAAATTAGCACAGAAATGGTGTTACAACTTGTATTCTGTCTCCTCTTTGCTCCTCGAGCTTCGACAAAGGATGAGGCAGAAATATGTCAGTCATTTTAACTGTCAGAAGTTTAATAGCTAGCCATCAAAGGAGTCGCCATTAGTTCCTGCAGGTGGGGGATAATTCTGTACTTGTCGAACAAACTCTCCTTTTACTCTAGGATGCTATTCAGCAAGTTTTCTTCTGCTCTCATACCGAACCTGTTGAGTTATATTTGGCATTAATAGATGTGAGCATTTTTATTGGTTGGACATTGTAGCAGTCGAAAGGGAAGATGTGATAGCATACCTTTCTCATAACACCTTTGGCTTTCTTTTCACTTCAAGCGAAACTTGGTAAGAGCCGCTTCTCTTTGGATTGATCAATGAGCAGCCTAGGAGTGAGAAAACCTTCATTCTTGTTCTCTGAAGCAGCCTTGGCAAAAGCAATGCGATCAACATTGCTGTTACTCCCACAAGTACTTCCATCCTCAATGCTACTATGATTACTTGCACCGACATTACAGAAACTACCGCTTGCACGCTGATCAGTGGCCAGAGATATATGTCCTCGGTCCTCCAGATAAGCACATTTATGTTCCTGCTTGTGCATAGTTTGATTCACGGCGTTAATTGCATTTGGAATATGTGGGTCATGGTGCTGCTCAGACTTACCATTTTTAAGATTTGAGTGGTAAAAGATACTCATATGAAAGGAGGGTTCCTGCGGGGCGAATAAACCTGGACTGAGCATTGGTGATGGACAAGACTGTGCGCAAGCAATTGGAGAAAGTACAAAACCAAAGCCAGTGCTTAGAGTATTAATCTGTACACCTTTCGCTGGAACTGGCACAGGAAATGCTTTTCCATTGAGGGCATGAACTTGCAACTACAGATTCTCTAGATTGACCAGTGGCCAGAGTGATAATACTTTTCAGTGTACTTTGTATCAAACCAGCGGTATCAAAACTAAAACTAGTAAAAATATTGTATGATATGTGAAATTCTCGACGTACCATTGTAAAATCACGATATTGTCTACCAATTTCTTTGAACAAATTGATTAGATCTCAATATCTAGAATTATTAAATGAATTAAAATACTAAAAGAGAATAAACAAATTTGTAAGACACAACGATTGATTATGAAGGGAAACCCTTTAAAGAACTCTTTAAAGGTAAAACCCTAGGGGGTAGCCAAATCCAAGAAAGTCAATCTTATTGTTTAAAAATCAATTACAAAACTTTCATAACTTGACTCTCTTACTTGTTCAGACAAATGACTCATTTGTTTTCTACCGCAGTAGCAGCCAGAACCTCTAGCGATCTTCAAACTATTGACTTCCCTCTTGGAACTCCAATGGCTGAAATCCAATCAACGATCCTTCACACTTGAAGCACGATCACACACAATGAGAGATCATAAATATGAAAATTCACTAAAAAATTTTCTCACCAAAATATGCACTAGAAAGTACTCTAGAAAATATGTAGATCTAAATCTCTACATATCCTAACTAATAGGATCTCTTAAATAAACAAGTTAGAAAGAATTCCAATTGAACTAAGATTCTGCTGAAGGATAGAATCTGTCGCAAGAACCTCTCCTGATGAATTACTGACATTTCGCGATAACTCTCTTCTGTAGTGATTTATCTATGTTTAGTTTTGGACTTGATAATTGCAGACTCTTATGAATTCGAAATTCATGTAACTGACTTATCTAAACAACCTTATAAACTTCTAGATAAATTTAATGTTGTTAAAGATAACGTCATATCTTATTTTACATTCATTCAAATAATGATAAGATAAACCTTATCGTTTAGTGATCTAATCCTACCCAATTTTTGCCTCTACAATCTCCCCCTTTGGCATTGGTGACAAAACCAACTTGATGAATGTAGTGTTGTACCTAAGACAAAAACAATCAGCAGACCAAGATCTCGTGAAGAAAATCTTAATATAGTAATGAGAGGAAATGACATAGGATATTCTTTGAAATTAGTCTCAATAATAATCAAAGGTTAAACGTAATGTAAACCTACAAAAAGAATGTTATAGTCATCATTAATAACCATGTTCAGTACTTAGTTCTCCCCCTCAACATTCCGCTGCTTCCCCTTTTTATTTTCAGCAAATTCATTAAACTCCCACTTACTCAAACTCCCCCTAAATTTCACAATATCAAAATATTCTAATTTGCTCTCCCAATACTCCCCATTTTTGTCATTAATCTGACAAGGCACAAAATAGGTTAAATATCATTTATGTGTACTAAGATGAAGACACTAAAAAAAATGATGGACAACTCTCATGTGTCTCAGTTTTTCATGAATTAAATGCACATGATGTATGAGCATGAATGTATGTTAAACAATGAGCAAATGATTGAGACAACTTGGTTGAGACAAAAGAACAAATACTTGGTGGGCATTCCATGAAAACCGAATGACAAAGGCCAAGAACCCACTAAAAAATTATCTTCAATACATGCATAAAATAATCTCTTATGAACATATATTTTAGATTTTAAGATATTCAAGCCCCAACATCTAAACAACAATCAAAATCCCAATCTCCATATATGTAGGTGCTGAACCCTAGAACTGGAAGGAGAGAGATGTATTTGAATAAAATCAAAACCTTACCATGATGGATTAGTGTACCAAACCGCTCGGAACCATGGCCTTAACAAGTGATGCAAAAAGAATGTAATGGCTATGGCTTGCAGTTGAGTTTAGCGAGAGGCTCTATCTTGAGAATATTTTGGAGAGGAGAATATGGGTGATTACATATGTCACCCCCGTGGGCGAGTCTTCCTAGAGTGCAACTTAAAACTCTTAAGTGGTCCACGTGGTAGGCATGGGCCTTCCTCTCTTATTCTTAAGTCCCTACCGAGACTTACTTCAAGAATACCACTGGGACTTATGCCACTCATTTCGAAACCAAGTGACAGACTTATAACTCATATCAAATATTGACAAAATTTTTTTTTTTATATTTATATTTTTGTATTTATTTTATAAATGAAGATGGAAATAAAATATAACAAAATGTTGCAAGGATACGAGAAAAAATTATTATTATTATTTTAAATAAATATGAATAATGAATAAAGTGACAAGTAACATGCTTCACATTATCTCAGTTCAACCATAGTGGATTTCACAAAAAAATCTGATCATAAACACACTCTCAGTTGTAACGGTCTCTTTGGATGTTTACTCCTCATAAAATCATTAATGTCAAAGTTCATGTGAGTGTGTGAGTGAGTATACTTATACCATAGCATATTTATGAACTCCTTTCTTCAATATATTTTTGATACTTTTATTCATGAATGATTGCTTCTTATAGATGCTCACAAGAGTTTGTTGCTTCACCTTAAAAGTCAAACTTTATGCTAGGGCCTAGATACATAAGCATCTCCTCCAAACACTAGTTTGTACACTCTCTTTTAATGTTCATGTTTGTTGCTCATCTTTTTTCATAATGATTAGAGCAACGATTTTTTCTGTAAGAACTTAAGGTGGTAGATCCGTGTACGGTGTTTGTCTTTTTCCGTAATGAATTAATACTGACTTTTTCTATATGGATAAACTCTTTGTGTTTGGGAAGAGGAGAGCTCTTTATTGATGTACTAGGTTCAACTAGTATTAGTCAATTTAAGGTATGAACTCCCTCTTTGATGAACATATCATTAAATAATATGAATTTTAATTATAAAATGCACACATATAAGTTCCTCACTGTGCATTGAAAATGAACTTTGCCAAGATAATCCATAGGGTTAGTATGTACAAAGTGAATCGTACAAAATAGAGAAATGCATAAGTTCAAAAATTTATTAAGTGAGAACACAAATGTTCAAACTTTAACATATCAAGCATGCACTTTCCTTAAAGAAAAACTTTGAACCAAACCAGAACAAAATTTTATATTATATTTTTTTATTTAAAACTGAAAAACAGAAACATAAAAGCAAAATAGAAAAATAAAATGCATGTCTTAGGCTTAATGCAATAATATAAAAAATGCAAGAACATGTAAGTAGTCCTATCAATTAATGTGACACAACATCTTCTTTGACCACCTACTTTGCTTTAAATTTTGGCCTATTCTTTTTATCAACATTACTTTGTATAATTTTTTCTTTATTTTGAAAGCAAAAATCTACCAGTTCACCAAGTTTGAGACTTAAAAAATTGATTTGTTGACTCATATCACAAACTTGATTCTCTAGACTCTTTCCTTTCCTTTTTGGATTTCCTTCACCTCCATTTTTCTTCACTTTATTCAAGTTAAAGCAATTTGGTCTTATATGACCAACAACACTACAATAATGACAAGTAAGAATAAATTTACCATGCAGATTTTTTGAATAAATTGGGTTAGGTTCAGCATGATTTTGAAAACTATTACCTTGACTTCCTTTAACAAAAACAATATCTTTGGAAGTTGTGGCAGCGGATGATGAGACCAGTTTTTCTTTCCCCTTTGAAGTCGTGTACCCTAGGCCAGTTCTATCACCACTCATCTTTTGAATACTCAACATATCTTCTAATTTTTGTGTTGATGTATTTTCTTGAGCCTTTTCCAATTCCTGTTCTAGTGCAATTTTTTGATTCCTTAATCTTACTATTTCAATATCAGAAATTTTTAATGCCTCAGACATGTTGTTTTTCTCTCTCCATATAAGTGAATTTCTTGTACAGTTTCTTGTTGAGTTTCTTTAACTTGATCACTTCTTCATAAACATCATTGTAAGCTTCCTGTAAACTCAGTTCTTAATCAGCATCAACAAGTGATACATCTGAATCACTGTAATCACAACTACTTTCAGATTATGTTAGTGTAATTTCAGGAAAATCAGTCACAATAGTAGAAAAAACTATAAAACATTTTTCATCATTAGATGATGAGGCTGAACATTCAGAATCTGAACTGTCACTAAGTGTGACATTCAATACTTTTCCTTTATTTTTCTTAAAGTTTGGACATTCAACTCTTATGTGACCATATCCTAAGCATTCATGGTACTTAATTTTGTCATTTTTCTTAAATTTATCTTTATTCCAATTTTTAGATTCATTTATCTTTGTAGAAAATTCCTTACCTCGCTTTTGTTTTACATTAGTTTTCTTGTAAAACAAGAATTTTTGGAATATCCTTACAATGAGATATATATCATCATCAAAGTGTCGTGGGACATACAATGACGACGACATGATCTACAAGGGCATGGAACACACTCGGATGAGTAAACCATGCTCTGATGCCAATTGAAATTCCCAACGTACCCCTGTAAAACCACGAAATTTTCTACCAATTTTCTTAAACAAATTGATTAGATCTCAATATGTAGAATTATTAAATGAATCAAAATACTCAAAGAGAATAAACAAATTTGTAAGACACAACGATTAGTTATGAAGGGAAACCCTTTAAAGAACTATTTAAAGGTAAAATCCTACGGGGTAACCAAATCCAGGAAAGCCAATCTTATTGTTTAAAAATCAATTACAAGTAATTCTCAATTATAAAACTTTTGTAACTTGACTATCTTACTTGTCCAGACAAATGACCAATTTGTCTTCCACCGCAATAGCAGGTAGAACCTCTGGCGATTTTCAAATTATTGACTTCCCTCCTGGAACTCCAATGGCTGAAATCCAATTAACGATCTTTCACACTTGAAGCATGATCACACACAATGAGAGATCACAAATATGAAAATTTATTAAGGAATTTTCTAACCAATATGATCTCTTAAATAAACAAGCTAGAAGAGTTCCAGTTGAATTAGGATTCTGCTAATGGATAGAATTTCTCGTGAGAACGTCTCTTGACAAATTGCTGACATTTCGCGATAACTCTCTTCTGCAGTGATTTATCTGTGTTCAGCTTTGGGTCTTGATAATTGCAGACTCTTATAGATTCGAAATTTATGTAACTGACTTATCTAAACAATCTTATAAACTTCTAGATAAACTCAATGTTGTTAAAGATAAACTCATCTCTTATTTTACATTTATTCAAATTTAATCAAATAATGATAAGATAAACCTTATCATTTAGTTATCTAATCCTAGCCAATTTTTGCCTCTACAACATGTTCTCAGAAAATTTTCTATTCTGTCTCTGATGATCACAATTAAAAACTATTGTTTGTGGGGGTTCAAGTGGCTTAATTAATTGACCACAACAAATAAGGCTATTTGAGGCGAAAATTAGTCGTCGTAAATAGTCAAATTTTCACCGGAAATGGAAAATGCTAGCTTTTGACTTTTGCCTTTTAACTTTTTTTTTCATTTTTTTTAAAATTATATTGATTTTTATCCACTCAAAATCAAATGAGCTTCTTTTCCTTCTTCATAGCAAATAAAATGTTTTTTTTTTCTAACAAGTACTCTAGAATTAATTAGAATTTTATGAATTTCATTTTCAGTAAGTAAAATTTTTTTTGGTCCAACAATAAATTTCTCTACAAAATAAACTCCAAAATTCCTCATCTAAAATCTATATGAACTTCATTTTTTTAAGTTTATAAAATCTATAAACGATTAGCACTATTGTTGAAGTTTGCTGATGTCATTAAGAAAAGCAAATAGCCTAAAAGAACCCACGAAACTACAAATTTCTTTAACAATAAATACTAATGTTAAAGTTTGTTGATGTCATTAGGAGTGATGAATCTGAGCCACTATTGTCACAATTTCCCCCTTTCCTAGACCACAAGCTGACAAAGATCTTCTTTGACTTGAGTAGCCTTTTCATGAGTTTATTTAACGAATTACTTCTCATCCTGAAGTGAAAAATGAATCACATGTACAAAAAAATCCAGTAGCTCCATGACCATAAGCATTCCACGACCATGACCACAAACTTCAAATAAGAAACATCAATCAAATAAGAGCCATCAGAGATCCCTTTAAAACATTGATAGACCATGCAATAATCAAATCATGCTTAAAAGATTTTAAAAAAATCTAAATAAAACTAAAGCAGTATCAACCTGGAAGAAACAAGTATACAATAGAACACCATAGCAACAGATTATTGTTCACATTTCAAGTAGCAACACCCAACTTACTCACGCCTAAAGAAACCCTTCACTTTATTCGGAACATTGCAGGGATAAAAAATGAGTGCTGAAAACCTGAAGAATGAACATTGAAAAATGAAATGTCTTCGGAATTCTGGATCTAGGAATTTAATTGCATTTATTTAAATCAAAAACAAAAACTCACCTTTGCAGTAATCAAACTTGTCGTACTCGACTTGTTTCTCCTTGAGTCTACTTCTCTAACCCATATATCTCTATAAACTTGTCGTATTTGGCTTGCAGTAACTTGACATTCTCTTGTAAGTTATCAAGCTGTCTCTTATAATTTGCAGCCTCTTTCTCAAGCCTTTCTGCACGTTCAGTTAATTTTGCTATTTGGGCATCAGTTGCTTGTCTAGATGACTTAAGAATAACCATCTCGCCGAGCCTCCTTACATACCCTGACCTTTGACCCAAAACCTCCTTGAAAATTTTCATTGCAGCTTCCTTAGTTTGCTTCTTAGGCTCCAACTTTGACATATTTGCAGCCATCTTATCCTATCAACCATTACAAAATCACACATGTTAGTGCTCATAATATGTACTCTTAGAATTAAAAATTATTTGACGATTTTTTCTAACAATCACTGGATTTTATTTAACAGTCACATATTACTTTTCCATCTAGGAGTTACAAATTTATCCTTCTTTTTTTACCACCTCACTTCTTTAAAGAAATCGACCACAGTTTCATCATTCCCAGACTTCAAATACAAGCAAATTACATTCAACTTAGATTTAATACAAGCAAATACCAAAATCTTAAGGTATCTTTCAACCAAAATGGAGACTTACTCTCATCTCTATTAGCTGCACAAATGACCTTCGTCCAACTATATGATTGTTTTGCTGCTTCTTCCTATTAAATTTATTTCGTTCAGATATTCGTTGCACTCACACGAGACATGATATAAATGTGAAAAATAGAGATGTCAAGATGATTATATCACTATTTTAATAAAAAAATGCCACAAAGCATTAATTAAGTATTGACCGGTAAATTATCTTGAAGTTCTCACTTCAATATCGAGCGCATAACTTCACCCAAGTGGCTGGTGTCACCCACGATGGCACATTCACAAGTGCTTCTTTATTACTATCATATTGCTTATAGGTTCTATGTAAATAATAGCGAATATGATTAAATCACTAGCGTAGTGTCTTCGTAATCGCATCACGATGATTCTTCTTGGTCCAATCGAGGATGAAGTCATTCTGGAGACAAACATCAAGCAATACTTTTACTTGAACTCTTGAAATCAATTCTTCCCTTTTCATTAGCTGGTACGTCGTGCCAGCTTGCATGACGTGAGTCCATATAATACTTAACCAACCATGTAATTCTTGTAGTAAAAATGAGTGCATTTTCACAACTAGGTGCAGTCTCACCATCCTTTATTCTCAAGGGTATCTTTCTATGTTTTTGCACCTTTTCAAATTCTGTGCCTTTTGCTTCTCCTCGCCCACGCTTCCAGTAAGGTGGTACTAAGTTCAAAAATCAAAATAACCAACATGTTAAGCATATAATGTAAAACAATATGTAACACTAATACCAATAAAAATTAGATTAACACCAAACGGGTTTGTGCTTAGTGGCACATCGACTGCTGGCATATCATTCAAGACTGGTTGCTCAGCTGAGTCATCTAAGCTTGAGAATGCATCATCTCTAAGCACAGCAATAGGTACTCTATTTCGAATTTCATTTCTTTGAGATCTACCTCCATTATAGCTCACACCGCATGCTCAGCCTTTACCTCTACCTTTGCCTCTTTCAGTTGTCGACATATTCCTACAATCACACAGTTAATATACCAATAAATTTTGCTATTTAAAAAAAAAAATAACAAACTTAATAATTTCAAGCAACTTACACAAAATGATATTAAACTGAAAATGATACTTATATTCAAGAGAAATAAGTGGCTAGTTCATCTCATCTTCCGTTGAGAGACTATCTTCTTCTACGCTATCCTCCAATTCGACACTGTCATTAGAATTGTCTTCACTAGTATCATTCTTGATAAAACCTTGCTCAAAGTGATCCCAATTTGACCTTTGCATTACTAACGTGTCAACATCAATCTGCACTGGCTCTACATTAGGCTTGTGCATGTCTGTTTGCAATGGAATGTCATCAGCATGGACACTCACGTAAGCATCGCTAGAATTATCCTCTTGGTATGCATCATCGCTAGAATCAGATGCGTCATCTTCAATAAGGGGTTCTCGTGGAAGGTCATAAACATTTCTATGTATGACCTTTTGCACTACATACTAATCACCACAGATGCTGCAATTTTTTAGGTAAAACACTTGTGAAGCTTGGCACGCCAAAACAAAAGGGTTGTCCTTATAAGCTGTACGAGACATATTCACACTAGTAAGATGTTGTTCCACACGTATCCCTCATTTGGAATCAGAGATGTCAAACCATTCACATTTGAATAAGTAAACACGACGCCAACCCTTGTAGCGGACTTCCAAAATGTTTGTTAGTCTACCAAAGAACTCGAGCTTCTTAGATCCTAGTTGTTCACTAATGACCATGACACCTAAGTTTTGGGTGCGACGATGTTCTTCACGATTTATGGTATGAAATCTTATACCATTGCTTATGCAACCAGAATAGGACGCACCCCAAGGGTCAGGACCACATGCTAGGGCATATAAATCCTTCGAAACTTCTCCAGGATTATCAGCACGCAGACTTTGAATCTATCACAAGTTAAAAAAAGGAACCGCATAAAGTAAACACAATACAAGTTTTGGCGTAAAACAAAAATATCAAGAGTGAGTTTTCATACATGTGACTTGAACCAGTCTGGGAATTTTGCAGCATGCATATTATCGGCATTATCGGGATACTCTTCACTCACCTGCAAGTAATGCTTACTAGACAAAAGGCTAACACTAGTTAATCAACACCAATAAATCAGTATCTTTAGAAACTAAATTGGTAAGTAGTTTGATTACTTACTTAAGGTATTTCCCAATCTCTATGCAATTATTAAAAACATACCATCTAGCTTTTATGAAAATGTCATTATCTAATTGGTGACGTGATGCAAAACCCATGGGGCTCACCTTTTGTGAAAAAACAAATAGTCCATCTCGTACTCCCTCTTCTCCTTCATCAACGTTACGTTCAAGAGGATTAAATCTGGTCTCAACATCATTGAGGTACATGGAACAAAAATTCAAGCATTCTACATGGATATAGGCCTCAGCTATTGAACCTTTTGGGTAGACCTTATTCTTAACATATCTCTTGAATTTTCCAAAATACCTCTCGAAAGGGTATATCCACCTATATTGAATTGGCCCTGCAATCAGCGCCTCACGTGGCAAATGGTAGGCTAAGTGCACCATTATATTGAAGAATGTAGGCGGAAAAATCATCTCCAGCTTGCATAGAATGATAGCGATATCAGCTTGAAGCTTCTCTAAAACATCAACCCTACATGTTCTAGCACACAATTCTTTGAAAACAAGTGCTCAACTCAATTAGTGCCAATCGTACATCTTGGCTTAAGTATCCAGAAATTGTAGTAGGAAGTCATCTTTGCATGAAAATGTGACAATCATGACTTTTCATTCCCGAGATTTTGCAATTAGGTACACTAATACATCTGGTGATATTTGAAGTGAAACCATTTGGGAATTTCACATCGTGCAACCAACTACAGAAACCAGTCCGCTTAACTCCATACAGTGTATAACATGCATGTGGCATGCTAATGCGTTGTCCATCTTGAATAAGGTGTAACTCCTTCCTTATGTTGAGATTGAAAAGGTCACGATGTGCATTAGGATGATCTTTAGTTTTGCCAAAAATATTTATCAAAGTTCCTATGATGTTGTCACAAATGTTCTTCTCAATGTGCATTACATCTAGATTATGTCTAATCTTTATGGTTGACCAATATGGTAACTGAAAGAAGATACTTTTTTTGGTCCAATTGAACTCCTCTATAGTACACTTTTTTTTATTTTTTTTATTTTTTATGGCTTTACCAAAATTTGCATCAGAAATATTTTGGAGTTAAATGAGTATATCTTCTCCAGAATATATAGTAGGTGGGTCACGATGCTCTGTATTGCCACTAAAAATAGTCTTTTTCTTTCTCTAGATATGGCTCAATGGCAAGAATCAGCGATGACCCATGTAACAATGTTTTCGGCTATATGTCAACCACATGGAATCTGTTTGTTCCTTACACGATGGACACGCCATCTTCTCCTTAGTGCTCCACCCGGAAAGGTTTCCATAAGCATGAAAGTCGTTGATTGTCGACAATAATGCTGCATGCAATCGGAAAGTCTCATTGGCCTTTGCATCGTATGTACCAACACCATTATCCCATAGATCAATCAATTCATCTATCAAAGGCTAAAGATAGACATCAATTTTATTTCCTGGTGATCTTGGTCTAGGAATCAAGAGTGAAGTGATAAAAAATGAATCTTTCATGCATAACCACGGGGGCAAGTTGTAAGGGACAAGAACCATGAGCCATATGCTGTAAGGCTTAGCTAAATTATTAAATGGGTTGAAACCATCGCTAGCTAAACCAAGTTTGATATTTCTTGGATCTTCTGCAAACCAAGCATGCTCTTGATCAAATGCTGTCCACACCTTAGAGTCAGCAGGATGGCTTAGAATCCCTTACTGAATGACTCGCTGATCCCTGTGCCATCGCATATCAGCTGCTGTTTTTTGTGACATAAATAATCTCTGCAACCTTAGTTTTAATGAAAAATTTCATAGAACCTTTTGAGGAATACATATCTTCTTACTTTTGCTAAATTTCCACCTAGAGAGTTTACATTTAGGACATTCATTTTTATTGATGTTTTCCCTCCAATAAAGTATGTAGTCATTCGGACAAACATATATCTTGTTGTAAGTAAAGCTCAAACCTTTTTCCAAGTTACGTGACTCTTGATATGAGTTTGGCAAAAGAGCATTAGGAAAAACTGACTTTAGCAAGTGCAAAAGCATGTCGAAAGATTTTATACTCTAACCACTAAGTGTTTTAATGTGCAACAACTTGACAGTGAATAATAGTTTAGAATACTTTGTACAACTTTCATAAAGAGGACGCCGAGAATCAGCCAACAATTGATTGAAAGTGCGAGATGAATTAATATCGACCGATGACAAACCCTCAACATGGAATGACTCAGTTATGGGAACATCAGGAAATTCTCTAGCCCGAATATCTCGTAACATAACATCAACGTCATAAATGAAATCATCCTTTTGTTCGGGATCATGTAAATCATCATCATCATCACTTATCATTAAATCTTCTTCTCACCATGAAAAATCCACACTGTATAATTCTTGTCAATACCTTTAATGAACAAGTGTCTCTTTACCTGACTTATTGATTGAAAGTGATTATTTGAACATCGGACACATGGGCAATGGATTGCCTCACTTGTAGCAGGAGACCGGCCAAGGTAAGAAACTCCTTAACTCTCCTTTAGCATATTCCTTAGATCCAAATCTATTAGTGATTTGAATCCAACTCTTGTTCATCTATTACAGAAGAAAGAAAAGAAAATGGAACTCCATAAATATAGTGTTGGGTTTTATTCCCAACACCTATTAAACATAGATCTTACCAAATTATTTATCAGAGCCGAGTAAGCAATAGCTTTATCTGAAACAGAATACAAATAGCTTAATTTTCATAGAGGTTGCTACAATACCATTTTTTTAACAAGAAACATCATTAAAAAAAAAAAAAGATTTTTAGCCATTTAACTTGTCTTTGTACTGTATGCATATCTTAAAACCCAAGCTGTACATAAAGTGGAGGGGGATATTCTATCTCATATTCTCAAGAAGTTTTTTTTTTTAACAACAAAAAAAATATAAAAATAATTATATAGAGAATTATAAAAAAAATAATTGTATGTCTAACCATATTTCTTTCCCTGCCATATCTCTGAAAAAAAAAAAAATCCCTTTTTAACAAACCCCATCATGTACACACTTGGGCTGGAAGGTTCTTCAAGATTTAGACAAAAATAGGCCATGTTAAGAAAAGGCCACCGACTACAACCCAAGGTTTGTCAAGATCTAGACAAAAATGGGCCATATTAAGGATAGGCCATTACTCAAGTAAAATAGTAAACCCACCACAAACAAACAGACAACAAAATTATTTACCCCATTTGGTTCTTGAGACCCGTGGCCGTAGATTAAGCACCAAGACCGTCGTTTAATTAAGCTATCATAAAAGTCAAGCCTATGCTCCAAGAGGTCCCAATCACTCGAGGAAAATATATTCTTGGGGACACTCTACATTGTAATTAGCTTCATCTACATTGTCGACCAAATGTTGATTACCTTAATCTTTTCCCTAAAACATTCACTTCTTCTTTACGTTTTTCAGGTAGTTTCAATTTTTTTCCCTTCAAAGCAAACCATCATGAACTCATGGTCCTGTTTTGCTCATGATATTTTGGTTTTTGTGGTCTTCAAGATGAATTTGAGTATCACAGTTTGAAAACAAGGGTAGCAGGCCGAAATCAAGTCATGATAATTTTTATTTTATTTTATTTATTTTTTAACTAAATAAATATGACAGAGGATTAATATTTTTTTAACTAATTTATTTTAATATTTGTTGACAAGCTACTTTATTTTAATAAAATAGAGTATTTATGTTGAATTTTATGTCGTTATCAACAAATGTTTGACAAACAAATATTTACCCTTTTTGTTAACATCTTTATAAAGTTCGCATATACATATACCAATTATTATATTTATACGAGTTCAAGTAACATGTTTAGCATTAGGGATATGATGTCCTCTATAAGGAGAAAAGTTGCAGCTAGATCTAATATAATATGTTCCAGTTGTTTGGTTGGTCATTATTACAATATAATAACATAACTTCCCACAAAACACATACAAAATACACAAAATTTGATAGTAGCACTCCATGAACATCATAACAAATTAACCCAAATAACAAGAAGGCAAAAAAGTTGACAACAAAACTAAAATTAGTAACACACCATTTGGAGAATAGATACTGAGATGGATAGGAACAAGAGAAATATACTTCGTCTCCCCAATTATTCTATTAGTCTCATCGTAGATTTCCTTACGAACCAAGGCTGTATAAAAATACAGAAACATAAAATATCAGTTACAATATAACTTTTATCTTAGATGTTACGTGAATAAAAAATATCATGAGAGAAATAAAATAAATTATGACAACCATCATAGGTAATAGAGGTTGTGGGCAAAGGGTGACAAGGGCATAAAAAAAAAAAAAATTCCAAATGATAATACTCAATTAGAGAATATTCTTTAAGATATATAGCAAGAGAGTTTAATAAAATAAAAATGAAGTCAACCGTTATGACTAGTTACTTAAACAAAGTCATTATGTACACATTTTGTGCTATTTTCTTCTACCTAATCCTATCCCTTCTGCGGTACCACCAACACCCACCAAGCACCCTTTTTACTTTGCCACCTCTTTGCCCCTACACATTAATTCAAAACCCTCCAAATAAAAGCAAAGCATTTGAAAATGGTGGAGAGGAGGACCCCTCCCTCCCTCTCCCCCCACAAGTAGGACTGTTTATCCGGCCCGGCACGGAATCAGGTTCTGGTTTTCGGCCTGGGTCAAATCCGGGCCGGAATCCGGATTGGGAAAACCGGATTAGTCCGGTCCAGGTACCGGATTTTAAATCCGGGACCCGGATTTATAACCTAGTACCCGGGTTTTATAAACTTAGAAAAAAAAACCCTAATTCTACCCGCCGCCCCCCCTTTTAGAACGATCTCTCTCTTTCTCTGAGCTCTGCTCTGCGCGATGCGAAGTGCCTTGCCTCCCTCCCCCAGTTTCCTCTCTCTCTCTCTCTCTCTCTCATTTCCCATCAAACTCCAGCGATTTCGTTTTGTTCGGAACAGGAATCTGATTGCGTGGCTCACCGATCATCTCTTTTTGTCCTCAATCCCTCATCTCTCCGGTGCCTTTCTCATTTGTCTAAATATTTATCGCATTATCATTGTTAGATTTTGATTTCTATTATTCTACTTCGATGTATTTCCGTTTGTTGATTTTGGGTTTTTTTTTCACTGCCGTGTTTGCTGATTTTGGGTTTTTTTTTTTCATTGTTTTTTTTTGATCTCTTGTATTGTACTTTGATGTATTTCCATTTGTTTATTTTGGGCTTTTTTTTCACTGTCGTGTTTGTTGATTTTGGGTTTTTTTTTTCACTGCCGTTTGTTGATTTTGGGTTTTTCTTTTCATTGTTATATTTTGATCTATGGTATTGTACTTTGACGTATTTCCGTTTGTTGATTTTGGATTTTTTTTTTCACTGCCATGTTTGTTGATTTTGGTTTTTTTTTTTCATTGTTATATTTTGATCTCTGGTATTGTACTTTGATGTATTTCTGTTTGTTGATTTCTCTAAGGGAATATGTGTACATTAGCTATGATTGCAACAATATCTGCTCATACTGAGATTCGGATTGGTAAAGCATGCTCATACATGGGTTGCATTAGATATGTGCATTGAATAAGTTTCTAGCTCCACTCTATTATCTTCTCATTTCTCGTATAGCATCATTATTTTCCTGTACATCTAACTTGAACTGAGCACAAGCTCAAATAAATGAAAAATACAACCGGAAGTAGCAAATTTAGAGATCTTGCGTTTGTTCTGGTTCTTTGGAAATATTTTTATCTGATCACTTGAATTTCACCATACAAGTATGTTGTTGCAAAAAACGCAGTGCTTCCCATTGGTGAAACAAGTGCCGTACAAGAAAAATTTTAGTTTTCTTATGGTGACTCCCAAAATTCTTTTCCTTGTCTAGTTTTGCATGTTACAAGGTTAATCTTTTCTCAATATATTTTTTAACTGTGTTCCTAACATGTCCATTAGGCAAGGGTATCTTGTGAGGTGCATGTAAATTCAAACAACCAGACAATCGTCCGCCAAGATTGCTACCCTGAGGTGAGCTTTTCCTTGCTTTGCACTAGTTAATCGCTATTACAGTTGCACATATAAGAAACTATTCTATCATATCAAACCTGGTTGTTGGTTTGGGATTGAAAATTTTGGTGCTTGGTTAGCCACATCCTATGAGTCAGAGCCTTTCTGCTGGTTCCTTAAACACATGCTAATTCTAGCCAAAAATTCAGTTCTTGGTTTATTAATTTATGCTAGTCCAATTCCTATGTAGCAAGGAAGTGGACTTAATCTGGTTTTGAATATAATCTGGTTTTTCCCTGTGCACTGAGTGGAGATTAAGCAAGCGACAAGATGAACTATGATGGGTATTCCAACTTGTACTAGTGCAATGCTGTTCCTTGAATTGATTTGGATGATTTTATCTTGTTTTGTTTTATTTTAGTTTTGTTATCCCCTAGGATTAGTCGGGACTTTGTTCTGAACACCTGTTGCTAATAAAAAGTTTTTAGTTCTGTTACATTGTTCCTGGTTCTCTTGCAAATCAACAATGAAATAAATGCTCTGAAGCATTAAGGTTTTCTTTGCTTATACATGAACTAGATTTTTATTTTGTTTTTTGGACAGTGATGGGGGTAGATATCAATATGGCAGAAATTACGAGTTGGGAGCTGAACATACGGTTGGTTGATGGAGGTAAAATATTGAAGGGCATTGGGACCAAAGCGGTGTATAAATATTTGGAATAAACCTGCTTATTCATAATGCATTTATGGCGTAAAAGTCTACAAGGGATGGTTGGAGTGGTTTATATTGGTATTGCTTTAGGTGTTGATTCTGACATCTAGTTTTGCACAGCGATCTCTTTTTAAAAATTCTAGCACTTTTTTTCCTTGTAAACGAGGGGATTCAATAGATTGTCTACACTTAAACCCCCTTTTGTCTACATGATTTGGTGAATATATCTTAATAATATGTTGAAAAACCTTTAATCTTAGAAATTATGTTTCTTCTCTTTCTTTTGTTGGACATGCCTGATTATTCACTATTTATTAATATTTGAATTGGATTTTAAGTCAAGAAACAAGAGTTGATCTAAGAAATATATTGATACTAAAAGGATTCTTTGAATACAATGTGTAAATTGCAATCTTTTAGCTATGCTTGACATCATATTCCAATCGGGTTTAGCATAGGGTGCTTAGCAAAATTAAGATCCTTTTATGAGATGTTACATCCATGTTGATTTTTTGGTTTCACACGATCCCTTTTCTCCGAAGTCACGATGATAATTAAGGCAGAAATTTCTTTTCTAGTAGTCAGATGAAATGTATGAAAAAACAAAAATAAGTACTTGTTCTAACTTTGTCTTTCTAGTAGTATTTGTATTTTTTTTTTCTGTGTGGTAATTCCTGATCTTGTGATGCAACTCATTCATATACTTCCTTTATGGCACTCAGTGGGATGTATCGTTCTTGGAAGTTTCTGAGGCCTTGAGTAGTTGGTCTTGCCACTCTCCTACACTTTTCCTCCAGCCAGAAAACATCTATTACTGTTGAATTTGCTATCAACATAGTAAATTGCTCATTTCATTCTATTTTGTTTTTTTGCAGGATCACTTTCAGGCCAATCATTTTGAAGTTACTATTTGGTGTTGAAATTAAATCACTGATTTTGTAATTCATATATTGTAATTTAGTATTTCTTAATGTAATGTCTAAATAATAAATAATATAATATTTAGTAGATTGTATTGTAATGCATGCATATTTGCATAGATGAATACTACCTTACATGCAAGAAGCTAGCTAGCCTAACTTCATTTATGTTATAAATACTACCTTTTTTAATGAAATTAAATTAAAGGATGAGAGGGATCAAACGAATGGTCACTAATTTGGTGAATTATTCGTCAAGTCCATTGAAAAAGGCATGGACAAATCTAACAGCCTAGCTAGATTCATCTTGTCTATATTAGTCCCAAATGCACGAGACATCAAGCCTTTTGTTATTTAAAAAAAAAAAAAAATCCGGGTTCAATCCGGAACCCGGAATCCGGGTTTTTTAAAATCCGGATGAATCCGGGTTTCGGCCCATTTCTGACCCAGGTCAACCTGGTCCGGGTTTCGGCTCAGATTTGAAATCCGGGTTCCGGTTTGGGTCTATCCGGATTTCTGGGTCGGAACCCGGATGAACACCCCTACCCACAAGTGTCTTCCTATCTATTAAACCAACTAAACCCAACCAACTATAGCAACTTCCAACACCAAATTCCCCACCTTCTGTATCTCTCTATTTATGTACACAAGGCCCAAACCTTAAGCAAAGAATATTAAGCTACAATCCCAAATTAAGAATATGATCTGATCAACCCCAAGTTGTACAGATTCCTTCTCACTAAAAGCAAACAAAACTTATTTTTTCCATTCAAATTCAAAGACAAGCACTTCAAGTCAACCTAACAGAAGTTGGAACGTGTATGGCCATACCAAAGTCAACAACTCGTAGGATTGAAGTACCAAGCTAAACTGAAGTCCAATTGTTGGTTCAAAAGTTGGAAGGGCTTAAAAAAAAAGTGTTTTCTAATTGTACACATGGGTTGGGCTTCCTCCATGGGATAGGTTTATGGAAAACAGTGAGAATTTTAATCGAAGCCATAACAAACCAAGAAGCTCAGCTCATTGTAGATTTCTAAGTATGACACATGAAGAAGAAACTCTCTGTTTGGAGTCTAGGATGATGCTAAAAGCATCTTTCACTGCCAGCTGGGACTACTAAGAGAAACAAATGTGCAAATACACAATTAGCTAAAAACTCATTCTTCATAGCTGTTTTTTTTTTCCTTCCATTTTTTTTACACAAAGTTAAACATCATAGCTTCACCCAGGGGCGGAACCAGAAAATCTGGTTTGGGGGGGCAAGTTACAAAAAAATAATTTTGAGAGGGTCAAATACTAATTTTTATCTAATTTACTTAATAAAAACACCTTTAAATTTGTAATTTTTATATGATTTTAAAAATTTTGGGGCGGCTTTGGCCCTTAGTAGTTCCGCCCCTGGCTTCACCCAAAAGGAAGCAAACAAATTGAATGAAACAAAAATACATGACATTACAAATCCCTTGGCTAAAAGCCACCAGTGCTCTCTACTATGATCAATGGTTGCCAACTCAAATTACAAACCTAGGGACTGATTTGCACTAAATCTCATGGGCAGGCACAATGTATTCTAAAATGCAAATAGCTTCTCCATTGATAAGGACCTCTTTATCAATTTACAAATAATTATAAAGTTATATATATATATATATATAGTTTCCATGTTGATGTGTGATATGCTATTGTCCCTTAAATAGAAGAGAACATCCTAGGTAAATGACATTGAGATAACCATGACTAGGATGCATGAATTATAGCTCCATTTTTTTTTTCAATCAAGAGTGCATTAATTGAAATCATGAAGAAGAAGAAACTCTCTGTTTGGAGTCTAGAGCATATATACATGTCAGACTCTGTAGATTCTATTTTAAAAAAAAATTATGGATGGACGGTACAGAGAGGCTAATATCCCTCATGCCTTACCCCTTGGATGATGCTGAAAGCATCTTTCACTGCCAGTGGTATAATTCCAGTGGTACAAGCATAAGTGCCTGCTTAACACACATTAAATACATAAACAGAGGAAGTATGCTCAAGTCCAATGCCTAAAAGTCAATTAATTAGCAAAGAGAACATTAGTTTGCCGGTGTGCTTTCCTCCACTTTCAACATTATTTACTAGTAGATTGGAGTCGTTTAATTCCAGCAAACAAATGAATAAAATTATTGATGCAGTAACAAAAAATGAGGTTATAGCTAAACCAAATATCGAGAAAGACTCGTTATTAAACATTTTTACAAGCGATTCTTCCAAACAAACAGCTAATATATAGGTTCACCCCTAAAATCCCTTGATTACAATCACAATAAAATGGTTATTAAACATTTTTGGTAGCCAACGGAAAGAAAATCAAAGAGAAAAGGGAGAGAAATGGTGGACTCCATGACAGTGACAAATCGAGAAATGTTAAGCTACAATCCGAGAGAGAGAGAATGAGAAACTGACCGGTGTTGACGAGAAGACGGCATCGGTGGCGATGGCGGAAATTTGTGAGACTGTTAAACCTCAGAGAGAGAGAGAGCGAGATAGAGAGGGGGAAAGTGGGGAAGTCGGGGGGAGGAGGGGATTTAAATTGACTTATTACAACGACTAGAAAAAGTCGTGGTAATAAGTCAATTTAAGTGGCGAATGAAATTGTGGCAAATTTGAGTCGTTGTAATAAGTTATTAAGAAGACATATTTAGCCAGACTATTTCCGGTGACCAAAGCTTGCGGGAAAAAGTCTTTAATTTCGGCTACTTCTCCAAATAGCCACAAAATTCTATCTAAAATAAGAATATGACTATTTCCGACGATTTTAGTGTCACCGAAAATAAAAATAGCCCAATCTGCTCTCTGTTTTTTTTTTTTTGCTTGTTAGTGTACCTGGAAGGACTAATGTTTTGAATATTGTTCCAGTGGCCATTTCGGTTTAGGCATGGAATAAAATATTTCGATACCAGTACTGTTTCAGGATAGTCTATATATAGATAAATTAATTATATATGTATAAATTATATTTAAAATAAAATCAATGCAAGTCTTCAAAAGTTAAAACATATATTTATAAAACTTAATAATACTTCTAAGTTCTCAATCCAACTATTAGAAAAAATAATCACTCATCTTCATCAAGAAAAGTGGAGTATGGATTTGACTTTCAGTTCTCGAGAAAAGGGGATTTTAAAAAGTTAAGAAAATAGTATTCAGACATGAGAATTGGAGTGATAATTACGAAAAAGTCAGGATTTTTACATTAATTACAAAAATACATTAATTTTGGCTAGTACACCAAAAATTGGCCGGTAATGATCAAAACACACTTTACCCCTGGTATTTGACCTGCTACAAAACACATATCTCTCCTATGCCAATCACTATTTCAGCATGGTAAATACTGGTGGTACGGTCCGGTACGACATGACATTCAAAACCTTGGCAAGGACCACTTTTAGTACATAAAACCCAATAAAGAAATTCTCACAAAATTGAAGACCACCTTCCTTAGCCCAAAACTAATAGAGGAAAAAGCAAACAGATCATACTGAAAGGTTGCGCACACATTGGCCCTCATCACAATGTATAACTTTTACTTAGATCTTCATCTTCTAAACATATCCTACATGCTTCTTGGTTTATTTGATCCAGCCACTCGCAATAATGATAGATTGATGAAATTAAGCAAGATATGCACAACTAAACAGCAACTTATCAAATAAATAAACTACACTAGTGCTAATTTAACAATTTCTGAAAGGACCTGATAACGAGTCACTGCTAGTGAAGTATTTAAAAGGAAACTAAAACTACGTAAAGACTGAGGAATTAGAACTTTCTCAGCATGTTCATTCCAAAAGCCACTAGGATGACATCTTTTCAAGGAAAGATCCAGGTGAAGTGAAGAATCAAACTCCCCTATGCCTTTACCAGTGCAGTTTGGATAGTTGCGAAATGTTCCAATCCAATCAGCAGCTTCTTTAGAGGAGTTGACAATGACGAAACTATTATCAAAAGCCTCATTACTGATATAATCCTCCCTTCTTTGACTTTTTGGTTTTGAATCCTTGTCAAGAGTTTTTTTCTTGCAGATATCTACCACTAGTCCTAGAGATGTTTAGAAAGTTAGATGCTTCCACCGAAGAGAATATAAGATGATGCTAAAGTAAAATGTGTTTACCCCCATCATCAGCCTCATGCATTGGCAGTTTTTGACCCAAACGGAAGCATGCTTCATCCTTTTGTGATATTCCTGTGACACCTTCAAATTTCGTTTGGGATCGGATGGAAATTTGAAGAGTCAAGACATGCAAGACAAAGTTATCCGCTCCCATTCATGACATAAAAGATGTAATGTTCATAACATGCATCTAGTATTATGCAATATTCGCAGTGGATAATTTATTTCTTAAGCAATACTATATATACCAAATTGAAAATATCACAAATATTTAAAACATATTTCATACATATTAACATACTAAACAACCATGATCACAACACGAGTCCAAAATAACTGTAATCATAAGAGTGCTGGAGATCGAGCTCCTTAAGTTTAGGTAGTAAAGTAAGACAACTACTAGGCTATCCATCGAAAAGCTTGCGCAACTCATCCATGGATGCCATAATATTATCTATAAATCGGGGCATTGAGGCTATGAGCTCCGCGTTATACTGTCGTCTAGTCGATTGTCTCCAACTGGTCGACCACCAGTGTGCCTTTAGATTCTAAGACATGCTCTACCATTCGAGGGGAATGGTAGTTGAGACTATAATAGTGAGATTTGTAATAATCTTAGCATGTTAACAGAACACTTCCACACGTACTAATGATTCAATCATGGCAGTAAAAGTATGAATGCATTTTTTAAAGTCATAAATAAGCATAACATAACTTGACATAATATGGTATGACTAACGTAACTTAAACTAAAACATGAACTGAACTTGATTTGATATGATATGAACTTGATCTAAGACTTGACTTGACATGACATGAATGTGAACGTGAAATACATGTATTTCAACTTGAACTATGTAAAATTAAAATACATGAACTTGGAATCTTGTTCGATAACTTGATAAACATGACCATGTGGGTGTTACATGGGTCCCTTTGATCCATGTGTCCTGCCGATTACTGCATTAGAACATAGATATGTGCACCAGCTATGAGTGCGTTAACACATGTGACATACTTGTTGTGGACACACGTATTATACGTGCCACAATTGATATGGACACATGCAATGTATGTGCCACAATTGTTGTGGACACGTGTGAAATAAAATATGACTCTATCGGTGTTAGTGCCTGGTTCACTCGGTGTCCAGTTTTTTAGACCCCATTCGCAACCTATTGACTATAATGTCAACCAAGGGAATTTCACATTAAATTAGACACTCCAGTGTAAACAAAAGAGTTCTACTAGGATATTATTCCATCCTAACACTCAAAATAGACATACTGTATTCAATACAAAACGTGACATGAAGACGAAAGGATAGAAGCCTTGACGTAGTGTAACTTTCGACTTGATGTGCTTGAGACAGAATAATTTCATAGCATGACATAATATATAACAGATAATATTTCATAACATAGCTTAATATGTAACAATGAATATTGCGTAATATGGCATGTGTGTAACATATAACATACACAACATGGCATACTTGCAATATATAGCAATACAAGATAGATTATACTGTGTAACAGATAATTATTTCATGACATGACATACGTGTAATATATTGCATATTTAATATCACATTCTTGCAATATATAGCAATACGTGATAGAATATATTGTATAACAGATAAATATGTTGTGACAAAATAAATCATGTGTAATAGATAAACATGTAATGAATAGCATGGCATGACATATATGATAACATAAATACATAAATTGTAACTCATTCACTCATCACACATAAAGTAAACTAATAGTAAGTTATAAACTAACTTACATCGACCTTCACGTTTTATGAGAACCCAAGCGCGAACATGAGAAACTATAAATAGTGATTCTAAAAGTTATAAACTTCGTCATTAACAATTAGAAATATGGAAAAGTACTAACTTAGAGTAAAATTACCATTTGACGCTTTACATGTGGGAAAATGATCATTTCACCCATAACTTAAGGATTTTGCATCCTAATTCCAAAAATCACCAAAATTTACATAATTCATGTAAATTTTGTCATAAACTCAAAATCAACTTCAAAAAATTTAAAACAATTCACAACTATGAAAAACTTCATAGGGCTGAAACATTCATAGGCTAAACTCTTGATTTTTGTTGCAATTTTTTCAATTTCAGACTCATAATTAAACCAAAATTTTCTTCTAAAATATTCACTGCAATGCTCCCAAATTCTGCTTGAGATCAGATGGACATTTGAATCATTGAGATATGCAACACAAGGTTACCTGCCCTCATTCATGACATATAAGATGTAATGTTCTTAATATGCATCTAGAATTATTCAATATTTGCAGTGGATAGTTTTTTTCTTTAGTAATACTATGCATCAAACTAAAAATATTCCAAATACTTAAGAGCTGGTTTGGATTCTGAGTAAGATGAGATGGTTTTAGATGAAAGATAAAAGTTTAATAAAATATTGTTAGAATATTATTTTTTAATATTATTATTGTTTTTGGTTTATTATATTTTGCATAAAAATTTGAAAAAGTTTTAATAATGAGATGAGATGAAACGCTTTCTGAATAAAAATGAGGCCTTAAAACATACTTCATACATAAAAGCATACTAAACAGCCATGATCACAATATTAGTCCAAAATGGTTGTGATTAAAAGAGTGCTGGAGATTCAACTCTACAAGTACAAGTAGTAAATTAAATTAACTATTATACTATCATTGACGTCGCAATGTCGCTTAATTGACCATTTCCAGTTGGTCGATTCATAGTTTTCCTTCAAAATCCTATAACAAGATCTACTATTCCCGGGTCGGGGGGGGGGGAGAATGGTAGTTGGGACTATCATAGTGAGATTTGATTATAAATCTCATCAAGTTAACAGAAAACCTACACCAGCTGTAATTGTGTTAACACACGTGCCACACTTATTGTGGACCCCACGTGTTCTACGTGTCATAATTATTGTATGTCATGTAGTGTATGTGCCAAACTCACAGTGGATCCCATACTTCGTGTGCCACACTCACTGTGGGCCCCACAAGAATTGAAATGCGGCTCCATTAGTGTTAGTGCCTGGCGCATTCTAGTGACCAACTAATTAGGCCTTTTTGCCAACTTAGGGTAATTGACGTTGGAGTGTCTAAATAGGTGTGAAATTCCCTGAGTTGGCGAAATACTGTCAAATGGTTTCTGGCAGGGGCTTAACTAACTGGTTATCAGATTGTGCTAGGCACAAATGCCGATGTAGCCATATTTCATTTCTCGTGGGCCCCACAATGAGTGTGGCACAAGAAGTATGGGGTCCATATTGAATTTGACACATACACTACATGTGATGTGAACCCGCGGAATTGGAATCTCTTGAACTCACAATCAATTTGAAAAACTCACTCAAGAAAGCCAAATCAAATCAATGGATGAAGAATCTAAACTTGTTGAGAACTCATTTCAAGAACCTAGATTATATTAAAATTTGAACCCGTTAAAAAACCAGTCTCAAGAATCTAGATTACAAAGGTGGAACGCCACAAAGATTGTGATTTACTTTTGATAAGTTCAAAAGTTCAGATAACTCAACTCACAATGAAAATTCAATATTGTCTGCCCCCTTCAAATTAGGCTAAAAGTGGTTTAAATAAACAATCTCTAAAAACCCTAGTGAATAGTGCTGCCGGTACTGTAGCATGAACAGTGTCGCACTGCAGTAAATTCTAAAACCTTAGTTCAAATAAAATAATAACTTTTCAAATACGCCATTGGCCAAAATACAATGCATTCTCAAAAACCCTAGTTCATTAGAAATAAGGCATATGTGGGCTAAGCATCCTCAAGCCCATTTAATCTAAATTAATAATAAAAATCATTTAAACAAATTGAAAGCCTTAACAACAGGCCCTATCTCTAAGTAATGTCTTCCACAGCATGATCAAAACTGGTTCTCATTTCTTCAAGCCCATCTTGAGTGTTGGGCTCTTGCTAGCTCCATCCCAAGTTGATTGCACCAATCCTTGCATTACTTCCTTGATCTTGTAATTGGCCCATCTAGAACCTGCAAAGGATCTTAAATGCTAGCTCCACCTTGGTTCCCATCAACATGACACACAACTATTGTGACACGTAGAATACGTCCACAATAAGTGTGGCGCGTGTTAATGCAATTACAGCTAGTGGAGGTTTTATGTTAACTTTGTGAGATTTAAAATAAAATCCCACTGTGATAGTCCCAACTACCATCTCCCACTCTCCCACAAATGGTAGATCTTATTACAAGATTGAGTCGGGAATTGACCAACTAGATCCGGTCGACTAAGCGACGGTGTGACGTTGATGATAGCATAATAGTCAACTTAGGTTACTACTTGTACTTATGGAGTTGAATCTCCAGTACTCTTTTGTTCATAACCATTTTGGACTAGCATTGTTATTTGAGTTGTTTAGTATGTCCTTATGTATAAAGTATGTTTTGAGTATTTAAGATATTTTCAGCTTGGTGTATAGTATTGCTAAAGAAAAAAATTATCCGCTGAGAAAATTGAATATTGCTAGATTCATGTTACGAACGTTGCATCTTATATGTTATGAACAGGAGTTGGTAACTTTGTGTTGCATGTCTCGATGCTTCAAATGTTCATCTGCTCCTAAGCAGAATTTGGAGGCATCACAATTTAATTGGTTGGATGAAATAAGATTTTTGCTTAGGTGGCATGAGCTCACACCTTGATTCCTTGAAATCCATCAAGTATTCATCATGGTGCCAAGTGTGACCCTCCCTAATTCTGCTTGGGTTCGGACGAACATCTGAAGCGTTGGGACATGTAACACAAAGTTATTTGCCCCTGTTCATGACATATAAGATGCAATGTTCATAATATGCATATACCATTATGTAATATTCGCAACGGATAAATTTTTTTTTTATTGAGCAATACTATGCACCAAACTTATAATATCCCAAATAGTTAAAACATAATCCATGTATACTTAATAGAATAAACATATATGATTACAGTACGGGTCTCAAAAGACTGAAATCTCAAAACGTGGGAGACAAGTGGAATTTCTATAGACTTTAGGAAGCTCATGAAAACTCAGTAAGTTTTTACGAATTAACTAATCACATAGGTTTTAGTCAATCAGCATAATCGGTTTTATCACTCACTATGGTGTCAGGAGTGTATTTTATTTATTTGAAATAGTTAGAAATGTCAGAATATGTTATGGTCTATGCCATTAGATTCAGTTAATTATTTAGGATTTTATGGTGTAATAATCTCATTTTCAGTTTTCAGACGATACACTTGTTCAAAAATGCGTTTTTCTTTTTTTGAGGCATTTTGGAGTTTAATTTTGATATTTTTGCGTTTTTCTTTTTTTGAGGCATTTTGGAGTTTAATTTTGATAAAAAAAAATTGCACAGTTAGGTTTGTATGAGTATTTAGGATTTTACAGTGGAAAATTTATTTTTCACTTTTCTGGAGTGAATAGTAATCTCAATAGTAGCACCTAGCGCAACGGTTTTAAAATCATAGCATGAAATGTCCAAATTGTTAGTGAAGTTTTATTTGGATACTTGGAAAGATTTTATCAACACTTGGTCAATAGTTTTGGACACTTGGCACAAAGAGGAATCATAAGATGAATTGTGAAGGAATCAATGTGTGAGATCATGTCACCTAAGCAAAATACTATTCTTTCATCTGATCAACCAAATTGAGCCAGATCTAAGAGGGTTTCAACCCTAGTGAAATCCTAAATGGTTGGAATCCAATTGAAACCCTAAAAACTTGGTTGAAATCGAAACCCTAAAAGATTTCCCCAAACCATAAAATTGGTCTCCAAATCCTTTTTGATCCAATTTCTAGCATTATCTTTAATCACTTGATTAAATCACTTTCACATGCTATTAATTCACTAAATTCTTGTTATGAAATCATTATCCAACCTTTTAAACCTTGAAAATTTGATTGGACCAAGAAAAGTTGGATTTGGACTTGAAAGCATTTCAAACCTTAAACAAACTTTCTTTAAATCCCAAATTGAAACTTACTTGGTTGAAGCCCACCAAGGCCCACGAATTTGGCCACCTTGGAAAAACTTCTTGAAGAAACTTCCTCCCCCATATGGCAGGTAATTCATTGTCTTTGGTTGCACCCAATAGTGTTTTGATGTAAATGAGAAATCCACCTCATCACCCTCACAGCTGCAGGAGGCAGTCCTTGACCCCCACTATTCTCCACTTTATGTAATATAGCCACCTCTAATTAAGGCTCATTCAAGCTCATACCTCCCCCTTCCAGAAGTCTAGAGTCGTACAAGACACATTTCACTTCCTTTCATCACTTATTCACTCAATTCTTAGAGAGAAACCGAAAAGAACTCTCTCGGACAGATTTCTGGGTGTTTTTGCGTAATGATTTTTGACTCATTATAAGTATTTTCACAAGATGACTCTAGTATAAAAGTTGTTCGTCTCTGAGTATAGTTTCCGTAGATATATTATTCATCTCATTCCATGGTAATTTGGTCGGTAAAAAGTATTTTTAACCATGAAAGGGTCATTCTAGGCATAATTTTAAAGAGTGTTATATTTTGAAATTTTTGACCAAACTAATGGACATATCTTGGTCTGAAAATTTTATGGAGTGTTGTTAGTATTTGTTTATGAGTGTTTATTGAGGTTTTTTTGCATGACTAAAACTTTTGATGATAGATTTTCTTAGATCTAGAAACTTGAAAATTGGAAGTGGAAAAACAGTTTTTATTTGGAGAAAGTTTGAATATTTCGTGGTTTGATCATACTCTAAAGACTTTGATATTTTTATATGACGATCTTAAGTCTCTTATTTTCATGCTAGGATGTTAAGATTTGATGTTTTTGGGTTAGATCTATGTTTTATTGATTTTTCGCCAAGTGATTTTAAGTTTGATGGTTGGAGTTTCTTTAGGACACATTTTAAACTATTTTTAAACCATCTTCTATTTTCTTAGTCAAAAAACATAAACTTTTTTCTTAACTAGTTTTGATCAATCTTTTGATCCATGACTTAAAAAGATGAGATTTTCAAATTAAAAATGTGTTCTAAAGAAGATCCATCCACCAAACTTAAAATTACATGGCTAAAAATCAATAAAACATGGATCTAACCCAAAAATATCAAATCTTAAGCCTAACCGAAATCTTCTTACATAGAAAAATCATATCTTTGAACTAATACTAAATATCTTCAAACTAATATCCTAGCATGAAAATAAGAGACTTAGGATCATCATATAAAAATATCAAAACCTTTAGAGTAAAATCAAACCACGAAATATTTAAACTCTCTCCAAATAAAAACTATTTTTCTACTTCAAGTTTTCAAGTTTCTATATCTAAAAAAATCTATCATAAAAAACTTTAGTCATGCAATAAAACCTCAATGAAAAGTGATAAACACATGTTAACAATACTCCATTAAATATTCAGACCAGGATATATCTATTACCTTGGTCAATAACTCCAAAACATAACATATTCTCCAGTTTTATGCTCAGAATTGCTTTTACATGGTTACAAATACTTTTGACCAACCAAATGATCACTAAATGAGATGAAAAATATATCCACGGAAACTACACTTAAAGATGAACAACTTTTATGAGGAGTTATCATGCGAAAATACTTACAAAATGTTGAAAATCATCAAGCAAAAGACCCAAAAATTTGCCCCGAGAGAGTTCTTTTGGGTTTTTCTCTAAGAACGGGACGAAAAAGTGATAAAAGGGAGTGAAATGTGTCTTGCACGACTTTAGACTTCTAGAGGGGGGAGATATGGGCTTCAATAACCCTTGATTGGAGGTGACATAAAGTGGAGAATAGTGAGGAACAATGACTACCTGGAGAAGCTGTGTGGTAGGGATGTTGATGAAGTGAATTTCACTTTCACATCAGCACTATTGGGTGCAGTCAAGAGCAGTGGATGGCCTACCATGTAGGGGGTGAAGCTTCTTCAAGAAGCTTTGCCAAGGTGGCCAAATTCGTGGGGCTTGGTAGGCCTAAACCAAGTGAGCTTCAATTTGGGATTTAAAGGGGTTTGTTTAGGGTTTGAAATACTATTAAGTTCAAATCTAATTTTTCTTGACCCAATCAAATATTTAAGATTTAAAAAGTTGGATAATGATATCATAACAAGAATTTGGTGATTTAAAGTGATTAATAACATGTGAAAGTGATTTAATCAAATGATTAAAAACAATGCTAGAAATCAGATCAAAAAGAGTTTGGAGACTAATATTAGGGTTTGAGGAAATTGTTTAGGGCTTTGGTTTCAATCAAGTTTTTGGTGCTTCAATTGGATTCTAATCATTTAGAGTTTCAACCCCTTTGATCTTTCTCAACTTGGTTAATCGGATGAAAGAATAGTGCTTTGCTTAGGTAACATGATCTCACACCTTGATTCCTTCACAAACCATCTCATGGTTCTTTTTTGTGTCAAGTATCCAAAACTATTTACCAAGTGTGGTAAGGTCTTTCCAAGTGTCCAAATAAAACTTCCCTAACAATTTGGACATTTAACGCTGTGATTTTCAAACCACAGCACTAGGTGCTACTATTGAGGTTACTATTCACTTCAGGAAAGTGAAAAATAAATTTTTCACTGTAAAATCTTAAATATTCATACAAACATAACTGTGCAATTTGTTTATCAAAATTTAATTTTGAAATGCCTCAAAAAAAGCAAAACGAGTTTTTGAACAAGCGCATCGTCCGAAAACTAAAAATGATATTATTGCACCATAAAATCCTAAATAATCAACTGAGTCTAATGGCATAGATCATAATGTATTTTGACAGTTCTAACTATTTAAATAAATAAAATCACATTCCTGACACCATAGTGAGTGATAACACTGACTATACTGACAGACTAAAACTTATGCGATTAGTTGATTCTTGAAAACGTACGAAATTTTCACGAGATTCCTAAAATCTAGAGAAATTCCACCATTGAATTTCTAGCGGAGTGTTACACCAAGTGTCTAATACTATTCACTATGTATGGCTAAGATCTTGCCAAGTGTCCAAATAAAATTTCTCTAACCTAATTTGGACATTAGACCTTGCGATTTTGAAAACACTACACTTTGTTAGCTTATAGAGGTAACTATTCATTCCCAAAAAGTGAATAATAAACTTAGTATTAAAAAATCCTAAATATTCATATACATTTACAATGAAATTCATTTACGAAAATTCAACCCCGAAGTGCCTCTAAAAATAATTTCACAATTTCAAATAGGTGTTTCGTCCGAAAATATGAAACTATGTTATTGCATCATAAAATCTTAAATAATCAACTGAGTCTAATGGTATAAACCATAACACATTCTAACACTTCTAACTATCTCTAATAATTAAAATTATATTTTTGACATCGTAGTGAGTGATAACACTGACTATGTTGACAAACTAAACCTATGTGATTGGTTAATTCATGAAACTTATAGAAATTCTACCATTAAATTTCTAGTGGGCTGTTACATTCACAATATATTCCTAGGAACAACTATGCTTTGAATCATCGAAAAAAAATTACCAAAAATCACAAAATAACACTTGGAATACTTGACTCCATACTTAGTCTAAAAATATAATTTTTTTATAAGTTGATCAACCACTTGATCATTGGATTAAAAATATGAGATCTTCAAACAAAAACATCACAATGTTTAAAAATGTCCTAAAATAGATCCAAACTTTAAATTCAAAATCACGTGGCTAAAAATAACCAAAACATAGATCTAGCAAAAAACATCAATCCTTTAGCCTAATTGAATACCCTCTTGTATAAAAATTCATATTTTTGAAACTAGCATAAAAAATATTCAAACCAACATCCTAACATGTATATAAGAGGTTTAATATTCTCAAATAAAAATATCAAAACCATTAGAATAAGATTAAATCACAAAATATCTAAATTTTCTTAAAATAGAAACTATTTTTCTTCTTCCAGTTTCTAAATTTGTAGATCTAAGAAAATCTTTCATTAACAGCTTTAATCATGTAACAAATCCTCAATCAATATTTATATACACATGTTAACAACACTCCATAAAATTTTCGAACCAAGATCTGTCAATTAACTTGGTCAAAAACTCCAAAATATAAGACACTCCAGTTTATCGCCCGAAATAACCTTTCAGAGTTAAAACAACTTTTGACTGATCAAATGACCATCAAATAGAACAAACAAGATATTTTTTTTTATAGGTAAAAAAGATTTTATTGATCCACGTAAGTAGGCAAAGCCCGAGTACATAGGAAGTATACAAGAAATAGCCTAATTACAAACTACGTGCTACGAATAGTATCATAAAAGTCATTAAAACTCATTCCGTTCAATACAATAAAGGAGACCCACAATAATAATGTATGAATGAAAAAATCCCTAAAGCCACCTAGAGAGCGTTCCCTATTCTTAAAGCAGCGGCCGTTTCTTTCATTCCATGTGCACCACATTAGACATAAGGGTACCATCTTCCAAACAGCGACAATTTGCTGATTACCCCTAATCCCTTGCCAGCAGTACAATAAATCTTTCACCCTCTTAGGTATAACCCATGCGATACCAAGTCTTGAGAGGATTTCATTCCACAATACCTTAACTATTTTGCAGTGAAGGAGAATGTGATCCGCTGATTCACTGTTATGTTACACAAGAAGCACCAGTCCATCATAATTAGACTACGCTTTCTTAACTTGTCTATAGTCAGTATTTTGCCATGAGAAGCCAACCAACTGACGAAAGCGACCTTGAGAGGAGCCTTATTCCTCCAGATGCTCTTCCAAGGAAAAGTATTAAGGGAATGGGCTGTCAAGGCCTTGTAGTATGAGCGACCTAAAAATTTCTTTTTCCCTATGCATGTCCATAATAATCTGTCCTCCCCTCCTGCCTTGTATTTCAGCGCATATAACACACTATAGAAATCAGTGATGTCTCCCACCTTCCAATCCTTAATAGCGCGAGTAAACCTCACAGACTAATGAATGGAATCAACAGTATTACACATATTCTCAGCCATCGAGGAGCCCTGATCAGATGCAATCCTATAGAGAGAAGGGAAAACATTTTTCAAAGCGATATCCCCACACCAAATGTCATGCCAAAATTTGATTCGCATGCCCCTTCCCATCTCATATTTGCAGTTACCGAGGAAATCATCCCAACCATTCCGAATAAGTTTCCAAACTCTCACACCATACGCTCTCTTACTTCCTTTGAGCACCAACTGCCCAAGATGCTCCCAATTTGACATCCAAAATATTTCTCCAAAAGGCATCTTCCTCATGCAGATAATGCCATAACCATTTCCCAAGAAGTGCCTTATTGAAAGTTGTTAATTTTCTTAATCCCAAACCACCGCAGGCCAAAGGGGTGCATACTTTGTCCCATATGACCAAATGGAATTTCTTTGCATCTTCTAAACCTCCCCAAAGGAAATCGCGGAAAATCTTTTCCATTCTATTTGCCACCCTTGCAGGCAACGGAAATAAGGAAATAAAGTACGTTGGGAGATTAGATAACGTACTCTTAATAAGTGTGATTCTCCCTCCTTTAGACAAGTAAATTCTTTTCCAACCCGCCAATTTGCCTTCAATTTTCTCAATGGTCTCTTCCCACATTACCTTGGATTTATGAGGGGCCCCCAAGGGTAGCCCAAGATACCTCAAAGGCAAGGATGAAACCTTACATTCCAAGATGATAGCCACTTCATTTAAGTTATAGACCATGACAACCGGGACTACTTCCTTCTTTGATAAATTCACTTTGAGGCAAGAGGCAGCTTCAAAACCGAAAAGAAGTCCTCTTAAAGAGCGAACCTAATCCAGATCCGAGTCACAAAAGATAAATGTGTCATTGGCGGAGAGAAGGTGGGAGATTGATATACTTCCAAGCGAAGAACCACCCACCGAGAAACCCGAGATGAGTCCCTTATCCACCACCCCTTCCATCATTCTGCTCAGTAATTCCATGATGAGAATAAATAGGAGTGGCGATAATGGATTCCCTTATCTTAAAACCCAAGAGCTGTTGAAGAAGCCTTCGAGAGTGTAATTGATTAAGATAGAGAATCTGGCAGTTGTAATACAATGCCTGATCTATTGGCACCATCTTTCCCCAAAGCCATACCAACTAAGGATGTATAACAAGAAATCCCAGTTCACATGACCAAATGCCTTTTCCATATCTAATTTACACAAGATACCTAGAATGCCATCTCTAACTTTGCTCTCTAGACATTTGTTGGCAATGAGGACTGAATCTAGTATTTGCCTTCCTTTCACAAAAGCATTTTGCGACTTCAAGATGAGCTTTCCCATGACTTCACTTAGTCGATTTGTTGAAACTTTAGAAATGATCTTGTTAACCGCACTTATCAAACTTATGGGCTGAAAATCATTCACTTTAACTGACCTTGCCTTCTTGGGAATAAGAGTGATAAATGTGACATCAAGGCTCTTCTTGAATTTCATAAAAGAGTGAAATTCAGAGAAGACCTTCATTAGGTCCTCCTTAATGATACCCAACAAGCTTGAAAGAAAGCTATTGGAAAGCCATTTGGTCCTGGGGTTTTATCCTTATTCATACCTTTTATGATGCCAAATACCTCGTCTTCTTCAAGATGCCTCTCCAACCAAGACGCGCTTACGTGTTCAATGGAATAAAAAACTAGACTGTCCACCTTGGGCCTTCAAAAATATTGCTCTGTCAAAAGCTTATCATAAAAATGGACAATATGATCCTTAATGGCATCTCGACCCAATATAACCCTACACTCCTCATGAAAAACCTCTATGGCATTGTTCATTTGATGAGAGTTTGCAACCTTATGAAAAAACTTTGTGCTTTTATCCCCTTCCTTCACCCAAAGAGCCCGTGATTTTTGCTTCCATGAGATCTCCTCCATTAGGGTGATATTTTCCAGCTCAGTGACTACAGTCAATTTTCTTGCCATATCCTCAACTGATAACACCATTTCAGCCTCTCTCTCATCCAATTGTTGCAACTTCGTAAAAAGTTTGTCTCGCTGATCATTAATGCTCCCAAAGACTTCTACATTCCATTTTTTTAGATCATTCTTCAAAGCTTTAAACTTTCCTGCTAAAACAAAGCTAGGAGTGCCCGTGAGCTGATAAGATGCCCACCAAAAGCTGACTTTTTCAGTGAACCCATCTGCCTTCAATCACATGTTTTCAAACTTAAAGTATCCCTTTCCCTCCTGAGAAATCACCATAGCTGAACCCAAGCTGGAAACTCCTGACCACTCGCTCGGAAATTGAGTGATATTAAAATCAACCCCTATACACCGCGGAATATCCCCCCAACTACATAGGCCATCTATTTCATCCTAAAGGAATTTTCTACTACTATCATCATTTGGCCTGTAGAAACCTGCAAATCCCCAAACAAAATCATCATCCACATTCGAGAAAGAACAAGTTATCCAAAAATCCCCAACACAATCCTCAACAAAATTAACTACTCTCTTGTCCCACATCACTAGGATACCCCCTGAAGCGCCCTTTGAAGTGAGTGTGGTCCATCTTGCATATGAGCAATTCCACAAATTTCTTATTATGTGCCCATCAATAAACTGTAGTTTCATCTCTTGCAAACAAATGACATTTGCTTTCCAATCCCTTAATAAAATTTTCACGTTAAGACATTTGTTCGGGTCATTCAAGCCACGAACATTCCATGAAAGAATCTTGAGCTTCATGGATCGCCAATATTCACCATATTCTTGGGACGTCCCCTGCTTGCACTACCCTCCCGCGTGTCATAGTTTATGGAGCAGGTAAGTCTCCTAAGCTCCCTCTTCTTCTTAACTGTAGATTTGGCAAGAGAGGGCTGACTTGCTCTTATTGTGATGAAAATAGCTTGCATCTGTTCCTCAAAACCTTCGCAGGACATCCCCATAAAGTGACACATATCATTAACCTTCTGAATGACCCAATTAAGTTGCGAATCATCCCAAGGAACTGTTGGTGGCAATGAACAAAGAGGACTAGGCATGTCCTCGATTTCATACAGATCAGTTAAGTGAATATCCGCCCCTAGCTCCTTACATGCTAACTGTAAATATGATCCATAGGATGTCTCAACGTTTGAGAACCCCCCATCCAAAGAAGAGTCGTCAACCGCTTTTGTCTCAGTGCACAGGACCCTGGACAAATTTTAAGAGAGACCCAGAAGCATAAAAAAATATTATCGGAGACTTCCCCCGTAGTTGGCCTAGGTGAAGACCAGTCATCAATGGTTGGGATGATCTCAAGGATGCTAGCCGAGGGGTCACGGGTCCCCACCGGCCCCTTCTGAGTCAAGGCTGTGTTGACAGTGGCCTGGGAACTATTGGCGACGTCTATCGTAACCACCCCAGCCATCTTCCCAGGAGAAAGTTGCACTTGCAAGGCCTTCGGATGATCCCCACACCCATCGGTCGGAACCATGCCCTTTATTTTCCCTAGCTTTGTATCTCTATCAAAAAGCCTTTCCATGTCTGCTGGGTAATGACCAGACTTTCCTTCCGTTGATCCCATAGCAGAGGTGCTCTCTGCCGCAAAATAGACACGATCGAGACATATGAAGCTGACTTCCCGTCCTGACTTGTAGCACCCTCAGTGAGCACCACCTTACGTTCCGCCACTTTTTTGAGATTATAGGCAAACCCCTCCCAGCCTTAGCTCTTAACGCCTTCAGGGATGATCAATGAGCCTCTTCTCTAGCCATTGTTGAACTCCTCTAGAAGAAGGTAACAGTCCCTAGAGTTTCTAAAGAGATGCAATGTGAGGACCCCATTACCCACCCTTAGTTTTTTGAAGAAATTCTCATGCCACCTAGACTCGCTGGCTTCCACCACCATTTTTACTACCCATGAAGCTGCCGCCCTATTGATGAGGAGAAACAAAGCCATTCGCCTATTTCTTTCGGTGATGCGGAAACTATTGTTACATTTCTTCAAGAAGATGAAGATTTTTGCTTCCACTGTAAAGCGCCTAGTTTCTGCCATAGAAACTAAGCAAGAAGATGAAGGGAGGGGAAGAGATTAGAGAGAGGAAAGGAAATCAACTCCGGCGAGGGGCACCGGAGTGAGGGTTGCATGCATTCATGTAGGCATGGGGGGTTGTACGGAGAGAGAATTGCAGGCACAGGGTTAAAATAAGGAATTTTCAGACTAGTAGATAGTATACACAAACAAGATATTTATGCAAACTAGACTAAAAAAAAAAAAAACAACTTTCATAAATGAAACTTTGTAAAAAAACACTTGCAAAAGCTTTGAAACAGGTATGCAAAGAGATTTAGAAAAATTGTCCGAGATAGTCATGTTTCTTTCCAAGAAAAGTGGAAGAAATGGATGAAATGAATGTGAAATGGGCTGAACGATTTCTTACACAAGTTAGGGATGATGAGAGGGCTATAAATGACCTTGAGTGTTGTCATTGACATGGGAATCAATGAACAAAACTGGCACAGGATATTTCTCTCCAAGGTGGCATGTAGGAGGAGAGGAGTGAGGTGGCTTCTAGCCTTCACTTCAAGTACACTCTAGGGCTTTCTTGGATAGATCTGGTCAACCATGTAGGGGTGGAATACTTAACTAAGAAGTAATGCCAAGGTGGTTAAATTCGTGGGTTTTAATGGACCTTAATCGAATGTGCCTCAATTTAGAGTTTAAATAAAGTTTGGAATGCTATCAAGCCCAGATCTAATTTTTCTTGATCCAATCAAATATCCAAAATTTAAAAGGTTAGATAATTATGTCATAACATAAATTTGATGGATTAATAGTATGTGGAAATGATTTAATCAAGTGATTAAATACAATGCTAGAAACCAATTCAGTTAGGGTTTGGAGAAAACCGTTTATGGTTTCGATTTTAACTAACGTTTTGGAGTTTCAATTGGATTCCAACCAGTTATGATTTTACTTGGGCTAAAACCCTCTTTGATTTGGCACAATTTGATTAGTCAGATGAAATAGGATTTTACTTAGGTGGCATGATTTCACACCTTAATTCCTTCAAAAATCTATCTAATGGTTCCTCATGGTGCCAAGTTTAACAGCCCGTTAGAAATTCAATGTAGAATTTCGATTTTAGGAACTTCATGAAAATCTCATAAGTTTTCACAAATCAACTAATTATATAGGTTTTAGTCTGTCCACATAGTTAATGTTATCACTCATTATGATGCCAAAAATGCGATTTTAATTATTTGAGATAGTAGTGTCAGAATGCATTATGGTATGCATCATTAGACTCAATGGATTATTTAGAATTTTATGGCGCAATAACCTATTTTCATATTTTCAGATGAAACGCCTATTCGAAACTTTGAATTTATTTTTAAAATATCTTATCACACATTGCAATTCCTGGTAACGGCGCCAAAAACTTGTTGCACCTAAACTTTGACTCAAACTAATGAATTAAAAATTTAGTGCAGTTTTACCTGCAAGTATACAACTGTTGTGGTACTTAACAGGGTCGAATCCACAGGTATTGACTTATGTGATGAAAAAAATAAGCTCAAACAAAGAAAATAAATTACTAAAATGAACATTCAATTAAGTAGATAGGAAAATTACTTAGATGAAGATTTTTTAAAATAACAAAATAAAATTAAAATGATAAAATAAATCGATATGGAAAATAACTAAGGTTTTAAGGATCCGTCTAATAATTTAAAATATTGTTTCCGATTGATTTACTTCACTTAAACTAGAATAACGATTCCGGTTAATTGAAAGATTTAACATTTAAGGTCAAGAAAAATAGTCACTAATGATTAAGCATGAACGATTGATGATTATAACTTTTACAAACTCATTTGAATATCATAGGGATTTTTTCAAGCATTTACTGTATTAAAAAATTACAATAAATCAAGATAAATATATAGATAATCAAAATATCCAATAATAAAACCATTCAATCGATCAAACTCATAATATAAATTCCAACGCTGATCCGAAAATAATATCTAAATTATTAAACTTCATCTATAATCTTAGTACGAAAGTTTAGCCAACCATGTTCAATACCAAAGTTATGAAAATCAAATGAACATTTTTCATGATAAAACTAAAATAAAATATCAAATCAACACTAGAAAAATAACCGAGAGCATAGAACAGAAGTGAAGATAAAATACAACCCCAAAGAACTCCCTGCGTCTCACTCAAAAGCCCCTTCGAAAAATAAAATTTGCTCTTCCTGTAAGTCAGCAGTTCGGTTTAGCGTTCCACGGAAGAAAAGAAACAAAAAACTCCTTGCAATTCCGTCTAGCTCTATTTTCACGCTCCAATTCACGGTCAAGTCCCAAAGCCATAAGATAAAATCCTTCCCGCCGAAAGTCTTTCTATGTTCAAAGTCCAACCTCTCGTCTTCGTTTGGTGTCTTTTTCGTCCTCCAAACGAAAGTGAAAACCCCCCCTCTTGCAATCCATAGCTGCTTTGTTTCTTCCCCTTAAAAACAGAGCGGAAAGTCCCTAGCTTTTTTCACATCTTTCAGCCTCTAACTCGCTGATTTTCCTTCTGCTGTTATGTCAATCCAGGACCACTACTTGCATTTGGCAAAAAGAAACCAATTTACTTTCTTACATCTGTCCAAAGTAAAGAAAGGCTTGAAAACGTGTCATAGTATGATTGATGGGGTTGTATGCTATCCACGAAGATAGCTTGTTGTCCATAAGGTTTGAGAGAATTGGTCAATGGTTTTTGCAATGGCTCTTTACCCCATGTGCGTCCAAGATCCAAAATTTAGAAAATTGAACAAGTTGAAATGGTGTGGGCTCCATGTCCCATGAAGAAAAGAAATGTTGGTCCATAGCCAACCCCATGTGCATGTGATTTCTTTATTCCATGCATGGGTCCTGCATCCTTCATATATATGTGATTATTCTTTCTTCACTTGTTTATACGTCCATTGCCAAAAAATCTCATCTCATGTGCTTTTGTCTTATGTGTGGTCAAACCGAAATATGTCAAGAGAGGAGGCCATGTGCATCTACCACTCTTACCAATCTATCAAATTTTTGGCACTTTTTCTCATCAATATTTTATCCTCTATTTGAAATCATATATCAATAAGGTGCATTGGAGCAGGTCGGCATTTTAAAGCATAAAAGAAAATAATACACAAATAATAGAAAATAAATTAAAAAAAAACAAGATTAGAATATTAAAAATATATTGTGCATGTAAAGAATTATTATCCAATTAAATCACTGGTTATAAAATAAAGCATAAACCAAAATATTAACCAATTTAAATCACAACTCCAACTTATGCCTATTAACCACATTTCCATTTAAAACTAATAATAATGTCATGAAACAATTAAAATACATTGGTTTTAGATATATGAAATATGCAATATTTCAACTCAAAACACACCCCCAACTATCTTTTTGCTAATCCTTGAGCAAAATAGTAAAAATTAATTGAGATGAACATTGTATAAAAGTCGAAATTCAAACAAAATCAATCAAACATAATTTTGAATTCTTACAAAAAATCGATTCATGACTACTCAATATCAAGTGTTGTATCCACAAGGAAAGTCTCAACAATTATTCACATAGAATTGAGCAAATGTTTTAGAACTCGGTTATGTATGTATGGCTAAACCTCTGTATGTTCCTCATTAATAAGTATGTTTTATCATAAGATTTTTCAACCTTAAGATTAATCATTATTGATTCTAACTACCTTAAAACCTAAGGAACTAGCAGTTTTCACGCCAACTCTATTTAAAGGTTGAACAATCAACCCCTAAAGTTTTGGGTAACTGTTTCTAGCCCTTTATTCAAGAAAACTAACATGCTTCAAAACAAAGTAAGATGGCCTTCAAAGATTGGATATGCCTTGCATTTGCCTCACAAAATAGCAAGGTGTCATTTGCAAACAAAATGTGAGAAATAATGGTAAGAGTCGTATATATCTCTCACAAAGAAACCTGAAAAAAGTCCACCCTCTACTATAGCCAACACCATTCTACTTAGTGCCTCCATTATTAAAACAAATAAGAGGGGTGATAATGGATCACTTTGATGTAGTCCTCTTGAACTGTTAAAAAAGCCCATTGGATCACCATTTACCAAAACCGAGAAACGAGCCATTGACACTATGCCTCATCCATTTCCTCCATCTTTCTCCAAAACTGCATCTCCCCAGCATATATATTAGAAAATTCCAATTAACATGATCGTATGCATTCTCCATACCTAGTTTGCAAATAATACCTGGAGCTCCTGACTTGATCCTGCTATCCAAACATTCATTAGCTATAAGGACCGAGTCCAAAATTTGTCTCCCTCTCACAAAGGCATTTTGTGACTTAGAAATAATTTTGTCATGACTGTGCTCATCTTGTTGGCAAGAACCTTTGAAAGCATCTTATACACACTACCCACAAGACTAATTGGCCTGTAATCTTGGACCTCTATTGCACTAGCCTTTTTAAGGACCAGAGCAATAAAAGTAGTATTTAAGCTTTTCTCATATTTGCCATAAGTGAAAAATTCCTGAAAAACCATTAATACATCCTCCCTTAACACTTCCCAACGAGTCTGGAAAAAAGCCATAGTGAAGCCATCCGGCATTGGAGCTTTATCCTTATTTATTTTCTGGATAACTTGATGTACACCTTCCGCTTCAAATGGTCTCTCCAACCAAGCCGCACTATTTTGATCAATAGCCTCAAAGACTAACCCATCAATAGTAGGCCTCCATGCATGAGGTTCCGACGACAAATGTTCAAAATGGCCAACCACATGCTCCTTTATCACAACTTGGTCGAAGGAGGCACCACCATCTATGTTCACGTACTCAATGGAATTAAACCGCTTATGAGCATTAGTGACTCAGTGAAAAAACTTAGGTGCATTTATCCCCTTCCCGAAACCACAAAACCCTTGACTTTTGCCTCCATGAGATCTTTTCCATAAGGGTCAATCGTTCAAGTTCATAAACTACTTGATCTTTTCTGTTGTTCTCATCCCTTACACCCTCCAAGCTTTGTAGTTCTTGAAATAAGCTCTTCTTATGTGATGTTACATCTTCAAATACCTGTTCATTCCATATCTTCAAATCCTTCTTCAAAACTTTCAGCTGTAGGCCAATATATTGCTCGAATTGCCCTCAAATAAGTATGAATTCCATCATTGTCTAGTCAAGTCTACAAACCCATCCATTTTTAACCACATATTCTCAAACTTGAATGGCCTTCTACTGATTGAGCTGAATTATTGCATTTTTAATGCTTTTGGAACCAATATATATTAATTCTTTCATTACTTTATCATTGGTTTTATATGGAAAAATAAATAAATCAAAGTTGTGATTTTAATTGATTAAAAGCATAAATTTCTGCTTTAATTTTACAAACTGTTGATTACTATGGATTATGGTACATATCGCTCGAGCGGCGGCTTCTAGCTACTCGAGCGAAGTCAGGCAGATTCAAACGCTCGACTTCCGCTCGACAGTGGGCTTGAGCGGGTGTGCGGGAAAGGAGATCGCTCGAGCGGAGGCATTTGGCCGCTCGAACGAATTCAGGCAGAGTCGAAAGCTTCGTATTTTACAGATTATGGTTTATTCCGCCGTCAGAGTATATAAATGATTTTTTACATCTTATGGCCGACCCTTAGCCTTGGAAAACTCTGGTTTTGCTTAGAGAAACACTTAGAATTTATTTTTCCATTGATTTTTGTTTAGATTCGGAGAAAAGGATTCATACAATCGATCATTCACGCAGCTACACAATTTCCACTGGATCATTCACTCACACTGCAGCAGATTGAAGAACTCATTGAGGGGTCCAATTGCTACTACAGCTTAGCCTCCTCACCGCATCGAATCTTCATCTCCATTCAATTGGCTTGATATTTTTAATTCCCTACTTACTATTTCATTTCAATTTTAAGTTTCTGAATTATTTTGGAAATTTTTGATTTAGACGTTTGAGTAATTTAATTGTTATTCATTTAGTTCATGTTATTTATTTTTTTCGTTTTGTTAAGCTTTAATTTTAATAGTGATTACAATTACTGTGGTTTAATTTGAGAATTTGTGATTTGAATACAATGATGAACCCTAGAACATTGATTTTGGGGCTTTTCAAATTTCAATGCATGTTTTGTCAATTACTTTTTATTCTAGTTTAATTCTTAATTTAGTCTTATTAATTTCTGAGTTTAATCTATTAGTCCTGTACTTTTCAACCCGACAATCAAAATCTAAAAACATGAATCTAGTCCATGACTAGTACCCTCTTCCATCCATTGCACATACCATCATTTTATTCTCTTTGTGAAGTTTTTCACATTTTTCAACGAGTTTGATTTTTAAGTAACTTTCCCTGAGGAGACGATTTAGGAATTTATTCCTAATTATTACACGACATCCTCCTGCACTTGGGATAGCATTAGTATTACTCATTTTTTAGTGTGTTAAGTTTTTGACGCCGTTGTTGCGGAAGGTATTTAGCTTAAATTTAAACTCATTTTTTTTATGCTCTTTAAACTGATGTTTCATGTCATGGGTGAGAGACAATTCAAATAGGTTGCTTAGAGTCACATCGAGTGTTGAGAGTAGTATACACAGTTTGGAAATAGAAAGCTCTTCTGTCTTTTCTTTGAGTGAGTCAGGTAAGGAAATTGAAATTGAACCAGAAAACATGACTGCACCTGTACCTCGCACTCTTAAGGATTATTTACAACCCACTTGCACCACTACACCTTCATGCATAGTTTTACCTGAAAATGCACCTAATTTCCTTATTAAGCATGGCATATGTCAGTGATATCTCAGTTCCACGGGATGGATTCTGAGAGTCCTTACCAGCACTTGACAGATTTTGAGTTGGCTTTCACTACTTTTATTACTAGGACTGTTACTGATGAATTCACTAGACTTCGTTTATTTCCTTTCTCTTTAAAGGATAAAGCGAAGATTTGGTTTAATTCTTTGAGGTCTAATTCTATTTCTAGTTGGTCTGATATGCAGCGTGAATTTTTACAAAAAAATTTTCCTTTTCAGAGAACTCAATTTTTGCAAGAGAAAATCAGTCAGTTCAATCAGAGACCTGATGAGACCTTTCAAGCTAGTTGGGAAAAATTTAAAGATTTGGTGAATATTTGTCCACATCATGGTTTTGAATCTTGGAGGTTGGTGAGCTATTTTTACACTAGTCTCACTCCAGAATGCAAGCAGTATGTTCAGACAATGTGCAATGGGGAGTTATTCAGCAAGGAACCTGATGAAGCACTATCATTTTTTGACTACCTTACTGAGAGCGCACAACAATGGAACACTCATACTGATCGAGTTCCATTAGCAGCACAGCCACTGAGGGCTATTTCTGGAGGGGGCATATATGAGCTTAAGGAAGACACTGATATTCAAGCCCGAATAGCTGCATTGACTAGAAGAGTGGGGGTCATGGAAATGGAAAAAGTGAAATCTGTGAAAGTAGTAGAGGCATGTTCTATATGTGCTTATTCGAACCATAAGACCCAAGACTGTCCAATTGTGCCAGTATTTCAAGAAAGTTGGTCTGAGCAGATGCAATCAGCTAACTGGGTCAATAGAGCACAAAATCAGCCTTTCTCCAACACATATAATCCGAGATGGAGAAATCACCCAAATTTCTCATTGAGAAATGATCAGCCTGACCGGTCTCCACCACCTCAGCAGCAGCCATTTCATCAGGGTGCTCCTCAGCACCAGTATCCGCCATATCAGAATCCTTAGAGCTATCTTTATGTAGCTCCTCCTGAATTTCAACCTCATGTAGCTGCACAGAGTTCTCAGCCTTCATCATCTGCAAAGAAGACTCTAGATGACAATATGACACAGATGGCCAATACATTTCAGCAATTCATGCAGATTCAAGCCACCACAAACAATCAGAACACTCGGACCATAAATGAGTTGAGAGGCACTATTAATAAGATGAGCACGACCTTGAGCACCCTAGAGAAAGGAAAATTTCCAGTATAGCCTCAGTCTAATCCTCAAGTATACATGCAACAACAATAGCAAGTGCATAATGTCTCAGGGGATGTTATTGAGACAGTGAAGGCAGTTCTTACTTTGAGAAGTGGGAAGGAAGTTTCCCAACTAGAGATGCCTATAGACACACAGGTAGTTGGTCTTACACCTGAAGATGTAACAGATACTGATGAAGTTGAGAAAGAACCAGAGGTAGTGAAATCAGAGCTGAAGAAGCCTGTGAGTGCAGATGTTGAGACTAGTAAGGGATACCAACATGTGGTTCCCTATCCTCAAAGATTGGCAACTGGCCAAAAGAACAAATACCACACGGAGATTCAAGATATTTTCAAGCAAGTGAAGATCAATATTCCACTCTTGAATGCCATCCAACAAGTGCCTTCGTATGCAAAATTTTTGAAGGACTTGTATACAGTGAAGAGGAAGCTCTGATCTCACTAGCTCTGATCTCAACATCTATGTCATACTGTCATCTAAAGTCTTCTTTGCAGATGATGAAGGCTGAGAATTCTGTGCAGCTACATGAGACTGAAATCCAGGAAGAGCTACATAAGGATAGCTCTAAGGATTCTGATATGGCGGATACTGGTGCTGAGGAGCACCCTAATGAAATGGCTGCTGCTGAGGTGGTGGAGACCGACCAGGCTGATCATTTCTCAATGAGAAATTTGGGTGATTCCTCCATCTCGGATTATATGTGTTGGAGAAAGGCTGATTCTGTGCTCTATTGACCCAGTTAGCTGATTGCATCTGCTCAGACCCACTCTTTGAAATACTGACACAATTGGACAGTCTTGGATCTTATGGTTCGAATCAGCACATACAGAACATGCCTCTACTACTTTCACAACCTTCACTTTTTCTATTTCCATAACCTCCAGTCTTATAGTCAATGCAGCTATTCGGGCTTGAACATCAGTGTCTTCCTTAAGTTTATATCTGCCCCCTCCAGAAATAGCCCTCAGTGGCTGTGCTGCTAATGGAACTCGATCAGTATGAGTGTTCCATTGTTGTGCGCTCTCAGTAAGGTAGTCAAAAAATGATAGTGCTTCATCAGGTTCCTTGCTAAATAACTTCCCATTGCACATTGTCTGAACATACTGCTTGCATTCTGGAGTGAGACTAGTGTAAAAATAGCTCACCAACCTCCAAGATTCAAAACCATGATGTGGACAAATATTCACCAAATCTTTAAATTTTTCCCAACTAGCTTGAAAGGTCTCATCAGGTCTCTGATTGAAATGACTGATTTTCTCTTGCAAAAATTGAGTTCTCTGAAAAGGAAAATTTTTTTGTAAAAATTCACGCTGCATATCAGACCAACTAGAAATAGAATTAGGCCTCAAAGAATTAAACCAAATCTTCGCTTTATCCTTTAAAGAGAAAGGAAATAAACGAAGTCTAATGAATTCATCAGTAACAGCCCTAGTAATAAAAGTAGTGAAAGCCAACTCAAAATCTGTCAAGTGATGGTAAGGACTCTCAGAATCCATCCCGTGGAACTGAGATATCACTGACATCATGTCATGCTTAATAGAGAAATTACGTGCATTTTCAGGTAAAACTATGCATGAAGGTGTAGTGGTGTGAGTGGGTTGCAAATAATACTTAAGAGTGCGAGGTGCAGGTACAGCCATGTTTTCTGGTTCAATTTCAATTTCCTCACCTGACTCACTCATAGAAAAGACAGAAGAGCTATCTATTTCCAAACTGTGTATACTACTCTCAACACTCGATGTGACTCTAAGCAACCTATTTGAACTGTCTCTCACCCATGACATGAAACATCAGTTTAAAGAGCATAAAAAAAATAACGAGTTTAAATTTAAGTTTAATACATTCCCCGGCAACGGCGCCAAAAACTTGACTCACTTAAAAATGAGTACCACTAATGCTATCCCAAGTGCAAGAGGATGTCGTGTAATAATTAGAAATAAATTCCTAGATCGTCTCCTCAGAGAAAGTTACTTAAAAATCAAACTCGTTGAAAAATGCGAAAAACTTCACAAAGAGAATAAAATAATGGTATGTGCAATGGCTGGAAGAGGGTACTAGTCATGGACTAGATTCATATTTTTAGATTTTGATTGTCGGGTTGAAAAGTACAGGACTAATAGATTAAACTCAGAAATTAATAAAACTAAATTAAGAATTAAACTAGAATAGAAAGTAATTTGACAAAACATGCATTGAAATTTGAAAAGCCCCAAAATCAATGTTATAGGGTTCATCATTGTATTCAAATCACAAATTCTCAAATTAAACCACAGTAATTGTAATCACTATTAAAATTAAAGTTTAACGAAACGAGAAAAATAAATAACATGAACTAAATGAATAACAATTAAATTACTCAAATGTCTAAATAAAAAATCTCCAAAATAATTCAGAAACTTAAAACTGAAATGAAATAGCAACGAGGGAATTAAAAAGATCAAGCCAATTGAAAGGTCAACTTTATGGTTTGGATAAAATTGTTTAGGATTTCGATTTCAACCATGCTTTTAGATTTTAAGTTGGACTCCAACCATAAAGAGTTTTACCAAGGTATAAATCCTCTTTAGTTTGACACAATTTATATAATAACTGGCTATAAATTCAATGGTAGAATTTCTATAAGTTTTAGGAATCTCGTGAAAACTTATGTGAAATTTCTATAGGCTTTAGAAACCTTGTGAAAACTTGAAAATTTCACGAATCGACCTATTCCATAAGTTTTACGTTTGGTTACACAATATATATGAGATGAGATGAGATGAGATGAGATAAAATGTTTTGTTGAAAATTTTAAGTCTTGTTATGGTATGCGCCTGTTCAAAATTGTAAAATTATTTTTAGGAGTACTTCAAGGTTGAATTTCAGTAAACGATTTTCACTGTAAGTTAATATGAATAATTACGATTTTTTAGTACCAAGTTTAATATGCACCTTTTCAAGGTGAATGGTAACCTCAATAATCACACTAAGTGTAGTGTTTTTAAAACCACAGTGTGAAAATGTCTAAATTAGGTTAGAGAAATTTTATTTGGATACTTGGCAAGATATTAACCACATAGTGAATAATATTAGACACTTGGTACCATAAGGAACATTTGATGGATTTGAAGGAATCGACGTGTGCGATCATGTTACCTAAGTAAAATCCTATTCCATCCGACCAATCAAACTGTTACAAATCAAAGAGAATTTACACTCTAATAAAATCTTATATAGTTGAAATCCAATTGAGAACTCATAAGTATGGTTAAAACCGATATCCAAAACAGTTCTATCCAAACCATAAAGTCGACCGCCAAAACCTAACTAAATCGGTTTCTAGCAATGTGTTTAATCATTTGATTAAATTACTTCCATATGCTATTAATTTTTCAAATTTATGTTAAAACATCATTATCCAATCTTATTAGTATTGGATAATTGACTGGGTCAAGAGAAATTAGATTTGGGCTTAATGGCAATCCTAACTCTCTTAAAACCAAAAATTTAGGTCCATTTGGTTTAGGCACATTAAGATCTACGAATTTGGCCATCTTAACATTGCTTCTTCATTAAGCAATTTCACCCCACACATGGCTGAATAGATTTACTCAAGATGGCTTAGAGGGTACTTAAAGTAAAAAGCTAAAGAGCTACCACACTCTTTCAATTCTACACTCCACCTAAAGGAAATATCTTGGGATGATTTTTATATATTGTATTGGATAAGAAAGACCAACACTCAAGCTTCATTTCAGCCTTAGTTATTCGATAACTTGTACAAGAAGCCCTCCAACCCACTTCCCACCTAAATCATCTCTTTTACAATTTCTTTCGAAAGAGCACAAAAGATACTCTTGGACAGCTTTTATGAGCTCTTTTGTATGCTTGATTTGAAGCTTTTGTAAATGTTTTCTCGCAAAATTTCCTTCATAAAAGTTTTTCTTTTTATAGTCTAGTTTATGTGGATACCATATTTGTTCTAATTGAAGATCATTTAATCGGTCAAATGTTGTTTAAATCCCAAAAATGTCATTTTGGCGATAAATTAGAGAGCATGTTATATTTTAGAGTTTTTGAAAAACCTAATAGAAAAATTTTAGAGTATTTTTAATGTGTAATTGTTATTGGTTGAGGATTTGTTGCATAATTAAAAGTTTTGATGAAAGATTTTCTTAGATCTAAAAACTTAGAAACTGAAAGAGGAAAAACAGTTTATGTTTTAAGAAAGTTTATATTTTTTGTGGTTTAAACCTATTCCAATGGCTTTGATAATTTTATTGAAGGATCCTAAACCTCTTATATACATGTTAGAATGTTAGTTTGAAAATAATATGTTAGTTTCAAATATATGAAATTTTATGCAAAAAGATATTCGTATAGGCCAAAGTGTTGATTTTCTTGGCTAAATTTATATTTTGGTTTATTTTTAACCATGTGATGTTGAGTTTGAAGCTTAGATCTATTTTAGGACACATTTTTAAATCATGTGATTTTTTGGTTTGAAGATCACATCTTTATAAGTCATGGATTAAGTGATTGATCAAAACAAGTTAGAAACAAAAATTTGCTTTTGAGCTTAGAAAGAAAACAAAAAGTTTAAGTATGGTTTTAGTGATTTTGATGACTTTGGTTTGATTATTCCAAATATGGTAGTTCTTAGGAATGTGTTATGAATATGTTAGAAGTAAGATTTGGATTTTTTGAAGCTCTTAGATATGCTTTGAAATAGATCAAAGGTGACCAACTTCATGGAACTTAACCGAATGGGTCTCAATTTAGGGTTTAAATAGGGTTTAGGATGCTACCAAGTTTAAATCCAATTTTTCTTTGCCCAATCAAATATGCAAAGTTTAAAAAGTTGAATAATAATGTCATAATATAACTTGTTATATAAGTGATAGACAGTAGGTTGGTAAGCAATACATCTTCCTTAACTTGTTGTTTGTTATTTGTGTCGATTTCAAGAACGAAATCTTTTTTTTAGGAGGGGAGATTGTAACAACCCGCTAGAAATTCAATGGTGAAATTTCTATTGGTTTTAAGAACCTCGTGAAAACCTCATAAGTCTTTATGAACCAACCAATCACATCAGTTTTAGACTGTTCACATAGTTTTATTACTCACTATGGTGCCCGAAATGTCAGAATGTGTCATGATCTGCTTCATTTGACTTGGTGAATTATTTAAGATTTTATGGCACAATAACTCATTTTCATATTTTTGGACGAAATTCCTATTCGCACTGTGAATTTATTTCTAGATACGTTTCAGGATCAAATTTCAATAAATGATTTTTATTGTAAGTTCATATAAATATTTAGGATTTTTCAATACTAAATTTATTATTCACCTTTTTGAATTGAATAGTATCATTAATAAGCGCACCAAGTGCAGTGTTTTTAAAATCACAGTGAGGAATATCCAAATTAGGCTAGAGAAGTTATATTTTGACACTTGACAAAATCTTAGCAACACATGATAAATAGTATTAGACACTTTGCACTATGAGGAACATTTGATAGATTTGAAAGAATCAAGATGTGAGATCATGCTACATAAGCAAAAACCCTATTCCATCTGACCAGCCAAATTGTACCAAACCAAAAAGGATTTCTGCCCTAATAAAACCCTATATGGTTGAAATCCAACTAAGAACTCCTAAATCATGGTTAAAACCGAAATCCTAAATAGTTTTATTCAAATCCTAAAGTTGACCTCAAAATTCTAACTAAATCCATTTCTAGTATTGTGTTTAATTGCTTGATTAAATTACTTATAGATACTATTAATCATTCAAATTTATGTTAGAACATAATTATCTAACCTTTTTAACCTTGAATATTTGATTGAGTCAAGAAAAATTGGATTTGGGTTTGATAGCAGCCTAAACCCTCTTAAAACTCCAAATTAAGGCTCATTCTGTTTAGGCCCATTAAGGCCACGAATTTGACCTCATTAGCATTGCTTCTTGGCTAAATTTTGCACATCCACTTAGCTGACCAGATCTTTCGAAAAGGGGCCTAGAAGGTTCTAAAAGGGATAAGCTAAATGGGTCACTTCACTATTTCAACTCAACACTCCAACATGAGAAAATATCTTGCAATAATTTTGTCCATTTTGCCCTCTCTTCATCTCTCACTTATCCAAGAAGTTGTCTAGCCCATTTCACAATCATCTCTTTGTCCCACATTTCTTAGGAAGAAAACCAAAGACTTTTTCGGACAATTTTTCAGAGTTCTTTTGCATAGCCGTTCCAAAGCTTATGTAAGTGTTTCTCACAAACTTTCCTTTATAAAGTTGTTCCATTTTGAGTCTAATTTACGTAGATACCTTATTTGTTCTATTTGAAAATCATTTGATTGGTCAAATACTATTAAAACCGTAAAAAGATCTTTCTGGGCGAAAATTTGGAAAGTATATTAGATTTTGAAATTTTTGACCAAGCGAATGAATAGATCCTGGTCCGAAATTTTTATGGAGTATTGCTAACGTGTATATGATTATTAATTGAGCATTTGCTGCATAGTTAAAGGTTTTGATGAAATATTTTCTTAGATCTAGAAACTTAGAAACTGGAAAAGAAAAAACAGTTTCTGTTTTGAGAAAGTTTAAATTTTTTGTAGTTTAAACATATTCCAATGGCTTTGATAATTTTATTGGAGGATCCTAATCCTCTTATATACATGTTATAATATTAATTTGAAGATATTTGAAATTAGTTTCAAAGATATGAAATTTTATGCAAAGAAATATTCGGATAGGCCAATGTGTTGATGTTCTTAGTTAAATTTATATTTTGGTTGATTTTTAACCATATGATCTTGAATTTGAAGCTTAGATCTGTTTTAGGACAGCTTTTTAAACCATGTAATGTTTTGGTTTGAAAATCACATCTTTATAAGTCATATATCATAGGGTTGATCAAAACAAGTTAGAAACAAAAAATCTATTTTTGAACTTATAGAGAAGCTAAAAAGTTCAAGCATGTTTTGAGTGATTTTGATGACTTTTGTTCGTGATTCAAAATGTAGTTGTCCATAAGAATATGTTATGAACATTTTAGAAGAGCTGGATATTTTGAAATTCTTGTAGATACTTTGAAATAGATCAAATCATTTGATTCAAGGGTTTCATTTTTTAGTTAGAAAGTTTGAATCATTTTTCTAAAAAATTTGTTGGTGATGATTAGCATATTATTTTAGTGGGTGTTTTAAGTATGTTTTAAATTTAGGATAGAAAGATCTTTGTTGCAAAAATTTAGTTTGATCATGAGTTTTGAAATTAGAAAAATTGCAACAAAAACAAGGAAAAAGCCTATGCAAGTTTTGGCCTCTATAGAGTTTTTATGGTTGTATTTAGTTTTAAGTTTTTCTGATTTAACATTTGAGTTTAGAACAAAATTTATATAAGGTATATAACTTTTAGTGATTTTTGGAGTTGGGATAGAAAATCTTAAGTTATGGATAAAATGATAATTTTTTTACATATAAAGGGTAAAATAATAATTTTACTCTAAGTTAATATTTTTCTATATTTCTTATTGTTAGCATTTAATTTCTAACCTTTAAAAATCACTATTTTCAATTCCTTATAATCGCACTTGAAATTGTTTAGAAAACGCGAAGACCGAGGTAAGTTAACTTTTAACTATCAGTTTAATTTGAATGTGTGATGAGTAAAGGAACAATAGTTTATATATATATATATATATATATATATATATATATATATATGTTATCATATGTGCCATATCAAATCATTACATATTCATCTATTATACAAAATCTCTTCTGTCATGAATTATTCATGTTTTATGTAATATATTCTGTCGATATACATTGCAAGTATGTCATGTTTTTTTTTTTGTTATAAGAAAAATATTATTGATCTTAAAAAAATAGGCATTGCTTGCGTACACAGGAAGTAGATATAGAATACCTAAATACATTGTAAGAGCGATAAATTAAAGAGATGAAATCATGAACATTGTCTTCGTTTAATACAATAGCAGAAAACCAAAGCATTAAAGTGTGTAGAAAAAAGTTCTTTTAACTCCACCCTAGTGCGTTCCTTATCCTCAAAGCAGCACGCATTCCTTTCCAACCAAATACACCACATGATACACAACGGGATCATCTTCTATACCTTGATGACAACCTTGTATCTTCCTCCAACAACCCAACAAATCCATCACCCTCACAGGAATAACCCAAGCAACTTCAACCCTATGAAAAATCTCATCCCACAACTCCCTTGTTACCTCACAATGCAATAAGAGGTGATCCATAGATTCTCCATTTTTTTAACATAAATAACACCAATCCATAACTACACAACCCCTCTTCCTCCGATTGTCCATGATCAAGATCTTCTGAAGAGCAGTATTCCATACAAAGGCAACTTTGGAAGGCACACATGTCCTCCAAATGCTCTTCCAAGGGAACTTGGGATGGTCGTGTTGTCAAAATTTGATAGTACCCCCTAACAGTACAATTCTTGTGGTTATTAGACCTCCGCTTCAATTGATCATGCTATGTCACAAGAGGCCCCATGGAGTATAAGAGGCTGAAAAAATCTACAACAATAGGTACTTCCCAATCGTGGAAATCCCTAATAAAAAGAATATTTCACTGATGAGAATCATGAGAAAGTAGTCGCATATCCGCTATTGAAGCCTCTCTATTAGTAGCAATACAATAGAGAACCAGAAATGCTCTTTCCAAGGCATGCTCTCCACACCATACATTCCGCCAAAAACTTATTCGGTTTCCCTCTCCTGCAACAAAACGAGTATGTTTTTCAAAGTAAGACCACCCACTCCTTATAAACTTCCATAATCCCACTCCATGCCCCACTCTCACTTCATTGGAGCACCAACCACACCAAGCAGCTCGTGCATCGATAACTTCCTTCCACAATGATCCCCCCTCCAAATGATATCTTCATAGCCATTTGCCTAGTAAAGTTTTATTAAAAGTTCTCAAGTCACACACTCCCAACCCCCCATGAGCCACTCGATCAGAAACTGTCTTCCATCTAACCAGGTGGAATTTCTTCTCCTCCTCCAAGCCCCCCCATAGAAAGGCCTTGAAGAGTTTTTCAATCCTGTTCCCCACCCTTACCGGCAAAAGAAACAAAGATAAAAAAAAAAACGTGAGAAGATTAGTAAGAGTGCTCTTAATAAGTGTGAGATGACTCCCTTTCGATAAATACACCCGTTTACAACTAGCCAATCTTTTTTCTATCTTCTCCACCACTCCGTCCAAATAGCTCTAGCCTTAAAAGTTGCTCCCAAGGGAAAACCCAGATACTTTTGAGGCAAGGAAGACACCTTACAATCCAGTAGGCTTGCTAAATTGAGTATATTTGAAGCCACACCCACTAGAACCAACTCGGACTAGCCAAGATTCACCTTAAGCCCTGACACTGCTTCAAATCAAAGTAACAATGCATGTCAAGTTTGAATCTGGCATCCGCTTCATAAAACAATAAAGTATCGTATGCAAATAAAAGGTGTGTGAGGATAATCGAGCCACAAGAACCATGGCCCACTTGAAAACCATATATGAGCCCTCCACTCACCGCATCCTGTACCATCCGGCTAAGAAGCCCCATAACTATAACAAACAGAAGTGGAGATAGAGGATCTCCTTGCCGCAAACCCCAAGAACTATAAAAAAAACCAGCAGGTGTACCATTGACTAGAACTGAAAACCAGGTAGTAGAAATATAATGACGCATCCAAACAATCCTTCTATCACTAAAACCGCACCTCCTAAGTAGATATAAGAGGAATTCTCAGTTCACATGATCATATGCATTTTCCATTTCGAGCTTGCAAAGAATCCCCAATCTTCCCTCTCTTAATCTATGGTCCAAACACTCATTTGCAATAAGTAACGAGTCAAGAATTTATCTCCCACGAATGAATGCATTATGAGGCTTGGAAATAATATGATCCAACACAGGACTTAACCGATTGGCTAGCACCTTCAAACTTAACCAATTGGCTAGCACCTTCGAAATAATTTTGTAAACACCACTAACCAAGCTTATCGGGCGAAAATCCTCTATGATCGAAGCCCCTTTTTCTTGGGAATGAGAGCAATAAACGTTGCATTAAGTTATTTTTCAAACTTTTGAAAGATGTGAAATTCCTTAGACCTACATAACATCATTTTTTACAATGTCCCAACAAGTATGAAAGAAACCCATTGAAAAACAGTCCGGTCCTGGCGCTTTATCCTTGGCCATACCAGAGATGACCTTGTAGATCTCATCTTCCTCGAAAGGTCTCTCCAAAACACACGCGCTCTGAGAATCAATAGCCTCAAAGGATAAGCCCTCCAACTTTGGCCTCCAATTAGACGGTTATGTGAGAAGAGACTCATAATAATCCATAATGTGATTTTCTAACTCAGGAGGAGAGGATAGCACCTAAAAACTTGAATGACGAACCACAATAACATTACTACGCCGATATGAATTGGCCACTTTATGAAAGAATTTCGTACACTTATCTCATTCTTTCAACCAAAGAGCCCTGAATTTTTTACGCCAATAAATCTCTTCCGACAACAAGACTCTCCAAATTTGTCATAATCGTGCCCTTCCTCACACGCACTTCCTCCGAGATATCTCCCAATAGTTCCCTTCCCTCCAACTATTGCAATTCCTCCGAAAGGTTATTCTTCTGGTTGTCAATGTGGCCATAAACTTCCAAGTTTCACTTCTTCAAGTCTAATTTCAAAGCTTTCAACTTACCTGCAAGAATAAAACTTGGAGTACCAATGAACTGATACGATGACCACCAAGTGTGCACCATCTCTACAAACCCCTCCGCAGCAAGTCACATGTTTTCAAACTTGAAGTACATGCGTCCACTGTGAATGCCCCCACAATCTAATAAAATAAGAAAATGATTTGAACTAACTCGAGCTAACCATTTTTTACATAACTCTGGAAAGTGGGCTTCCCATGATGGAGATACAAAAAATCTATCCAATTTTGACCAAACTCGTCCGTTTGACCACGTGTACTCTCCTCCAACCAGTGGGAGATCCATGAGATCTAAATAAAAAATGAACTCTGAAAACTCCTCCATAGCCCTAGAATTCCGATAATGTCCAGATCGCTCACTAGGAAAACAAGTAATGTTAAAATCACCCCCCATACACCACGGCACCTCCCAAAAAGAAAGTAGTCCTACCAACTCCTCCCATAACCTCCTCATATCTCTATCCACATTAGGACCATAAATGCCTACAAATGCCCATTCCCAACCGTTAACGACATTTTTGAATAATGACGCTACCGTGTATTCCTCGATACATTCCTCACTCGCCTCTACTACTCTTTTGTCCCACATTAATAACACTCCACCTGAGGCACCCAAAGAGGCCAAGTATGACCAGCCCACGTATGGACACCCCCATAAACTCCGCACAATTCTTCTATCAATGTACCGCAACTTTGTTTCTTGCAAACACACCACATCACTCTTCCACATCCGCAATAATGATTTGATACGAATGCGCTTATTGCAATCATTAAACCCCCACACATTCCAAGTAATGATTTTAAGCTGCATGTAAACAACTATTGCCCCTCCCTTTCGATCTATCCCTTCCACTGCTCCCTTCCTTCACATCATACTTTATAGAACAAGTTAGCCTTTTAAGTTCCCTATCCCGCTTTGTGGCTAACTTCAAATGGATATCTTTGATTACCACTAGGAGAGCCCTGAATTGTTCTGTGTAACCTCTAGTAGAGATCCCAACAATGGCTTGAATTTCCTCCACCTTCTTGAACACCCAAGAAGAGGAACCACTCCCATATAAAGGACTAGGAGGTAGAGTACATAAAGGAGTTATCACAGCCCCATCCCCACTGGAACAATCACTATCAATCAAAGTCAATTGCATATTTGAGGTAGAATCTGAGACTGAGTAAACAGCTTCACCTCTAGGTGCCAAAAGATTTTCAGATACCCTACTGCCATCCCTCAAACTTTTCTCCTCAACTCCACCAAGTTCACGGACTAAAACCCCTTCCCCTCAAAACCACCTAGATCGCAGCTTACAGGACCTATCGGCGACCTTTAGAGCAAAGGGCTCCCCTCCGACGATTCAGATGGCCCAAAGGGGATGGCAGTGACTTCATCCACCTTCGACGACATTTTTTGTGCTATCTCTATCAACAGAGAACTCGCTGGCAACGAGTTGACCCTACCCAGACTCGGTTCTAAAGCTCTGGGCTCTTCCGGCACACTATACAACGTCCCGGAACTCACCGACGAAGCTACCTCCTTCAGAAAAATCCTCTCACCCATCTCCAACAGTGGCGATTAAGTCCAACTCAGATCTAATCCACTATACCTACTTGGATCTAAACCATTAAGCTTCACCGCCGCACCATCCTCCATCCCACAGCTCGCCGGTGACACCACCACCTTCACCAGTGCCCCATAACCCATCGCCGATGGTGGACGCTGAGGCCCACTCAATGATAAAGGATCATCGGTGCACAAAACAGAGGTTCGGAGCCTCAGATCCGCATGGGCCTGGAGAGCCTGTTCGATAGGCTAGGCCTGTTGCTTGAAAGGTTGGGCCTATTGCTCGAAAGATTGGGCCTGTTGCTCAAAAGGCCTTTTGTTACCTTTAGGCCCATCGAAAGCCAGGCCCTTCCCTTTTTGAATTAACACGTTGTGGGCCAACCCACTACACGGACCTTCTAATTGACCCAGAAACGCATCACTCTTCCTACCCTCCTCAACGCATCGTTTTAAGAGAGCCAAGTTAAACTGTAACGAGCTCACTTGCTTCTCCATCTCTGTGACTATATGCAGCAGTGTTTCCATTTTTTGCCCCGACACACCCCTGCCATCCTCTCCACAAAACTTATCTTTTCCCACAAAAGAAAGATCTCCTGCCATCTTTGCATTTTTTCGAGCTCGAGACAGCACCTCCTTGTACGATAGAGGTAAGAATCCCTGCGACGGAGGAAGAGATGGCCCTGCGTGTCTTCCTCTATTTTTCCCCCTTGAACCAGAGGTTGTTGCCGATAACTTCTGCAACAATTCCCCAAAGTTCTTCCAGCCTACCCCATTTCTCCCTTGTGGTATCACTATCCAACCACGACACTTTACTTGACCAAACTCCAATAAGGAGAAAAATCTGCCAAAGGTGTTGCGCTATCTCTGCACGACCAAAACCTAAGGCCCATTTCTTCGTGTTCTAACAAACTTTGAAGACCCCCCATCAGTTACACCTTCCTTAACCATGGCAGCCAGCCACCCCAGAGATACTTGATCAAAAGAGATGTAGTTCATAGCTCAACAGCTACTCTCTGTGCATCTCCACCACCTTTCATTAACCTTCTTAAACTCAAAGCACTTCTGGTCTATAATAACGTTCCTAATCAGCCCCATCACTAAAACAACTGATTCTAAATCAATAACACTAACAGGACTTATGACTACATAACACCAACCATCATTAACAGGACTTTAGCACCTTCTGGACTTTAGCACCATTGTTTTTTCTCTCGTGTACGGAGAGAAAACAAGAGAGAGAAAAGATAGCACGTCAAATGTTGTATGTCATGTTAAGTATGCAATCTGTTACATGTTTGTCATGTCATGTAATATTCACTGTTGCAAGTATGTCATGTTAAGTATATTTTTTGTTATATATTATACCATGTTATAAAATATTGTCTGTTACATGTTATGTCATATTACGAAATGTTTCTATCTCAAGTAAATCATGTTTCTCAAGTTACATTCAAATCAGTTATGTCTAGGATACTTGCGATGTAATCACTATGATTGTCCGAGTATTTCCATTTGTAATTCACGTGAAGTACTTTGGCAAAATCAGTTTGACCGTAAGAATTCAGTTACTAGTTAATTTATACTACAATCAAGGATGATGCGTGCTGCCTGGTACTGTGGTCAAAGTTATGCACTGTCGAGTACTTAGGTAAATGAGTATAATCTGCCGTATCGTAGAATGATGAATCAGTTAAGTTATATTACGGCCACGGATTATAAGTGATGTCTAGTACTATAGTCAAAGTTATGCGCTGCCGAGTACTAAGGTGAATGAGATAATCTGCTGTACTACAAAAGAATGATACGCGTTATCTAGTACCGCAGTGCCAAATGGTAGATCTTATTACAGGACTTGAAAGAGAGCTAGGAATCGACTAACTATGTCTTTATGTATGAAGTATGTTTCAAGTATTTTGGATATTTTTAATTTATTGCATAGTATTGCTAAAGAAAAAAATTATCTACTGTGAATATTGCATAATGTTATATACACGTTAAGAACATTGTATCTTATATGTCATGAACGGGGACAGGTAACCTTGTGTTGCATGTCTCAACGATTCAAATGTCCATTTGATCAAAAATAGAATTTGGGGGCGTTACAGCTAAGATCTTGCCTAGTATCCAAATAAAACATCTTTTACCTAATTTGGATATTCCACACTGCGCTAGGTGCGCTTATCGATGTTAATATTCACTCCGAAAGAGTGAACAATAAACTTTGAACTATAAAATCCTAAATATTCATATAAACCTAACGGTGCAATTCATTTATCGAAATTAAACCTAGGAGTGCCCCTAAAAATAAAAACAATTTTGAACAGGCGTTTTGTCTGAAAATATGAAAATGGAATTATTGCATCATAAAATTCTAATAATCAACTGAGTCTAATAACAAACATGCAATCTCTATATGAAACTTCATGTATCTACCCTAAACTGCAAGGAAATTTCTTTTAACCATAACTGGTCCTCTTTTAACATAGGCACACATACCAACTTATCAAAAAAAACATAGGCACACATACCCTGGATAAAACACACATCAAGCAATCATGGCAATATAACTTGATGGTTAATCAGCAATCTATAGTAACTTAACGTCTATGAGAATGAACATGCCAAATTCATCTTGATCACCATCACATTCCCAGGCTTAACCAACCTGAATGGAGCTTTTTTTAACCTTTTCTTTTTTATGTTTAATTTTTTTAACTTAACCTTGAATATCTCTACTTCTTCATATTTTTTCATACACTTTGTTTGTCAGGTTGGATTTGGGTTGTAATTAGAAATGCTAACCAATTTTCTATTTTCTTTTCCGTATTTTATCAATTAATTCATTTCCATTTAATGTCCACAAAAAAATATCCAGTGAGTTAATAAAGAGTGAACATTACTTTTCCAAGAAAAAAAAGCGCACTAGTATGTATCCAAAGAAAAGCAATAATATACCACATAAATAAATTGTAAAAAAAAATAACGAAAGAACAACCCAAATCTTTCATGCTAATCCAATCACCAAGCAGTGCATTCTCAGCATAAACACTGAATTAAAAACACTAACCTGAGAATCACTTCCTTTTTCAATTAGTTCATTATTTTTCTGTCCACAAGCCATACACCATTTCAACAGTTGCTTGCAGTATTGTTTTCAGATATAGCTCCAGCCTTTTCTTGTGCAACACTCTCATCTTGGGGATTATTTACACCAGCCTTTGACTGATAGATCAAAAGAGATATCAAGGCTGAAAAATAGAGGCTCATAACCTTCAAGACCAAAAGAAAACAAAGGAAAATTAAGACAAAGTATCAGCAATAAAACATACAGCTTGTTCTTCAAACATGCCGCCACAAATTTCTCAGCTCATTTCTCCTAATAGGCATGAGAAGATAGTCAGCAGCACCTCTCAGCATGCATTTATAAACGGTGCTTATTGAATCCTGTGAAGACATCACTGTGCAATAACAGAAGCTGTACTATTAGTTTCTTAATTGTCAGATACAGTTTCTAATATTCAAAGCCCTCATTCTGCAAATCATACTTATAACTGGGATGTTTTTGCAAATCTCATGCTCCATGATAGGAGCGAATCCAGATATTGCTGGTAAATCCACTTCTGTCAATATGAGGTCTATGTTATGGCCTCTTTCCTTCAGTATCTCCCATGATTTTAAACCATCAGAAACAGCAACAACTGTTCAAACAATAATAAAACATTTTTAGTTCCTAGATCAACAAATATCAGGTTACAAGCAAAACTCAGCCAACAAAATCTCAATCTTCAAGGAAGCAACAACAGTGGTAGAAATGAACATTTACATGGCACCTGGATACTTTTAATTCCATTATGTGTCTCCAGTATATGTCTAGGGGTTCTGTGATCAAGCCCACTATAACCTTTCACGATCCCCAAAACATTGATTTTTCAGGCAGCATTGGTCTTAATTCAATCAAAATGGTAATGGTTGATTAAAGAGATCCATTATGAGCTACAACGTGTTGGAACGCCATAAGGGCATGGATGCTCATAACTCATTTGGAAACATTTGATATGTTTCTGTCATAATTCTTGTTCCTTGTGTCATGCGAGATGTGTTTCATCCTCTTTTCTTTCCAGTTTCCCTTGATACTTTTTTGCACATGTTTCTTACATTTTTGTCTGCAGAATTTGCACAGCATAAGGTTTTTTCCCCTTCACATATTGTAACAATTTCATCCAGACAAACCTCTAATGATTAATAGACTCAAAAGGCTGATGCTCTAGGCCATAAATGATAGCCGGTAAATGAAGAAACTCAACAGGTAACATGGTGGGTTCGATACCCTACCAAATGGCCACTATAGTTATTTCCATCTGCTAATCAGAGCAACAGAGACACGGTGGTTTCGATACCCTACCAAATGGCCGCTATAGTTATTTCCATCTGCTAATCAGAGCAACAGAGTTAAACAGTAGAATATAAAAGAAAAGGGTTCATTGCATTCCCACCAAGACCCAGTTCCTAAATTTGAAAGCAAAACCAGCTAATTATGCCTAACAATGGACAAGCCAACCTTAAAAGCTTAAGAACGATTACATCACTTCCTACCCCTCTCTAATCTCTACAACTTGGAACTCGAATTGCAGTATTATCCAATTGACATACTCAAAATTTTTCTGACAAAACCGCAAAACCCAGTTCACAATTTGACAAACAAAACTGCAATACGGAAGTATACTCGCAATTAAGCAACCAAATGAACCGGAACACACACAAACACTCAGAAACGACAAGAAAGACACATACTGACCTCTGTAGCTGCACTTTCTCAGAAGGGCGGCTATGATCTGCCTCGTGGAATCGTGAGCCTCAACCAGCAACACCCTCAGCATCATTCTCGGCAAGAACCTCTCCCACCTTGCAACCCCACTCGAAGTCCCACCCTTCCTCTCCTCCTTCATTTTCTTATTCTTATTCTTCTTCTCGATGCCACTCTCCTTCACACTCTTAAGTTCCTCCACATACTCCCCCATCTTCTCTGTCTCACTCTCCACTCTCGCTTCCAGTTCCTCGCTGCTCACAACCACCTCACCCATATCGCACTCGATTGTAACGAGAAGAAAAATATCAACCTCCCCTGAATTGCAGAAGGTGAAAATATCTGAAAATTGGGGGAGCTCTAATATCCCGAACGGAATCGGACGGTTGAAAGATCGACTCCAATGTTGACGGGCTCAGATCAAACGGTGCGTAATGAGAATCCGAACGACATCAAAATATCTTGTATCTGTGGCCTGGTTTGACCACGTCAGCAGATTATAAGTATGCCAAATCAAAAACAGCACCGCTACACTCTTCTCCAGCCGGCACTAGACATTTTCACAGAGAGAATTTATAGAAAATCACCCAAACTAAAAATAACGCAGGAGCTTCTTCCCTCTCCCTCCCTCTTCCCATATGTATTCTTATATTTTTATATTTTAGTTTTGTTTTAATTTTCTCTGTCAAAGCATGGAGAACTAGCATTTCGATTTTTTCCAATAGTATGCAACCACCATGCACTTCACAGCGGTCCTAAGCTGCCGATTTTTCAAAATATCGAAGCATTCATCAAAAGGAGCAGCGCATACTTCTCACACGCGAGTCAAAGCGCATGCGTCGCTCCACACACCACCACATAGAAGGGTTCACCTGCTTCCACACGAGGCATTTCTGGGGCCGATGACTCTGGTAGTTTCAGGATCGACTATCTACACACTCCCAGCGTGGCACGTGTCCTACAGCCTCTTTGCTTGGTATTTTTTCAGTTTTGTGTATTTCTCGTTTTGTTTGGTATTTCATGTGTATTTCTGTTTGGTTGTTTGTTGTTCTTTGTGTTTAGGTAAAAATAATAAGAAATAGGCTATTAGACATGTTATCACCTCTCATCTTTTGGAGGATGAGGGTTGGTTTTCCCAATCCTCCTTTGGGGTTGGTGTTCCCTCTTCTTCTTTGGAGGATGGAGATTTTTGTTTCTGTTTTGTTGGTATTTCATATCTATTTCTGTTCAGTTGATTGTTGTTTTTGTTTAGGTAAAAATAATAAAAAATATGTTATTGGACATGTTGTCCATAGCAAGAAAATTCTCTCCTCCTTTAGAGGATGGGGTTTAGTTTTCCTACTCCTTTGGAGGATGGAGATCGGTGTTCCCTCTCCTCCTTTAGAGGATGGGGGTTTGGATACCCTCTCCTCTTTTGAAGGGTTGGGATGGATATCGCTGTTTATACAAAGTGGTTTTATTTTCAGACAAAATGAGATGGACATCTCTGTTGTTACAGAGTCTCATATCTCAAAAGGTTTTGTCATTAAAGAGTTCATTGAAGTTAAGATAATGCCTACCACAAAGGAATTTGTGTTCGGGGAAACCCCAATTGGTGAATAGTTTGGCTCATAATCTGGATTTTTTCCATGCATTTATCAGTCACAGTTGTAATTTCCTCTATGAATGAAGTGAAATCTATTTCTCATAAAAAAAAAACAATACCACTATTACAGGCTCTTTCATGCACGAATTTGTTAATGGGCCCCACCCTCTACACCAATTGTGATGACCCGCTTTTACGTGTATTTTCACTGAATGAGTATTTTTAATTTAATTAATATATTGGTTTATTTATTTTAATTTAATGTATTTTAATTGGTTTTTATTTTATTTAATGTGGTGTTTAATTTATTTTAGTCGTTTTACGGTTTTTAAAATCGTTTTCGGCGGAACAGTTTTTGAATCCCGGAAGTGAGGATTGGATCTCATTTCTTTTCTTTTCTCTTTTCTTTTCTTCTTTTCCTTCCTTTTTCTTTCTTTTCTTTCTTTTTCTTCTTCTTTTCCGTTCGGCCTCTCTCTCCCCGTGCTCTCCCTTCTTTTTCTCCTTATCGTCGCCGCCCCTTTGACCTCCCGTTTCTCCGCCGTCCGATGGAGGTGTCGTACACCACCCCCGCCATTCTCTTCCCCTCCCACCAGAGATCATCCCCACCAATTTTCAGAGCCATCGGACCAGCCGTTAGCCGCCACGAGCCCCTGGAAGTTGCTGCCCCTGCCCTGTTTTCTCCCCTGTCGCCAGATTCTTTCTCCGCCCAGAACCGCCGCTCGCCGGCGGCGTGGCCTACACCACCCACCCAGTTTTCTTCCCCTCTCACCGGTGAACATCCCCACCAAGTTTCACCTCCATCCGAGCCACCGTTAGCCACCACGAGCTCCTCCAAGCCACACTGTTTTTCACCGTTTCCGGCGCCGTCGTACCACCTCCGGCCACCATCTCTTCACAGCTTCTTCCCCTACCTCTTGCCGTCCTAACCCACCTAATTTCAGCCCCGATCCGTTGCCGAAGCAGCTCGCACGAGCTCAACTCTGATCAACCCCTTTTTGCACTTCCACCGCCGTTTCCACCGCCACCCACGGCCAAAGCTCACTTCCTTTAACTTCATAAATATATCAAGGTCATTCCATATCAATTCGTGCCTTGGTTTTTCCCCATTCGAAAGTGGGTAATTTGTTACCCACGGCCATAGTGTAAAATACACTGTTACGTTACTTTTTCTCCGCCATTTGCAACGCCGCGAGCTTTCGAAAAATACCTTATAACGCTGTAAGTATTTTCCAAACTCTACTTTTAGATTTAAATATATTTTGCTCTTACAATAAATTATCTGGTTGGTTGGTTGATTCCGGACTGAGTCCGAGGAGTTCGGGGGTCGGATGGATTGAGGACGGAGTTGTTTGGTTGATGTGGTATTTGTTTGAGATATTTGTGTCTTGATGTTTGCATTGTATAGTGCTCATATTTTCATGTTTAAAAAGGGAAAACCGGGTTTCCGTGTAATTGCATGCATGTACATGTGGTTGTGAATGAAAACTGGGCTTGTAAGCAAGAACTGATTTATAATATATGTGAACGATTGGATTGACTGGTTTGAATCAAAGGCACGCGTAGGGATGGTGGAAGCAGGGATGGTGGTATAGTCCCGCCTGCGATTCCCGCCTACGGTGCACGACGTGTAGGGATGGTGGTAGAGTCCCGCCTGCGATTCCCGCCTACGGTGCACTGATGTTTTGGTTAATGGGTCATTTTTTAGGAAAATGGCGAGTCTAGTTTTTGGGCCATTATCTAGGATAATGGAAAGGAAAAGTTTAAAGGAAATGCTTTTGGGCCAAATGGGATTTTGGCATGCGTGGAAAAATGTTGTGTTATGGGACATGTGCGTTGCATTCTTTCATGCATGTTGTTTGAGTTAGAATATGTTTTTTTTATCTAGTGGTATTTGGATCTTACTTTCCTGCGGCACCATTTTGGTACCGTAGATTTTGGTGCAGAAATCGAGGAGGAGGCTGAGCCCGAGGATGCGGCTCCACCGGAGTATTGAGTTGGAATTTATGCCTTGTAGTTAGTTTTGAAACATTATTTGTGGTTTGTAATATTTTATTATGTATGTTTTAAATAGCTTTGTACTAAACTAAGAAAAAATTCTAGTATTTAGTTTTATGACTTTGCTATCCGCTGCGTATTTCTTCGTGCACGTTTGTTGCTTTTACACACACTCGGCACTCGTCGATAGGATGGTGACCCGTGTTGTCACCATCCGGACGCCTCGTTTTTCCCATGTCGGTGCTTGGGGATTTGGGGGTGTCACACCCATTAATGCTAGTTCTTTCTCGAGCTACTTCTTTCTTCACTTATACATCACATGATTTTAATACTAGTTTGCCAATGGCCCACCTTCTATGCCCATTAAAAAAAATCAGTACTGCTAGCATTAAGTTTTTTTTTTTTTTTTAAATAAGGTAATCCATTTCATTAAAGTAGAGTAGTAATACAGCAGCAATACTGCTTGGAAAAACTCCATGGTAAATATGTACATCATCAATCCCTAAAGCCTTTTTGGCTAGACAATATGCCACTTGATTTGTTGCTCTTTTGGTATGGATGATAGACCAATTCCGCTTTCCTAATTTTCTTTTTCGTCACCACAGTATAGGACAAGGACCAGGACATCTTCCTTGGGACAAAACAGGCCGTTGGGAAGGAGTGTGTCACAGTCGAGTGGAGTAATAGAGACGAAAGCTTCATTGGTAGCGCCATCTGTGGGATGGACAATCATCACCTAACTCTCGTAGCATGTGAGAGGGACCTAGGAGTTGGGTCGCCAGAACAAGCCTGCTCTCCCAACAAACCTTCCACAAAGACCACCAATACCACCGCCAATGACCATGATCCCATTTTCCATAGTTCATCATAATAATTCGTTTTGTGTTTTTAGTTGATGGAAGATTCCCCTAAAGTACTCTCCTAGAAATGAACCGTTTCATTTGATTAATTTTCACCCTGCTCACGTTTTCTTTTTCTCTCTTGGCCAGCCGCGTTGTTCCATTGATAAGCTTGGTTTCATTTTTGAGCTAGCATGTTAGGATGAGTTTGTCTGTAAAGTGTCGACAAAATAGACTGAGCATAGAGTTTTTAAATAAAAAAAGGCCACAAGTCTAGTGGGTTTTGTTCTACAGTTGTGTAATGGAGGGTGGATATTTTTTCGATCCCATACATGAGTCCACTTAGGAAATATGTTTTTTTGGGAGTTGCACTAAGTTTGGTGTTAAACCAAACAACTTGGGATTCCCTTTTAGAAAAGTAACCGCAATGGAGAGAAGCTTTTAACACATGACAACATACTAGTGGATGCTTGGATTTGTGGCTCCAAAATTGTCCAACGTTATCCATATCCTTTCTAACCAAGTTGTCTACTTGCTCAGCTTATTAAAGTCTTCTACAATTTCCACTCTCTTGGTGGTTAAGAGTTTGTTAGATTCTCATCTCATCTACTACGAGGGTTGTGGTTATGGCTTATAGCCCACACAATATGTTTGCTTGGGGCCTAGCCATCTGGGCTTGGCCCCTGAGTGTTGTAGTGGGCCCATTGGGTTTTATAGGAAATCTTGTCTCCTCCAGTTACCTGACAAAGTCTCATCACGCACAGCATTAAGGGACTTGTACTGATAGCGTTGCTTCATGATCTGGACTTTTTCCTTTCGAATTTCATGTGTCAGAGACTGGAGGCGTCGCTTCATTTTTGTACCCCATTCCTTTTCCTTTGCTACATTTTGACACGCTTCCTTCCTCATTACCTTGTTGTTTCAAATTATGCAGGTCATCTCCCATTCCAACTCTGTTAGTTGTCTTTCTTCCTCTCCAGAGCACCCCTTTCTCACTGCATCCTTTGCCCTTTGCTACATTTTCATTGTTCTCCTTCATTACCCATATGGCTTCTCACAAACTCTCTCGTCCGAATGCTTCTCAGGGAGGCAGCTCCTCTCGACCCCGTGACTCTCCTCCTCAAACTGAAGAGGTTAAGGCCAATTAGCATCTTGTCTTCGATGGCCACCAATGAGTAGCAACTTGGTCTGACTTGGGCTCAGTGAGGAATCATTATGGAGTCCCTGACTCGGTGGTCCTAAGCTTGCCTAAACCGCATAGGGGGAGGTCAACGCTAGGGGATTGGCTGTTTTTGTGGCCTTATACTCCATGATGTTCTTTATCAGGCTTCATTTGCCCTTTTTTCGTCCTGTGTGAGATGTGTTGGATTTCTTAGGGCTTGACCCCACCCAACTGGTGCCTAACGCTTGGACAATATTGATAGCTTGTTGTGTTTAGTTGAGGCAAGTTCTAGAACCCATTGATGATGAATATTCTGACTTAACAACTCTTGAATTTCTCTTTATTCATGGTGTTTGATGTCTAGAGAGAAACCTCTGCAATTTTTAGGATCATTCTGGCAATCGAGTGGCTCAACTTGAGTGTTGATTTTCCCATGCCAAGGATTGGCAATGAAAGTTTTTCTTAGTTTTTGGTGAGGGTTGGAAATTTCCCCTAGGTGAAGCCAGTCGTTGTGAATTTCCAATCCAAGCTTCAGGGGGTCCTGTTCCCGATGACTGCAATTTCAAGATTATCCTATCTGACCGTGAGAAGGCGCGCCTCTATTTGATACATGATTAGGTAGAGCAAAATGACAACTCGACTTTAACAAAAGTCCTTTTGACTCGTGCAAATATTAACAGGTTTGTTGTTCCCCTTAGTAGGGTGCATGTGTACGGTTGCTAGTTTTTGGGTACCCCATTGTTGCCTCGAGGGCAAAAGAGGCCATCATCCTTGATGGTAGGGGCAAGAAGGGAAAGAAGGCTCATGCTGAAGTTCCTCCTCCTTCTGCCAAGGTCAGTCATACCGACGAGTTGAGCTCTACTAAAGAAGGCCTTCTTATTTTTCCTCAGCACCTAGCAAAGAAAATTTGGATCTTCCTCAGCCTTCTTTAGCTGACTCCTTTAGGGCCATTATGGTGCAAGTTGAGGCTGATTTAGAGTTGGTGTTGGAGGCTAAATCTACCTTGTCGTCATGTCGAGAGGTTGTTCCTCCCATTTCTTCTTCATCTGGGGGCAGAGTCGAGGTTTTTGGGCCAGATGAGGGCGAGATAATTGTGACCCCACTTTCTTCAGGGTTCCCCAAGCTATCTGGGGTGGTTCCTTGACCCCTTCAATAAATCTAGCGACTTTGGCTGTGGGTGGTGAAGCGCCAATCAATGTATTGAATACTGTTTCGGTCGAGGCATTGAAACGAGATGTTTCGGTACCGGTACCGTTTCAGATACCGTTTTGAAATAGTCTATATATAAAAATATATATAATATAAATAGTCTAGTCTGAATTAGGGATCCAAAAATGAGCCTGCAGTTTGAAGAAATGAAAAAAAAAAGTAACAGGCCAAAATTTGTATATTGGCCAATACGACCGAAATTCTTACCAATATGAAACAATACTCTTCTTTGTAACGGCTACCAGGCCAGTACGGCATATTTCTGCCATACTGGCCAGTATGAAACGAAATTCAAAAGCTTAGCACTGATACTTGAGGTCATGGTTGCCTTATCTACTTTTGTCGCTGCGAGATCTATGGGGGCAAATTTTTGTGGAGTTAAGGTCTCCATTCCTTGTTCACCCTTTAGCATCTCGCCTATGGGAGAGGCTATGCCCTCACCCAATTTTCCCACTCACCAACCTTTCATTGAAGTCCCTCTATCTTCAATCGGTCAAGCTTGAGATGATGTTTCGGGTGCTCCTTCTTGTGACGCCCTCAAATTTCGCTTGTGATTTGATTGAACTTGAAGCATCGGGACATGCAATATAAGGTTACATACAATTAAGGATGTAATACACCTAACATGTATCTAGCAATATGCAATATTTGCAATGAATAACTTTTTTTTCTTTTAGCAATTGTGAGAACCCGGACTTTGCCAAGTCTCCGTTTATATTATTTTACTTGGAGAAGTCTTTTGATTGTTTAAAAGATGCTAAGTGTTGGAAGGAAAAGCCCTATAGTGTATTATATTTTTGGACCCTAAAAGCTCTAAGTTTAGAAATCCATAAGGGATGGAAGAAGAAAAGAGCCTAGCAAGGCCTATGTAGAATTCGGCCAGGTAGGGATTATTGTATTAGGGTTGGGAGGCCCAAAATGTTTTCTAAGGTTAGAGGTAGGAGCCATATGGCAAGGAGGACCATTTGGTCTTTTCTAGAAAGAAACCTAGGGAGAAGGGAAGGTGTCTAGCATGCATAAGGTTCTAGAAGATTTGAGTGGAGGATGATGTCACTCAAGCTAGGGCTTACATGCCCATATGCAAATGTCATTTCAGAAGATGGCACTTGTCAAACATGTGAAGAGAAAGAGAAGGAAACCTTTGGAGTTCCAAGAAGATCTTACATGGGAAGGGAAAAACCCATGTTCTAGAAGAATATTGGAAGAGCAAGAGAAAGAAGAGGGGGGGGGGGGGGGGGGCAAGCATGGGGAAAGGCCAAGGGATCATCTTGGGAAGGTCAAGGATCACCTAGGGTAGAGCTAGGGTTTTTGGCCAAGACAAGAAACATCCACCTACTTGTCACATGGGAACCATGCACACGAAAAGGAGTCCCAAGAAGGGTTTAAAATTGTGTTTTTACATTTGAACCACCAAGTACAATGAACCTAGACATGTAAGGAAGGGCATAAAGGGAAAGTGAAGAGAGAGAGGGCCGGTTGGAGAAGGCCACACGCCACCCATGGAAGAAGGCCTTTTGGCTTTCCAATGTTAAACTAGGGAAGAGGTAAGGACCTTTTGTCTTTGATGCCTTTTGAATGTAAGGATCTTTTCTCTTTTTGTTATTGTTCATACATGGCCAAAGTAGAGAAACCCACCATCTTCATTTCGGTTTTAGGGTTTGCTCACAAACACACACTTTCACTCTAAAAACGAAGGTTTTCTCTTCAAGGAAGAAGAAAACCAAAATACTCTTGGTATTTTGAATGTAAAAACACAAGTTTTGGAATGACCTATGTTTTAGTTTTACATGAAAGAAAAACTAAGGTTTGGACTTTCAAGGAGTTTCAGCTTTTTAGCCATAGGGTTTTGTGTTGAGAAAATGGATTTCAAAAACACCCCTACACTCACTTTCACTCATATTTTTAGAATATAGGGTTTTGTGTATTGATTTCTAATAGATTACGTTGTATTTTCAGATTTTTTTGCTATTATTAATCGTTGGACTTTTGTAAGTAAACTTCCAACTTACTTTGGATAACTCTTGTATATATCTTGTGAACTCTTGTTTGATACTTCATTGGTTGAATCTTACTAATTAATTATATTCTAATTAATTTAACTAATTAATTTATTTTTATCACATTTTATATTTAATAATAATAAATCAAACCAAAATTTTTAATTACAAAAAGCACCTACATCTTTGGTGAGAGGAGTGAGAAATGAATATTATAGTGTTTGGCTAAGTTACTATACACCTAAATAGTTGGTATTTTTTTTAGAAGAGCGGAAGGTCACATGTCCAATAGTGACTCCCTCTCATATTTATTGAAATAAAACCCTCACTTATGACTGATGAATACCATGGAAACAAAATCAAGACCCTAGGGAAAACCCAAAGAAGCCGCAACCAAAAAACTTATCTATTACAAACCTATGGATTAAGAAAAACAATACGAACCATAAAAACCAGACCTACAATTATTAGAATAAGCCAATTCTTCGCCTGAAGCTCCAACCTTGGCTAACCAATCCGCCACCCTATTACCTTCACAAAAGACATGCTGAAAATGGCATTGCATAGTATGGGACAGCCCAATAATTTCCTCCCAAAAATCCTTTAGGTACAACACCCCACATCTCCCTCTAAGCCACCAAGAAATAACAACTTTCGAGTCAATTTCTACAATCACCTTAGTGATATTTTGTGCTTTGCAAATTCTCAAACCTTAAATGAGCGCCATGAGTTTTGCTTTATTATTGGACCCAAAGCCAACATGTGAGGCATAGGCCTGAACATGTCGTCCTGAGTCATTACGAATAACCCCACCAATGCCACAAGAACCTGGGTTGCCAAGACTGCTACCATCAGTGTTCAGTTTGTGCTGCCCCAATAGTGGCTTAAACCACCTTACTGCTCTGCAACAAGGGACTTTAGGGACCACTGGTTTTATTCGCAAGGCCTCAAGGATCATGCCATCCCGACAGGGCAAATGCTTAGGATGCTTAACCACCTGACAAAGGGATCCTAACCACATATAGATAGAATGGACAACATTTTCATGAGATTCCAGAATACCTTCTATTCAAGCAAGACATCTTCTCCTCCATAAGTGCCAAGTGACAATGATGGGCATGATGCCCACAATAAATCCCACTTGCGAAGATGAGCTAGCACACCGAACCAAGTCCCAGAATTATGTTTCCAAGATCCTCCAATAGGAATACCAAGGAGAGTGCCAAAAAAGGACTATACTTTTTAAGAGAAATCACCCTCAAAGAGCACATGGTTCATATCTTCAATATGACCTACATTACAACAGTCAAATTTGGAAACAAGGGGAATACCAATACGGCGCAATCTATCATCTACACTCAATGCCATATGCCAAGCCCTCCAAAAGTGTATAGACATTTATAAAGGAAGTTTCTTATGCCAAATCCAAGCATGCCAATCAAGAGGAGATCCTCTAACACGAATATAATTCCAAGAAGATTTGGTAGAGAACATACCTGTCTCCATAGGAGTCTAAACCAAAACATCCTTCCTAGAATTAGGCCGAGATAAAAAGACTAAAACCTCATCCACCTTATCATGCCCTACTAAACTCTCCAAAAGATCCATATCCCAATTGTCTGACAACCGACAGTCTTTAATTTTTAGCAAGGATGTATCCACTATGGACATCTCATTCGTAAGAGACCATTATCCCTCCATTTATCATACTAGAAAAAAATCCCACCCTCTCTAAGCTTCCATTTCGAATTATTCAACAACAAGGGAATACAATTAGCAACCATTCGCCAAAATCTAGACCCTTTGGAGGCCTGTTTTAGGCATCAAGGCTTTGATCCCACATATTTTGCTTTGAAAAAAGTAGCCCATAAAGAATTATCTTGAATAAGATTCCAAGCAAAACACATATGTAAGGCTTTTTGAACATCCTGAAGGGCCCGCACCTCGAGCCCTCCTTCTTTCACAGGTTTGCAAATATGCTTCCATACCACCCATTTTCTTTTATCTTGCCCATCAGATTCTCCCCAAAAGAAAGAATTCATCAACCGGTGGATCTTGAAGATGGTAATTTGAGGAACCTGTAAAACAGCAAAAAGGTGAATTGTCTGGTTGGATATAACATGCCACAATAGAATGAGCTTGCCACCAGTCAACAGGAGTCTCATCTTCCAACCACTGATTTTTTGCCTCACTTTATTTACCATGTCTTCTAGATGAACTTGCTTAAGTCTCACCAAAATTATCGACGCTCGCATATATTTGAAAGGGAAGGTCCCCTCCATGAACCCAGTACTAAGTAAAAGTCTTCGCTTATGCCTAGGGGAGATTTTGTTCGAACAATATAGTGCCGATTTTGTATATTAATAGTCTGTCCCAACCACCTCTCAGACTGGCTCAAAATTTGCTGAAGAACTCTAACCGATCTCTAGCTTCCATTAGAAAATATCAGACCATCATCAGCATACATCAAATGAGAAACAATAGGCATACCTTGAGCCTGAGAAAAAAAAGCCCAAACTTATGCTCTCGCACACTGGCATGAATCAACCGAGATAATACCTCTTGCTGAATAATGAATAAATAAGGTGACAGTGGATCACCTTGACGAAGACCTCGACCTCCCAGAAAGAAACCCTTGACTGTACCATTCATTATAATCGAATACCAAGGGCTAGAAATATAGAAATGCACCAAATCACAGAATTGAGGAGAAAAGCCAAACCTACGCAAGACCATGATCAGAAAATCCCAATCCACGCGATCATAGGCTTTCACCATATCCACCTTCAACATAATATTACCACCATGAATTCTTTTATTAATAGAGTGAATCATTTCCTAGGTGAGACTAGTGTTCTCAAATATGCTACATCTAGGAATAAAGGCACCTTGCTTCAGAGAAATCAGTCGAGGCAATAGACCTGTTAATTGAGTTACAATAATCTTGGAGCAAATTTTATAAAAAACAAAACAAAGGCTAATGGGCCGAAACTTATCAAAACCTGTAGGCGACTCCACCTTTGGTATTAAGACCAAATATGAAGTCATAAATAACGTAGGATGGTGTTCAGACCTAAAGAATTCCATAACTGCTTTCCACACATCAGTTTTAACCATCTCCCAGCATGCTTTATAAAAACCTGACCCAAACCCATCGGGACCCCGTGCACTCTGAGATGGAATGGAAGTTAAGGCCTCAAAGACTTCCTCAAGAGTGGGCGGCTGAGTAAGAAAGGTATTTTCCTCCACTAAAATGATTGGTGCAATGTACTCTTCCAGGTAAGGCTGCTCTGTCGGTGGATCCCCTTGAAGAAAAGAAGAGAAAAACTCAATCGCATTTCCAACACTCATTTTTTTTTTCTTTTATTGGAAAGACAAGCATGAAAAAATTTTGTATTATGGTCACCATCCGCCTGCCATTTTAACTTGGCCATTTGTGCCAATCTCACTTCTTCCCGTCTCCTCCAAGTGGCCAGATTCAAAACTGTCTCATGTAGTTCCCTTTCTAAATTATCCTCCCAATTTAATTGAAGGTGATGCTCAATCTCTTCAATCTATTTTTCAAGAGCATCAATATGACCCAATGTATGTCCAAATTTGATTCCATTCCCGAAGTGCCATCATTGTTTGCTTTAATCTTCTAGTCAAAATCTGAATAGCCGATCCATCCACAAGAATCCCAAGCTGTTCGCACACAGTGTAAAAAATCATGGTGATCCACCCACATCTGCTTGAAACGGACCGGAGCTGGGCCATAAGAGAAAGGATCTTGCATAAATCCAATGAACATGGGAGCATGATCTGAAGTAGAACGAGACAAATAAGAACAAATTGCATTAGGAAACAATGCAAGAAAAGAACAATCCATTAGAGCACGATTGAGCCGGGCCCAAGAACGAACAAGCCCCGATTGCCCATTACACCAAGAAAAAGCACTCCCTTTCGCAGCCATTTTTATAAGACCCCCTTGATGGATCCAATTATTAAAATCCTCCATAGACATACCAGGCCGAGGCCTATCTCTTCTCCTTTTGGAATTATTTCGAATAATATTAAAATCACCCACAAAGACACAAGGTTCCAACCCCACATTATTAATCTCGAGATCATCCCAAAGGAAGCGTCTCTCCCCAAGGTACATTTGGCATAAATTACTGTAAGCAAAATGTTCATGTTTCCTTCACCAACCATAATAGAAATAAATTGCATACCCATTCGAACAATTTGCACCTTATCAATACTATTCCAGAAAATCCATATCTTGCTCCATGCACCCTCATTAGAACTGAAATTATCAAAATTCAACTCTCTTGCCAATTGAGGGCACCCTCTAAACTTTGAAAAGGCTTTAAAAGAGCAACAATTTTTTGTTTCAATTTTCCAATCAACTTCTTTAATCTACTCTGAGAGGTCCCAACCCCTCTAATATTCCATACGAATATGGAAACAGTCATTGAGCAAGGTTAGAAACTCGGGCATGAACCCGAGAAGAGCTACGCATTTTAACAAACGTCTTTTTCTTGTATTTTTTCTTACCTTCATTGGCCTCGGACTTCATGAGATAATCTTTCTCCTAATTGAATACCTCTAATTGAAGTTCTGGCTTTGGCTCTGAAACTATGTTTTGTAGCACAAGCAACTCCTCTCTTGCTTCATCCACAAATTCTGCTACCCCCATTATCTCAATTTGCACCTCAAACAAATCCACCCCCTCATTGGCCATAGGAACTTCAAACAAATCCACATTCTAAAGCAAAGTCGAGCAGCCCAGTCTAGATGACTCCCCCTGATCTTTCTCCGCATTTTCATTAATTATCATCACAGCACCAACCTGATCATAAGCACCCGTAGCAGTCCAAGCATATGCACCTATAGAATTCCAAGTATTTTCATTATTTACCCTTACGTCATCGACCTGATCCATTGCATCCTCTGTTTCCATAAGAATCAACACATCACAAACCTGGTCAAGCACCAAATTCGCATGCTCAAGTTCTACAATCACCATTGAGTCTTCTATCACAGGTACCAGAACATCACCCATAGGCTCAGACGGAGGATTTAATTCTGACGTAACCAGTACCAAATCCTCCACTGCCTCCTTTGTTTCCTTACCATTAGCCACCATGTTTTCCACACCAACAGCAAGTGGGAAGTTTTCCACATAATCATTTGCCCTTGTCTCTTCCTGATTGACACCTACAGGTTGCCCATTTTCATGTTGGCCTTGCTTCCCTTTCCACCCAATTCCATTATGCCCAGCCTTCCTAGTTTTGCACGTCCGAGCATTATGACCTTGCATTTTACATGTAGAGTAGTATATTGGGAGTGTCTCATATATCACTTCCTGCTTTCGACTAGATGGTTGCCCCGGATCCCCAATCCAAAAATGGGACAGCGGAGATTTCGCTGCATCAACTTCCACACATAATCTCGATCTATCCGTTCTTATAGCACAACAAGTCGGATTATCACATTGAATGAACGTTCCAATCAGCGCCATAAGGATATTCAGGAAAGCTTCACGATAAAAATTTGGAGGGAGCCCCGATAAAGAAATCTAGACTCGTACGCTCGAGGGCTCTTCATCTTCATTAAATTTCGAAGTCCATTGACTCACTCAAAATTGAGTAGCACAAAGGCTCTTCCAAGTACATGAGGATGTCGCATAATAATTAAGAATAAAATTCCTAGATCGTCTCCACAAGAAAAACTTGCTTAAAACCAAACTCGTATAAAATGGTGACAACATTCACAAAGAAAAAATAAAAATGGTGATATATTCAATGAATGAAAGAGTGCAATGGAAATGAAAAATATACTGGTCGTGAATCAGATTCATATTTTTGGATTTTTGAGTGTAGCAAAGAGAAGTAAATGACATCAAATTAAACATGCAGGAATTTAAATGAAAGCTAAAAAGTGCAAGAAAAATAAATGACATAAAATTAAACAAACTCGAATTAAAATAAATAGGAGAAATAAAGCTATAGGTAGAAGAAGAGAGATGGGTAGCAATAGTGTGGCCAAGGGGCTTTACAACTATGCTGAACGGTGGAATTTGGAGGTTGGCCGAAAACCAGTCGACAACCCTCTAGCAACGTCCGTTCTCTCATCTCCTTCTCATAAAATAAATTAGAGAAAAGACTACAGGCGGAGGAGAAAGGATGGGTAGCAATAGTGTGGCCAAGAGGCTCTACAACTGCGCTGTCGTCTCCCTCTCCACAATTGAGTTCTCTCAAAAACTAAAGAAAAACTTAGGAAAAATATTACACTATGCAATGGCTCTCTCAATAGAATGATCAAGGGCTCCTTTACACTACTCTACTCCCCTCCTTTATAGCCATTTCGTGCGTCCAAAAGAAAGGAAGAAACAAAATAAATTGCCTAGTCGCGTGTGTCGCTACACTGCTTCCGTCTAATGTGTTCGAAAGCTTTTTTTTCTTTTTCATTTCTTGTCCAGGAAGCTGCTCAGTTGTCCAACAGCTCAAGTGTAGCGTTTCGTAGTGATGCCTTTTCCTCTGCTCAAGCCATGCCTTCCCAAAATATTTTCCGCGGGCTCCTGTCCGTTCGTCACTTTCTACTCCTCTCAGTCTCGCAAGAGCTGCAGCTCATGTCTTCCCTAAAAGCTGAAGTGTAGTAAAAGTTTGTCAGTTTGCAACTTGTGTCGTGTCCCCAATACCAAAAGGCAATGAAAGTTTTCTTTATTCCATGCGCCTATCTCTTGATCTTTTGGTCAATTGGTGGTCCCATGTTGTCCCATTTATAAATGTAGTTGTTGTGTGAAATGGGAAGTGTGGTTCGGTTTAAAATTCAAAAGGTGCATGTGTCAAAATTGAGAGAAATAAAGCATGGATCTGTATAACTTGCTGCATGCAAAAGACAAAAAACCAAAAAAATACCAAAAGTGTTGTCCATGTGAAAAATTAATCATTTCACATTCTCTTTAGCCGCATGGTCAAAATTGAAAGGAAAGTGCATGGTCAAAACCAAAATATGGCTTCAAGAAAGACCATGTTCATCTATACTTTGTCATATATTTGAAGTCATGTATCAGTAAGGGGCACTGGAGAAGGTTGGCATTTTAAAAGCATAAAAGATAATTACACACAAATAATAGGAAATTAAAAATAAATTAAAATGAAGATTGAAATATCAAAGATATATTGTGCATGTAAGAAAATATTACCTAATTAAATCATAGGTTGTAAAACTAGGCATAAATTATGATATTAATCAATTTAAATCACAACTCGTATTTATGCCTATTAACCACTTTTCTATCTAAAACCAATAACAAAATAATAAAATAATTAAAAATATATTGGTTTCTAAAAGTATAAAATATGCAATAATGCAGCTCAATCATCCATCAAAAGGCCTGATGGAAAATTCCATTGATCTCACAAACATCCTGCTATAAAGCTTTCATAAAATCAGCTTCAGAAGCCATACGTACAAAAACATTGCGAGGATGCCGCATAGAAGAAACAACCAGTATGGAGGAAAGCCATCAGCGGCTGTGGATGAATGCACACACGGCATCCAGGGAAGGGCACTGGTTCAGAAACTTCAACACAACCAAATAGCAAAATGGCTCCGCTGACAGTGCAATCCCCTCTTTGGAAAACTGAAAATAAACCTCACCTTTCATCATCTTTAGAAGCCTAGGCACAAACACCATCTCAGAGATGGGTTGAGGGACGGCAGCCACTAGGTCGGTAAAAGAGGGCCGACCGGCGCCACCCTCTCAGGTTGCCATGCAGCCTCACATAGAGACCAAGCCATGCGGGTAACCTGTAGCCCTAATCGCTAGAGAGAAAAAAGGGTAGAACTGGAAATTGCCTTAAAACCTCAAATATAGAAACATGCCTAATACAATGTGGGGTGTTTTAAGTTTCTTGATAGGTAAATTTGGCTAAAGTTGGATTTTAGCGAAGCCAATGAGAGTGCTTTAATACACTTCTAAAAAGTGAAGTATGGGCTTGAGTAACACCTTGATGGATGGTGAGTAGGTAACACAAATGTGCAAATAGTGAGTGGTTTTCAGCCAAAGAAACTTCCAAGTGAAGGGTGGTGTTGAAGTGGTCTTTTCCTCTCACATCAAGTGGCTATTTGGGGCTTTCATGGGCAAAGGTTGGCCTACCATAGTGTGGGTGGAAACTTTCTTAAGAAGTTTTGCCAAGGTGACCAAAATTTGTGGGTCTTAAATAAGGCTTCAATTTGGGGTTTAAAGAAGGTTTGAGATGCTATAAAGTCCAAATCTAATTTTTCTTGGGCCAATCAAATTTTTAAGGTTTAAAGGGTTGAATAATGATGTCATAACATGGATTAGGGGGATTAATAGCATGTGGAAGTGATTTTTAATCAAGTGATTAAACATAATATTAGAAATAGATCCAATAGGGTTTTGAAATCAAGTTTGGGGTTTGGGATAGCTATTTAGGGTTTCAGTTTCCTCTAAACTTTTAAGGTTTCAATTTGATTTTAACAATTTAGGGTTTCACTATGGTTGAAACTCTCTTTGGTTTGGCACAATTAGGTGGCATGATCTCACACCTTGATTTCTTTTATATTTCCATCTCATGTTTCCTCTTGGTGCCAAATGTCCAAACAAAATTTTTATAACCTAATTTGGACATTCTACACTGTGATTTTGAAAGCACTGAAGTTGGTGTTACTATTGAGGTTATTATTCACTTTGAAAAAAGTAAAAATAAATATTGAACTGTAAAATCTAAAATATACTCACTAACCTAATTGTGCAATTCATTTATCAAAACTCAACTTTGAAGGGCCTTGATATAAACAAAATGTATTTTCAAACAAGCGTTTTGTTCCAAAAATTGAAAATGAGATTATTACGCCATCAAATTCTAAATATTCATCTGAGTGTAATGGTGTAGACCATATTGCATTTTGACATTTCTAACTATCTCAAATAAATAAAATCACTTTTTTTGCACCATAGTGAGTGGTAACACTGACTATGCTGATTGACTAAAACCTACCTAATTGATTGATTCATTAAAGCTTACAGGTTCCTAAAACCTATAAAAATTCCACCATTGAATTTCTAGCAGGCTGTTACACTTCTTCTTCTCCTCTTCCTGATGTTCCCTCGTCTCCTCCTCATCCTTGCCAAAATCTTTTGCCGCAGTGTGGCTTGGGTGAGATGGGTGGGTTCATTCTCCACCCCAAGGGATCCTTTAAGTCGTTGGTCGCACATGGGCCTTCGAGTTCATTCGAGAAGAGTTCATTTGGGACATGGTGTGTACGCTCAGGGACTTTCTTTCTCCAATAAGTTGCCTTTCATTGTTTGAGCCATCATTCATCATTCCTCATTTTTTTATTTTTTTAACGCGTTCGACTTCACAGGGCATGAACCATTTAGCCGTTGTTCTAATCGATGGTCAGCTAGATTTGGAAGAGAAGAACCACTCGATGCATGCCTTTATTGGTCAAGCTTATGGAGCTATTCTAGCTACTCCTAACAAAAATGAAGAGATAGCAGAAAGCTTGTCTTAGGTTGAGTCATACTCCCATTCACTCAAGGATCAGGTTGCTTCCCTTTACAAGTAGGTTAACGGTCTGTGGTTGGACTTGGAGAGATCTTAGGGGGAGGTGAGTCGATACCAACATGAGGCTAGGCCTTGAGGAGAGGACCAATAAGGTCTACTTAGTCGGCTTAGCCAGGCAGAAAAGGATGCGGAGGAGCTCAGACAAAGAAATGCTAATTGTATCACTTGCCTAGCCAAGTCTGAACAGGATCGGCAAGAATTGTCTATCCAACTAAGTGTTGTGCAAGGTGATAAGGCCAAAGCCAAGACTCAATTAGCGAGGTGAAGAGAGAACTCAAGAACCATGATCAGCGTTACTTACTGTTGAGCGAGGTTTTTGAATCTTACAAAAGGCGACTGTTTGACTTGGAGCTCAGGGTGACTGAATTAAATGATGAGTTAGCTTCTTCCTGAGAAGTAGTCTTTCATCTTTTGCCTCAGCTAAGGGTTGCTTACACCGTTTGCAATTGATCATGGGGTCTTGGCTACAAGCTTGGGAGCAAGCAGTTGAGGGAGTACCTACTTCGTCACTCGGATGTAGACATGATGTGATGACCAAGATTTTTTCTAACTTTCCAGTAATTTTATGATGTATTGTTAATTGGGCCAAGAGAGGAGGAATAACCCATTGAGACAACTTGGTTGCAAGGCATATGAGATCTTGAGGAAGGCCCAAGCCCATGAGGATTTCGGCTTTATAGTAAAATTAGGGTTTTGAGCCCATGGAATTAGGGCATGCATGGCAATCATGAGGGAAATGATTTAATTTTTGCCATGTGTCATACATGCAAAAGGGTAGGTAAAGAGTATGTCTTGGGAAAGGGCAAGTTCTTGTTGGAAAGAATAGGCTACACGCCTACTAGGGTTTCTAGAAGGAATCTTGGAAAGAATCCCTTGAGGTAGATGGCTAGGGCAAGGGTTTTGGTGCATTTTGTGACCAATCACAATGTCCAAGACATTGGTGGAAGAAGATCCCCTTGGGAAGAGATGGAGATTTCAGCCACCATGCACACACCCACACTCTCACATGCCACTTGGTACACATGCACACATATAAGAGATTGAGGAAGATCTTAATTAGAGAAAAGGCCAAATTTTCATGAGGTTCATTGAACCAAGACATGAGATGAAAGGTAAAAATGGAATGGGGTTATGGTTTTAGAAAAAGAGACGACACTTGTCCAAAAGTGTTATTGTGTTTCCAACACACTTAAATGATGGGGAAGGGGAAGAGGCTTAGGGTGAGGTGCCACTTGGCAACCATGCAAATGAGATTGGCTTGTGCAAGAAGCCTTTTGTACCTACAAAAAGAGGAGGTTGCAGAAAATCACATCTCTTTAGTTAGTTGGAAGATTTTTCTTGTAAAGTTTCGGCTACCACATTTCTCTCTACTTTCCATCACTTTCTCAACATCCGGACACTATTCACATTCCTCACTTCTCTTTCAAATATCATTTTGAGGGCAAGCAAGGCTAGAAGATACTTCTAAGAAAAGAATCGTAGAAAGTATGAAGCCAAAAGAACCTTTCCATTTCACACGCACACACAATCTCGAGAGGCAACTTTCGATTCTTAGCAAGTTCATCATGAACTCATGCATGCAAATACACATTTGAGTTAGAAGAAGTTAGCTCATGTTTTGAGAATTTTTCCACATGAACTGATACCTAGACAAATGATTTTTCCACATCAACTTAAAGCTAGGCTTTGAGTTGATGAAAGTTTCAGATTTGAAGAGTGGAGGTCTGGAATATTGGAAGTTTTTACTTGGGCTAGATGCCATAAGCTTACACGTACACACATGGGTTAGGGTTTTACACAAACTGAACCTAATGATTTTGTATTTATATTTTCAGCTTGCTTGATTATCAATTGTGGATTTTTGTAAGTAAACTTCTAACTTGTATTTGATATTTTATGTATATGCAATGTGAACTTACTTGTTGTTTGGTTGTACGGTTTTGCTTGATGAAATGATGTTCTTCCATATGTTATAATCGGATCCATTGTGTGAATGTTCAACTTATGATTGAAGTGGTCATTGTGTTAGCTTATATCATGAATAAGGAAGGAAAGACCATTTCAGATTTGCATGATTTTCTCTATGCTTATGAAGGTTTTTGTATTATTGAGTCTCTTATTAGATGCTAACCAAGAAAATGATTGTTCTTTCATGAATATACTTATTCACATGTTCGGCCATACATGGTGTTCATTGTTGTTATTTTATGTCATGAAATAAAATAACATGCGACCATGTTCTTATTTATAAATTCTAAGACATTTGATTACAACAAGAGGTGAGCATACACAACTCTACATACATCATGCATCATATCAAACACTAACATGAAACAGAATTAATCTCATGCCTTCAAAACTTTAATCAAAAGACGGTAACTCCTTCATCTATGGTTTTGGCCAAAACCTCTTAGTCTTAAAAACATGTTACATCCATTTTTATGAATTTAGAATCTTCTAATGTGATTAACAAAACTTTGTTGATAAATTTCCATGTATAGCCGAAACTTACAAGTGAGCATGCTTAGGAAAACAAGCATTTCCTTGAGCTTAATCCTGTAAAAGATTAGGTAATGAACATTCTAAAAATCATGAAAGATCCAAAACCGTAACATAGCCAGGATTATGAATCAAGACAAGGCTAAGTAGGACCTCACTAAAAGGCTTATGTCATGGGACCCATTTTGATAGATGACTTGTTTTGATGACACTTAATGTGATGGTCCCATGTTTTGGGAGTTTCCTTTGAAACAATTAAGTCTTTTGATGACTATTATGAAAATGATGTTTTGGTAATTTATGTGCTTCAATACCATGATATCTACCTTGTTGAGATTGACCTAAGTAGAATTTTTCACTGCGATATACTGCATACTGTTAGATCAATAGGTGTATTGCATCTTAACTGTCATGTACAAGGGGTATGTAGCCTTATGTTACATGTTCCGATGCTTTAGTCTTCGTTCAATCCCAAGAGAGGGTTAGGGGCATCATACCTGAACTGGTTGGACTGTAAATCTATTAGAGCTAGCCACATTGCCTACGATGCTTTTTACTCTTTGGGGTGAGATACAATGCCAAATGCCTTTCCTCCCCTTGCACATCGTCCTTAATGCTTTTCCTTCAATTTTTCTTTTAGTTAGGATTTGATTGTTGGTTGTGTAAGACAAGTATTTGAACTATGATATGTTTCCTACGTGGTGTGCCTTCTTGTTATTTTAATTTGGAGTAGATGCTACATTGTTATATTTTGCTTCATTGATTACCATGTTAAATGGGTGAGAGGAAATACTTGGTTTCAAGTGAAGTAGGAGGGTTTCTTTACTATGTAAGTAAGGGCGAGCATGATTGCTCTGATTAGGTATAGCGGGAGGATGTCTCTACTGTGTAAGTGGGGGCAAGTATGATTACTAGACTTAAGTATAGCAGGAGGATGCCTTTACTACATAAGTGGGGGTGAGTATGATTACTCGGCCTAAGTATAACTGGAGGATGCCTCTACCGCGTAAGTACAGGGAATGAGGGAAACGTTGCCTTGAATCGTTTCCTCCTTCATCACCATGTAAGTGTGATAACCTGAACTTAGTGGAGCATGTGTCATAGCTCTATTTTAGAAGCCATAGTATTTGAGAGTTCAATGAAGACTAAGATGACAGGTAAGGAGGGTTACATGGCCTTGAAACTCAACATGAGTAAGGCATATGCTCAAATTGAATGGCAATTTCTAAGAAAAGTTTTGCACAAAATGGATTTCTGTCATCAATGGGTGGACCTTGTTATGAGATGTATTGAAATTGTTTCCTATGTCATTATGGTCAATGGAGTTCCATAAGAAGTTTTTCATCCAACCTGAGGTATTAGATAAGATGACCCCCTCTCACCTTATCTCTTCATCTTATGTGCAAAAACCCTTCGTAAACTCATTGGGAAAGTTGAGAAAACTGGTGCTATTCATTGTGTTCCAGTAGTATGAGGTCCACTTCGAGTATCTCACCTCTTTTTTGCTCATAATAGCCTCTTGTTTTGCAAGGCTAATGCTTTTGAGTGGGGGAGGTTGTTCAACCTACTGAAAGACTATGAAAATGCCTCAGGATAGAGATTACATACTGACAAGATTTCCATTTTTTCAACAAGAACACTTCCAAGTTGACTCAAAAATACATCCTATTGCTAGAATGAGGTCCTCCATGATTTATGAAAAATATCTTGGGTTGCCATTTGTTGTGGGAAGGGACAGAAACAAATCTTTTAAAGGGATCCTTGATGTTGTTAGAGGAAGAATAAATGGGTACAAGGTGAAAAGTTTGTCTCAAGTAGGGAAATAAATTTTTATAAAAGCAATAGTCCAAGCTCTCCCTACTTACACCATGAGTGTATTCAAGCTTCCCAAAACCTTGTTGCACTCTATTAACAGTATCATCAATAACTTCTAGTGGGGCCAAAAGGAGAGGGAACATAAAATCCATTGGGTTTCATGGAAAATAATGGGAATGGCAAAATCTGTTAGGGGTATAGGTTTTAGGGACCTCGAGTGCTTTAACATTGCAATGCTTTCTAAGCAATGTTGGAGACTAATACAAGAACCTGACTCAGTTGCAGCAAAAGTCTTAAAAGCAAAATACTTCCAAAACAACTCCTTCATGTCAACAAAACTGGGATCAAAACCCTCTATTCTGTGGAGAAGTTTCATGGCTACTCGACAGGTGGTGAAAGCTGGAACCAGCTGGAGGATTGGTAATGGAAAATAGGTTCAAATTTGGTAGGAAAAATGGCTTGATCACCTAGTGCCTAGCAATGTTCTAAGTCCAGTAGTACAACTTGACAGTAGAGCCACAGTTTCTGAGTTAATTGACCACACGTCAAACCAAAGGAAGTCTACACTTGTGAAGGAGGTTTTTGAGGAAAGGGAAGCCAACCTGATACTACAAACCCCCATCAGTTCAATGAATGCTAGGGACAAAATGATTTGGCAGGGGACTAAAGATGGTAGGTTTTCAATAAAAAGTGTTTTCCATATAGAAAATGCATAAGAACAAGTAGAGAAGGGTCAAGCTTCTTGCAGCAACAAATTCAAGGAGGTATGGCAGAAACTATGAAAACTACAGATACAACCTGGTGACAAGGTCTTCCTATGGAGGGCATGCCTCGAGGCTCTTCCAACTCAGTCCAACTTGCATAAGAAAAAAATAGTTGATCACCCACTATGCCCTATCTATTGTAGGGAAGAAGAAAGTGTGGTCCATGCTCTTTGGAGTTGTGTCTCAGCCAAGGATGTTTGGTGTCAAGCCTCTTAAATGCTACAGAAGAGCTCCCTACCCCATTCATCTCTGTTGGAACTATTTGATACTCTTCTTCACTCAATGGACAATCAGTTACTCCAAGAATTTGTAATAGTGGCTAGGAGAATTTGGTGGAGGAAGAACTTATTTGTCTTCAATAATGAGTTTTGTCATCCAAACTCATTTATTAGAGAAGCTTGAGCCACTCTTGCATTGCTAGAAGAAGAGGTTAGCAACTTAGCCAGCAGGTCACGACAGGTTTGCTCATCTCCAACTATTTGGAACCACCCTCCCTTGCAGTACAAGATCAATTGGGATGGTTCAATAGGAGTTGGAGTGGTGGTGAGAGATTCTGAGGGGCATGTCATAGATACCACGAGACAAAACAAGCCTCCATTCCCATATCCCTTGATTGCCGAGTTATATGGTACACTTCAAGCCATCAAATTTGGCTTAGATTTAGGCCTTAGACAAGTCATTTTAGAAGGTGACTCTTTGCAAGTTATTAATACTCTCCATGATGATAAGGAAGGTGGAAGTAATGCATTGATGTTTATGTTTGAAGCAAGAGTTTCGATGAAACAATTTGCCAGATGGGAGGTTTCTCATATTAGGAGAAATGGCAATATGTTAGCCCATGTTTTAGCAAAACATTCTCTTTCCATTTCAGATTTGATTGTAACAATGGAGGATGTTCCTCAATGTATTTCCTCTTTACTTCAATGAAATGGTTCAAGAGTTTTCCTTTCATAAAACATAGAAACCTCCAATGACTGTCTTATGCCTCAATAACTCCCTACTGGATGTTCTTATTCAGTTACCTACTATACCAATCAAATATAAGTAGTGCGTGTTCCCATTTCTTTTGAGACATAGCTCACTCCCTAAAGTGCCTCACAAACGAAGCCACCCATTACTTCTAGAAGCTAAGGTTTTCAAATCTTAATGCCCCCAAGTATGAGGGATGACAATTGACGGGAAAAAAAGAAAAACAAAAACAAAAATCCGCTCTCAAACATGTTCAAATTTAGGAAATAACCTATGAGCAACGATTCACTGACTCGAGTTGCAAAGAAATCAAGCACTAAAAAGAAAAGAAAAAGAACAACAAAAACCTTATGTAATAATAATTTGTGATTTGTACCGCAAATCATTACTGGAGCTTTGAACTCGAGAAGATTAGGCTGGCTAAGAAAGATTTCCTTAGACGAAAGGCAAGGTTGCCAAATTTCCAACTCGGTCAGCTGCACCTGCTTCATCGTCCAACCAACCTTTAGCCAATGTATGATATCGTCAAGCAAAGTTTCCTCCATCAAATCCCTCTAAAAAAATCTCTACCCCACAAGGTATCAAAGTGAGAGAAATTCCCAAAAGAAAGCAAGAAAACTGAACCCTATTTCTCTCCATCTAAAAAGTTCTAGGCTTAAAGGGACTATCAGAAGGATCCAATTAAGACACCGAGACGTACTTTTGTTAGAGCAAAGTAGAGAGAATAATTTCACAACGATTACATCTAGCTTTCCCACAAAAAGAGACATTCCTATTCTGTGCAAGAATGAAGACGGTGGTAGGAGGTGAGAATGCGATCTTCAGTTAGAAAGGATCAAAGGTGGGAAACATGCTGGGGAGGGGGTGGGATGGGAGAACGCAGGGGCAGGGAGTAGGGGGAAGGGGAAATTTTGAATAGAAATGATAAAAGGAATTCGTTTAGTGGCTAAGCAGGTAATAAAAAAAAAAAAAAGGACACGTAAGCACAAAGTGTGCAGCGTAGGAATAACAAAGGCAAAGTAGCTTTTCTCATAGAAGATTATTTATAAATAAATAAATAAGGGAATAAAACGACTTTCTGATTGCACTCAATTTTCTAGTTCCTCGTGAGGTCGAGGTGAGTAGCTGTACATCCACTCTTTCCTTGTAGTGCCGGCCTTCCATTCCACAATTCTCATAGAAATAACATTTTTCCCGACATGCAACTTGACTACTCGGGCTCTAGCTGATGTGGTTGGGGGTAACTCAGCTTCACGCATTGCCATCTAAACCCTCTGTCATTAATAAACAAATGGGAGTATGGAATGGGTGCAAGGCACTGAAAAATGGCCTTAAAGAGGTGACGACGCAATCCTAGGTCCCCAACAGAGATGCTTGTAGAGGTGTTTGATTTTTGATAACGGTCTGTGCGACAGGGTATAGGTCTTCAAACCAGAGCCCCCGAATGTATCAATCACTACATCTCAAAAATATTGGTCTTGCTGAATCAAATTCCAGGGTAGTTGGGATATCATAGAAACCATTCACAGTAGTTCATCAAAAGCACAGCCATTCAGTTTGACGCCTGGGGGCAACGGTGATCAATCATAATAACCCATGCAGAAGCATCATCTAAGCTCAAATGATAAATTATGAGGTACACAAGAAAGACCTGTCACAAAATAAATAGATATCTTCGATTGAGGGAAGCAGTAAATTCTCACGCCACGTTTGATTGATTAAGCCAATTGTAGAAGAGTTCGAAGCCCAAGTGTGAGTTAACCTCGAACCCTCGAACTCCTTGACTTCTTCCACATACAAGAAATAATAGTAAATAGGACCCGATACTGATTACATTATCAGACGATCAGCTGTGCCCAATTTAAAATTTTCAAATAGCATATCGATCAGGCCTCTGATTATCTCTCGCCATCTTTGTGACACTTTCTAAGAGGCTTTTCATCTTGTTTCTTGCTTGTAGGAACTCCTTTGATAAGGATAACTGGTGAGCCTCCCTTTCTTGATTTTCTGGGTGATCTGGAAAAATGAAACCTGCAAGATAATAACGATGATGATAACAAAAATAATGATACATTTTTTATATACAAACAGACGGCAATAGGAGTTGGGATCAAATAACGTAAGAAACCTTACGCAGCTAGCAAGTGCACTTGCCTCCTTTTAGGGACTTGAGTAAGAACATTAGGTCTGTCTTTACAAACCTCTTCCCTTGTGTCTGTCTGAGAGTTCTGTCCCTGCAAAAGGCAGCCGGAGGATATGGTTCATAGCATGCTAACAATAGTCAAAAGGAAGACACCTTCAATTTTGAGAAATTTTAAAAAGGATGATCCAAAATTATAAGTGATTCCCAGCATGTTGTCCCTGAGGTATAATGATGGAAGCAAACCCTCTAGTAGTGATACATGATGCTCTCATTTCCAGCTTTTCTACCAGAGAGACACTAACTAAAGATGCATGAAACATACTTGTATGCAACTGAACAAGAAAAAAAAAAATATTTGCATGATTTCTTATTATAAAGAAGAAAAGTGAATTCTACAAACAGATGGATAATTCTGCCACATCTAATTTTATAAGCATGTCAAACAGCAAAGAGTCAACTATGTGTGTGTTAGCACGAGTGGGGGAATGTGTGTGGGTGTGGCAGACCTCTCTATCAAAGTCATCTCTCTCTCTCTCTCTCTCTCTCTCTCTCTCTCTCTCAGAGGGAGGGAGAGAGAGGCTGCTGAGTTAAATCTTTAAATAACACAATGAGAGAGGCTACTAATCACATACTGTCCCGCAAAGCATGAGAAGAAAGTTACTTGTCCAATTTTATTTCACACTATAATACTGGAAAAAGATTATGTTATTAGTCACAGAGTCATGCAAAGCATTTTCATACTGAGAAAGTTCAAGAGTGTCAAAAACCAGAACAGTGAGGCAACAATTAAAGTGAGGAGACAGGAATCAGTACAGAGCTCATACTAGATATGATAGACCAACTTTGTTTTGGTCAATAATGGATGTCATCACCCCGTGAGCCAGTGTAGATAAAATAATTGAAAGTTCGCCAATCATTCCACTTCTATCAGTAAATTCATCCAACACAACTACACACTAGCACAAAATAGAGGATCCAACAATAATATACCAATATAATGACCATACGGGCATACAAAAGCCTATGAAAATCTCCAATCCACCACTATAATAGTTATCGTGCCCACACATCAAGTCATTGACACGTCCTCTAAGTTCAACTTGTTTACAATTTAATATGATGAAACAACTTACAAATGATGATCAGAAAAGGATGAAGAAAACAATAAAATGAAAAATGAAAAAAACAAGGTCAAAATGAAAAAAATGATAAGGTGTCACAACAATAAAGAAGATGTATCACCCAAAGAAAAAAAAGCTAGAGGGATCTCTTGTACTTGGAGCAACAAAAGGTATAAAAAGAAAACTGCTGGATCAGGTTTATCTTAAAGAAAACCCAGTTGAAACTAGGCTCTTCAAAAGTTCAACAAAATACCATTGCAGCCTCTTAAAATTAACAATCATTCAAGAAAAAAGTCACCTGGCAAGAAATTGTTTATTACATCCAAACAGTAATCATATGGTTGGCTACATATCACTTGAAAAAGTGCAAAGCAAACTGCAGCTGATATTTGATACACTCGCAAATGATATTTTAACTCTCAAAAATCAAAATTAAACATATTTCAATCATTTCAATGCCGAAGAAACGCATTTCAATGCCTAAGAAGTAGGCAATAACCAAAAATGTTCTCCATGAACGTAAACTCTCTCGACAATGCTTATGCAGTATGCTACCCCACTCACCCTTTTTTTTTTCATTTATTTATTTATTTTTTTTATGATGGGGAACCACCCCATGGTAGAGTCCTTAGGACTCACCCAAGGAACCTAAACCCTCAAGAAGACTAGCACAGGATCCCATCACCATGGCCTCCCACTTAAATCGTAGTTTGATCACGGGGGGAATCGAACCCATGACATGGAGCTCATGCACACAAGTTCGTCCTTACCACTTGGGATACCCACGGGGTGGGTGCTCCCGCTCATCTTTTAAAAATAGGCCAATATCTTATTCACTATGATAGTGATACCATGGAGAGAGAAAAAATCATATTTTCTTCTGATTATTGATCATGGTTTTTCTTTTTCTTTTTCTTTTTCTTTTTTGTGTAAACAAGATTTTATTGATCATGAGAATAGGCAAGAGCCCAAGTATTAGGGACACATACAACAAGTATATGCATGATGAACTTTTAAAAAGTCCAAACCACATTTATCAACACTTCTCAGCCCTTATCTTTGTCAATGTTGAACAGAAAATGATCCATCAAATACAAAAAATCAGAGATAAGCTGACAGTTCATCCATAAGATACATAAACGTCAAAGTGTAATATATAAGCGACTAGCAACTAATTTAAGACTAGGGAGATGACTTTTTTTTTATAAGACTGACTAGGGAGATGACTTATAATTCAAAATAATTTCCAAAGTCCAAACACACTAATGGAATTAAAATGCTTACGTGAAATTTTGACCATCCCATGGAATGTAAATAATGAAACACACAATCATACTAACAAAAAAAATGAAACACCCAATCATATCAGCTCAAGTCTGTCTCTAAACAGGCACCAAATTAAAGAAGTATGCCAATACAAGCTAAAAGAAAAGGCATCTCCAGTTTAGTCCTTTAACAGCCGAACGCAAGACGAATCACAATGAGACTGAAATCAAAACTCCATAAGCAAGCATTACAACCAAATATGAAACTCCAATTCCATAGTGCATTCATGTAACAAATGCAAAATACAGACAACTAAACAATGTGCTTCACCCCTTATCGAAGCCAACACCAACTCTGGATCGTGGAGTTTCAAACTCCATAATATTTTTTTTTGGTCCCTCTTAAAAAAGGCCTAAGTCATTCCTCTCCGTACAACTCCCCCGTGTCTGCATGCATGCACGCAACCCTCACTCCGGCGCCCCTCACCGGACTTGATTTCTTTTCCTCTCTCTAATCCCTTCCCCTCCCTTCCTTCCTCCCTTCTTTCCTCCCTTTCTTCATCTTCTTGCTTAGTATCGATCGCAGAAACTAGGCGCTTTACAGTGGAAGCAAAAACCTTCATCTTCTCGAAGGAAGGTAACAATAGTTTCCGCACCACCGAAAGAAATAGGCAAATGGCTATGTTTCTCCTCATCAACGGGGCGGTAGCTTCATGGGCGGTAAAAATGGTGGTAGAAGCCACCGAGTCTAGGTGGCATGAGAATTTCTTCAGAAAACTATGGTTGGGTAATGGGGTCCTCACATTGCATCTCCTTAGAAACTCTAGAGGTTGTTACCTTCTTCTAGAGGAGTTCAACAATGGCCGGAGAAGAGGCTCATTGATCATCCCTAAAGGTGTTAAGAGCTGCGGCTTATAATCTCAAAAAAAGTGGCGGAACGTAAGGTGGTGCTCACTGAGGGTGCTACAAGTCGAGATGGGAAGTCGGCTTCTTACGCTGCAGTCGTGTCTGGTTCTGCGGCAGAGAGCAACTCTACCATGGCGTCGATGGAAGGAAAGTTTGGTCATTACCCAGCAGACATGGAGAGGCTTTCTGAAAGAGATACAAAGCTAGGTGAAATAGAGCGCGTGTTTTGGGATGTCAGAGCAAAGCTTTCGGGTGTTTTTCAGGAAGTTTCTATTTTGATGAAAAAGGTAGACATGGGTCTAAGTATGGCGATGGGACTAGGTAGACATGGGTCTGACTCTCTTTCGCACGTCTCTAGGAAATTACTTCCTAAAGCGAGAAGAAAGGTCTCTGTAAGGGCAAAGTATAAAGAGAAAGTGCTGGTAGTGGTAAAAGACAATGGACTGGATACAATGACAAGAAATGAGCCGGTCTCCGGTGGGGCCAACGGACCTTTGATCTCCAACCCTCTGAGGGATTTACCCCAGTCACCTCATGGGCAGGATGTGATGACAGGAAATGGGCCGGTCTCGGGTGGGGCCAACAGGCCTTTGATCTCCAGCCCTCTGAGGGATGTATGCCCTCAAAAGACATGGGCCTCGAGCCCACCTTCATGGGCTTCAAGCCCTCGTTCCAAGGACATCCCTCAGCACATCCTCACGGGCCTCAAGCCCACAAGCACTCCCCCATCCCTCGCGTGGATTGGCAACCTGAAATCCCGCAAGACCTCGCATGGATCGCCAGGCCATTCCTGGCCCTTCTACGTCGGGCTTAAGCCCGCAACTTGATTGGGTCATTCAGAAGGTTAATGATATGCGTCACTTCATGGGGATGTCCTACAAAGGTTTTGAGGAACAAATGCAAGCTCTTTTCATCACAATAAGAGTAGGTCAGCCTTCTATCGCCAGATCCGCGGTTAAGAAGGAGAGGGAGCTTAGGAGACTTACTTGCTCCATAAACTATGACACACGGGGTGGTAGCGCGAGCAGGGGACGTCTTAAGGATAGGGTGAATATTGACGATCCATGAAGCCCAAGATTCTTTCATGAAATGTTCATGGCCTGAATGACTCGAACAAATGTCTTAGAGTGAAGAATTTATTAAGGAATTGGAAAGCAGATGTCATCTGTTTGCAGGAGACGAAACTACAGTTAATTGATAGGCACATAATAAGAAGTTTGTAGAATTGCTCATATGCAGGATGGACCACACTCACTTCAAAGGACGCCTTAGGGGGTATCCTGGTGATGTGGTACAAGAGAGTAGGTAATTTTGTTGAGGATTGTGTTGGGGATTTTTCGATAGCTTGCTCTTTCTCAAATGTGGATGATGATTTTGTTTGGGGGTTTGCAAGTGTCTACGGGCCAAATGATGATAGTAGTATAAAACCTCTTTGGGATGAAATAGCTGGCCTATGCAGTTGGTGAGATATTCCGTGGTGTATAGAGGGTGATTTTAATATCACTCGGCTTCCAAGCAAGTGGTCAAGAGTTTCTAGCTTGGGTTCAGCTATGGCTAATTTCTCAACCCTTCCCTTTGAGTTAGACCTGATGGATCCTCCTTTGGCAGGGGGAGATTTCACTTGGTCAAACGGAAGGGTCTAGTCGAGATTGGATAGGTTCGTTTTTTCTTCTTCTTGGGAGACTCACTTCCCCCACATTGTGTCAAAAACATCTCCCTCAGCTCTATTCAGATCATTGCCCTCTTTTGCTAGATTGTGGGGGCCTTTTGGAGGGAAGGAGATACTTTAAGTTTGAGAACATGTTGTTGAAGGCAGATGGGTTCACTGAAAAAGTCAACTTGTGGCGGGCATCTTATCAGTTCAGAGGCATTCCTAGCTTTGTTCTAGCATGAAAGTTTAAAATTTTGAAAAATTATCTAAGAAAATGAAATTTGGAAGTCTTTGGGAACATTAATGATCAGCTGGACAAACTTTTTACGGAGTTGCAACAATTGGATGAAAGAGAGGCTAAAATGGTGTTATCAATTGAGGATAGGGCAAGAAAATTGATTGTAGTCGTTGAGCTGGAAAAAATCACCCTTATGGAGGAGATCTCGTGGAGGCAAAAATCACGGGCTCTTTGGTTGAAGGAAGGGGATAAAAGCACAAATTTTTTTCATAAGGTTGCAAACTCTCACCGAAGGAACAACACCATAGAGGTCCTTCATGAGGAGGGCAAGGTTATATTGGGTCGAGATGCCATTAAGGATCATATTGTCCATTTTTATGATAAGTTTTTGACAGAGCGGTATTCGTGGAGGCCCAAGGTGGACGGTCTAGTTTTTTATACCATCGACCACACAAGCGCATCTTGGTTAGAAAGGCCCTTCGAAGAAGATGAGGTGTTCGACGTGGTAAAAGGCATGAACAAAGATAAAACCCCAAGACCAGATGGCTTTCTTTCAAGCCTGTCAGGGTATCATTTAGGAGGACCTAATGAAGGTCTTCTCTGAATTTCACTTTTATGAAATTTGAGAAAAGCCTTAATGTCACATTTATCGCTCTTTCCCAAGAAGGCGAGGTCAGTGGAAGTGAATGATTTTTGGCCCATAAGTTTGATAAGTGGGGTTTACAAGATCATTTCTAAAGTTTTAGCAAAGCGACTGAGTGAAGTCATGGGGAAGCTCATCTTGAAGTTGCAAAATGCTTTTGTGAAAGGAAGGCAAATACTAGATTCGGTCCTCATCTCCAACGAATGTTTAGAGAGCAAAGTCACATACGGCATTCCAAGTATCTTGTGTAAATTGGATACTGGGATTTCTTGTTATACATCCTTGGTAGGTACGACTTTGGGGAAAGATGGTGCCAATGGATTAAGCATTGTATTACAACTGCCAGATTCTCTATCTTAATCAATGCACTCCCGAAGGCTTCTTCAACAGCTCTCAGGATTTAAGACAAGGGGATCCATTATCGCCACTCCTATTTATTCTCATCATGGATGTATTGAGTAGAATGATGGAAGAGGTGGTGGATAGGGGACTCATCTCGGGTTTCTCAGTGGGTGATTCTTCGCCGATGACACATTGATCTTTTGTGACCCATATCTGGATCAGGTTCGGTCTTTAAGAGGACTTCTTTTTGGTTTTGAAGCTGTCTCTGGCCTCAAAGTGAATTTATCAAATATGGAAGTAGTGCCAGTTGGCATGGTCTATAACTTAAATGAAGTGGCTGTCATCTTGGAATGTAGGGGTTCATCCTTGCCTTTGAGGCATCGTAGGCTACCCTTGGGGGCCCCTCATAAATCCAAGGTAATGTGGGAAGGGATCATCGAGAAAATTAAAGGCAAATTGACGGGTTGGAAGAGAATTTACTTGTCTAAAGGATGGAGAATCCCACTTATTAAGAGTACGTTATCTAATCTCCCAACGTACTTTCTTTCCTTATTTCCTTTGCCTACAAGGGTGGCAAATAGAATGGAAAAGATATTCCGCAATTTCCTTTGGGGAGGTTTAGAATATGCAAAAAAATTCCACTTGGTCAGACGGGACAAAGTATGCACCCTTTGGCCTGCGGTGGTTTGGGATTAAGAAAATTGAGAACTTTCAATAAGGCACTTCTTGGGAAATGGTTATGGCGTTATCTGCATGAGAAAATTTCCCTTTAGAGGAATATTTTGGATGTCAAATATGGGAGCATCTGGGGCGGTTGATGCTCAAAGGAAGTAAGAAGGGCGTATGGCGTGGGAGTTTGGAAACTTATTCGGAATGGTTGGGTTGATTTCCTCAGCAACTGCAAATATGAGATGGGAACAGGCACGCGAATCAGATTTTGGCATGACACTTGGTGTGGGGATGTCGCTTTGAAAAACGTTTTCCCTTCTCTTTATAGGATTGTGTCTGATCAGGGCTCCTCGGTGGCTGAGAATATGTGTAATACTACTGATTCCATTCATTGGTCTATGAGGTTTACTTGCGCTGTTCAGGATTGGGAGGTGGGAAACATCACTGATTTCTATAGCATGTTATATGCACTGAAACAGAAGGTAGGTGGGGAGGACAGATTATTATGGACATGCACAGGGAACAAGAAATTTTCAGTTTGCTCATACTACAAGGCCTTGGCAGCCCACTCCCCTAATACTTTTCCTTGGAAGAGCATCTAGAGGAGTAATGCCCCTCTCAATGTCGCTTTCTTCGGTTGGTTGGCTTCTCATGGCAAAATACTGACTATAAACAAGTTAAGAAAACGCGGTCTAATTATAATGGACTGGTTCTTCTTGTGTAAACATATTAGTGAATCAGCGGATCACCTTCTCCTTCACTGCGAAGTAGTTAAGGTATTATGGGACGAAATCCTCTCGAGACTTGGTATTGCATGGGTTATGCCTAAGTGGGTGATAGATTTATTGTACTGCTGACAAGGTATTAGGGGTAATCGGCAGATTGCCGCTGTTTGGAAGATGATACCGTTATGTATAATGTGATGCACATGGAACGAAAGAAATGGCCGCTGCTTTGAGAATAGGGAACGCTCTCCGGGTGGCTTTAGGGATTTTTTCTTTCATATATTATTACTGTGGGCCCCCTCTATTGTATTGAACGGAATGAGTGTTAATGACTTTTATACTACTATCCGTAGCACATAGTTTGTAATTATGCTCTTTCTTATATACTTCCTGTGTACTCGGATTTTGCCTACTTACGTGGATCAATAAAATCTATTTTTACCTATAAAAAAATAATATTTTACCAAACCTTAAGACTCATCAATGTATCAATTGTAATCCAAGTTGACATCAAAACCAACAGCAAACAAAAAGATGCCAACATGCAATAACAAAAACCACAAAGTTATATTTCGACAGAAAACAGAACATCCCCCAATTCACCAAAACAGAACGCCGTTACAAATGATTGCACGCATCAATACCATGACAGATTACATCGTAGGAACATTTACATACTTTCAATCAAACATACAAGACAGATAACAATTTTCTTACTTGATTCAAAGCCGCTACAGACTCCGAGCTCGAAACCTTGGTTTTCTTCATCACCCCACCAACATTTTCATCATCACTGTTATCATCGTCACGAACACCACTCCCTAATTTCCTCTTCTTCCTACCAAAGCTCCTCACTTTCCCTCTCTTCTCCCTTACCTTCCACATGTTCTTTCTCCTATACACCACCTTGTCACTCTTCCACACCCCGAAACTTGTATCGATCACGGTCACCTCACTTCTCGAATATCCAACTAGCTCTCTCTCCCCCTTATCCTCCTCCACCCTCTCCTCTTCCTCCTCTCCCACATTCCCTTCTTTTGTTTCCTTCGAACTGCTATCGGAATTTAACGACGCCATTCGCGGGCCATTATCGTCTTTCGAGACACAAGCGGGACTCTTCACTTCTTGTTGTTTTTGGTGTTGGAGATGCATATTACTGATGGCTGAGGTGGTTAGAGATTTTGGGATTGCTTGTTTCCTGGGAAGCTTGTTCCCAGAAAGTTTGGAGCTTTTGATGTGGGCATCGCCGTCCATAAAGAATAGCTCGGAGAGGACATTGCTCATGATACTGTACAGTTTTTCTGGCCGTTGATGTCCGCCGTCGTGCCCAGCCCGATTAGCCACTCGTTCGTAGCCGGACGGAGTACAGCCGGAGTTGGAGCGGGTTGACTCGCTAGGGTTTTCGTCGTGGAGAAAGTGGTCAAGGCCAAGGTTGTTGTCAAGATTGTCTTCGTCGGTAGAGGTCAAGAAGCCCTTGTTGGTCCGAAGCCGGTCGAGCCAATTCGTACCGGACTTTCCGGAAGAGGGAACCGAGCAGAGCATTTTCGTTTTCCAGAACGTCGGGAAAGGTGCTTGTGGAATAGGTCAGAATCGAAAAATTCTTCTAACCGCAGCGACTGTTAATTCGGAGAATCGGAGGAGAGCACCTGTAAGTCTGTAAGACTGTAACGCCCGATTTTATTTTTTTGGTTTTATGGGATTTTAACAGTGAGGTGAGCCCGGTCCGTCTACAAAGGTTTTTATTGGTGGGCTGGACCTATTTAGTTCAAGATTTTTTCATTCAGGATCAGATCGAATATTTTGAGAGTGGGGATGGTCTCATTCCATTTGGAACAGTTCAGTCTATCGGTCTATTCAGTCCACCCTTAATTCTTTTTTTTTATTTTAATGATATTTTATTCAATATTTATGTAATTATATTATGATATATTTAATATATATACATATAGTATACTATTATATATATATATAAGTAATACGCTAATACTATTAGTCTATTAGTATATAGTAAATTAATAATAGTTTTTTTTTTTAAGGAACACTTGTATTAATCACCAAAGATTACAACAAGGATGCAATACATGAAGGGACATCCTCAATGTCAATAAGGACATCAGTAACAATGAGTGCATCTTTACAAATGCTTGAGGAAACTGAAGTACCGAAGGCTGAGGATCCAAAAAAATTTGAGAACATCGTCTGCAAGTGGCCCCTTGGTGGTGCTTGATAGCCACACACTACTGAGAGTTAAGGCTTCATCCCGCACGTGCGGGCAACGTGTCACAACCCCCAGGAGATTTGCCCGAGACCACACCTCAGCAAGACCCATGGAAAGTCAGGACAGTCACATGGCTAGTCTGCTTGCATGTCTTGGCTCAAACCATGACACGTAGCGGGCGAGCATGGAGGCTACTAACCGCGCGCAGACCATGTGTGCAGGCTTGCGCGTGCCCTTGAGCGTGCATGCATGCGTGCCCCCACACCACCTAGCAAGGCCAGTGGCGTGCCCCCACAAGCACGCCATCCAGCGCACGGCTCCAGCCCGTGCATTGTAGAGCAGATTAGTGGCATGCCTCGCGGTGTGCCATCCAGCCCATGCCTTTCGGAGCAGATCAGTGGCATGCTCACCAGGCATGCCATCCAGCGCATGGCTCTAGCCCATGCCTTGCAGACTCAACGCCTAGGCCACCAGCCTGGGCCATGCCGTGCATCATCATGGCTTACCTTCAGCAAGCCATGCCCACCATGCCGTGCACCATCATGGCTCACCTTCAGCAAGCCATGCCCATCATGCCGTGCACCACCATGGCTAACCATCAGCAAGCCATGCCGCACCACCTTGGCTCACCATCAGCCAACCATGCGGTGCACCACCATGGCTCACCACCCAGCGAACCATGACCGCACCACTTGACCATGGACCAACCTGACCACCGTGCACCACCTAGCCCACCATGGGCCATGCATGCCACGGCTAGCCTTGGTCCATGGCCATTATCTTGTTATTTGTTTTATTTATTTAATTTGCTTTATTTATTTATTTTCTAGGGACCCATTGGGGGTTTCCAATTTGTTTTTCTTATAAATAGAATCTCCTTAATTTGCTTTAGTATCTTTTGGCAAAACTCATAGAGGGAATACTATTGTTTAAGAAATCATAAACTGGTGCCTTTGCACTTAGGCTTTTTGGGTGCAATTCGTGAATCCCAAAGAGAGAATCACACTTTGCAATTCGTGAATAAGTGTGATTCAAACTATCTTGTTCTTGCAACTTGGTGCAATTCGTGCATCCAAGTTGTGTTTATCAATATATGAGGTTGATTCATTACTTGTGCAATCCGTGAATCAAGTAGTGATTTATCCTTTTATGTGTTTGTTCATTCAAGTTCATTAGTATTTTGCTATTGTTCTTGAGTGTTCTTCATTATTCTTAAGTGTTCTTCATTGTGTTCATGAATATTCTTCATTTTGTTCATGCATGTTCATCATTGTTCTTGAGGTGTTCTTATTGAATTTAGCTCATTCAATCCGTCCAAACCCCAAAATCGCCCCACACAGGTGTTAGTCCACTTTCCATAGTTGTTTGCTCCATCAATCTTGCTCTAGCCGCCCACTCTAATTCCAATTAAGATTCCTATCATTTAGGAATCCTAATTGATCCCTAAAATCACTCCCATAATCAGCCCTTCATATCTCCATCATATCCCAAGATTTTAGGAAGGTCATCTCCAAGATTCTAGGAAGTTTGACTTCCAAGATTTTAGGAAACTTCCTAAAATCCCTCCATCACCACAAATTCGGCCAGCCCTAGTATCTCCACTCCATATCACTCATCTTCAATCCTAACCACCTATCTTACCTTTTCCAAACCCTAAACACATCGTCCAAACCCTAAGCCTAACTTCCAAGTGGCGCCTACACTAGCACACACTTGTGCCGTGCGCCCTCACCCTTGAACCACACAACCCTTCATCTTCCATCACTCCATCCACCCATCTTAGCCTAAACACTTAACCACACCATCCCCAAGTGGTCATATTGACCACCTTTGCACGTGAGCCAAGCAAGAGAAGAACCAAGGTTCGGTCATCACAAGGCCACCATTGGCGTGAAGGACTTGGTGCGTGGGGTCTAGACCGAGGACCCCAACACTAATTGGTGCTTTCATTGAGAGGATTCTTGTTTGGTGATTTTGAGAAGTTCTCACTTCTCCAAGAGGTAAACAACGCGATAACTCAACCTTGTGAATTTGATTGGGAGGTCCACGGAGGACCTCGACATTGTTTACTTTCATTGCTTGTGAATTGTTGAATTGAAGTTTGGGGGTTGAGGTAGAGGACGAAGTTGTGTTCTTGAAGGGATCGACCACCCTAGAAGGTGGAGGATCCAAGGTTGGACATTTGCTTGTGCAAGAGGGGTTGCCCACCCACAAAGGTGGACAACTCAAGGTTGGACTTGTGAGCCCATTGAAGTTGCAAGTTGCTGTCCAAGGATACACCAACCAGAAATTTCAGGTTGCAAGACTAGTTTGCAAGAGTTTCAAGAGGCTAGTTTGCAAACACCATGAGTACAAGCAATCAAGAGGCCGAGTTTATCAAGAATTCCAACCGGGAACTAATTGAGGTACTTGAAGGGGTCAACACTAGAGTCATGGACATCCTAAGTGAGGTCAACACTACTATGGCCGAATTTAGAATGGCTATGAATGCTACCACCCGTGATAGTGAAGAGCATAGAAGAGCTATGGAGACTATGAGAAGAGAAACACATGAGAGCATTGAAAGAATTGAGAGGAGACTTGTAGAAGGCCAAGCCCCACGGCATGAGGATAATGCACAAAGGCGTGATGTTTTTTTGGATGGTGTTGAGACAAGTGTGACTGAGTCTTTGCATGATGCGATGCATGAGCCACCAAGAGTTGAATTGAGAAAAGGTGGGCGTGTTGAGCATAATGATGTTGCCGTGGAAAGATGGATTCATGGTGGAAGCCACCATAGAAGCCCTAGCACTAGAGGAAGACATCATGATGTGAGGTATGAGATGCCTAGATATGATAATGGCCATGAGGCCGAGTATGGGTATGAAGAGGAGAGGCCTTGGGGCCATGAAAACCGTGATGATAGAAGGCCTTTGGACCATGAGAACCGAGATGATAGAAGGCCTCACTACTATGACCAAAATGGAGGCAACCATGGAAGAAGGTTTGATGATGGAAGGCATGATGAGAGAAGGGGAAACCGGACTTATGACCGGGGACCCAAGAGACCACAAGTGGACTTCCCTAAGTTCAATGGGGGGGATCCATATGAGTGGTTGGATAAAGTGGACCACTATTTCCGTGTCTATGATGTTCCAAGGAGAGAAAGAGTGTCAACGGCTTGTTTCTACTTGGAAGGAAAAGCTAGCAAGTGGTGGAGGTGGATAAGAGATCAATATGAGAAGGATGAAAAGAGGTTGGGTTGGATGGCTTTTGAAAAAGAATTCCTCATGCAATTTGGGCCATCCCCTACCATTAACCACCATGGCCAACTTGCCAAGTTGAGGCAAGAAGGCAAAGTGCATAGTTACATTGAAGAGTTTAGGCAACTACAAACTCTTATGAGAGGGTGGTCCGATGAGGCCCTTGTGGGCACGTTTGTGGATGGGTTAAAGTCTTGGATAGCCAAGGAAATTAAGTTGAAGCAACCCTCTAAGATTCAAGAAGCTATGAGGATGGCGGAGATCCTAGAAGAGAGCACTAATATGGGGAAACGCCAATCTAAGGAAATGGGGAGTAAGGTTACAATACCCTTGCAAACTAATGTTCCTTGGAAAGGCAAGGAGGAAATAGGGAGTGCTTCTAAATCTAAGCCACTTGAAGTGAAGAAGCTTTCAAGAGAATAGATCGAAGATAGAATAAAAAATGGCCTTTGTTTTAAGTGTGGAGAAAAATGGGGCATAGGGCACAAATGTAGATCGGGACAAGTGTATATGTTGGTTGATGAGAGAAGCGAGGAAGAGGATGATGGTTATTTTGTGGAATCCTCTAGCCAAGAGAACAACCAAGAAGAGACCATAGTGAACAAAAATTATGAGGAGGCCGAATTGTCCCTTAATGCCTTGATGGGGAACCAAAAACACACCTCTATGAGGGTAATGGCATGGATAGGAACAATTGAAGTCCTTTGTTGGTAGATAGTGGCTCCAACACAACTTCATCAACTCCACCTTGTTGCCAAGGTGGGTTGAATCCGATTGCTATAGAGCCATTTGAGGTAAAGATGGCTAGTGGGGACAAGATGAAATGTGAAGGGCTAGTGAAAGAAGTAAAAATGAATGTGCAAGGAGTGAGAGTTGTGGCGGATTTACATATACTTCCTTTGGTAGAGCTTGATGTTGTATTGGGCAATCCATGGCTCAAGGGCCTTGGAATGGTAGTGCTTGTGTAACAGCCCGCTAAAATTATCAGTTTTGGATTCTTTCCCGACAGCAATCACATCTCTCTCGTCTTAACCCTCTATCTTTAGTTATTTATGTTTAACATAGTTGATTTGGTTGGCTGTAGACTGTGTAGTTAGTGTTTGTGGAGTTCGCTGCGTAGTTGTGAAACGAAGTGTGGTTGTGAAGTGTTAGGCTTGATTTTGTAGTTTTGTGGACTGTGCTGTGAAGTATAGGCGTGAGATGGATGCCGTAGATGTGATACGGCGGGTTGTGTGAAGAGAATACGCGTGTAGCGTATTCTGTGTAATGCAGCGACGCGCCGCGCGACATGCGCTGTAGTGATGTGGGTCGTAGAAGGAAGGGAGTACGCATGTAGTGTACTCCGTGTGGTATGGCGATGCATCGTGTGATGTGCATCGTGTTGATGAGTGTTGTAGCGAAGGAAGTACGCGTAGCGCGTACTCCGTGTCGCGTAGCGATGCACCGTGAGACGTGTATCGCAGTGATGGGTTTTGTAGTGTGAATGGAAGAGAGTTCACGTGAGTGTACTCTGTACTAAGTCGTGATACACCGGATGGCGTGTCACGAAGGGTTGAATGGCGTAGCAGAGAAGTGTGGAGCGTATGGTGTAATGTTGGGAAACTGTATGACAGTGTCCCGAAGCAGTGATGATGGTATAGTATTTAACTTAGGTTAATACTTGTACTTTTGGAGTTGTATCTCAAGTATTCTTTTGATCACAACCATTTTAGACTAGTGTGGTGATCACGGCTTTTTAGTATGCCTTTATGTATGAAATATGTTTCAAGTATTTGGGATATTTTTGGTTTGGTGCATAGTTTTGCTAAAGAGAAAAATTATCCGCTGCGAATATTGCATAATGCTAGATGCATGTTAGGAACATTGCATCTTATCTGTCATGAACGGGGGCAGGTAACCTTGTGTTGCATGTCTCGACGCTTCAAATGTCCGTTTAATCGCAAGCGGAATTTGGGGGCGTCACAGCTTGACTACGACAAAAGGACCATGGAATTCAAGCTAGAGTCCAAGAAGAATGTATGGGTAACTTTAGCACCCAAGGAGGCCAAGTCGAGTGAGGTCTCAATGTTAGAAAAGTTGGGTAAAGGAGGGGCACATTGTTTTGCCATGGGGATGGCTAAGGAAGAGAGTGAGGAGAGGGCATGGGCATTTCCAAATTTGATCCTTGAGGGCAAGGATGTGCTTGAAGGGAGGGGGAATGTCACAACCCCCAGGAGATTTGTCCGAGACCACACCTCAGCACGACCCATGGAGGGTCAGGACAGTCACATGGCTAGTCTGCTTGCATGCCTTGGCTCAAACCATGACACGCAGCGGGCGAGCATGGAGGCTATTAACCGCGCGCAGACCATGCGTGCAGGCTTGTGCGTGCCCTTGAGCGTGCATCTGCGCGCATGCATGCGTGCCCCCACACCACCTAGCAAGGCCAGTGGTGTGCCCCCACAGGCACGCCATCTAGCGCACGGCTCCAGCCCGTACCTTGCAGAGCAGGTTAGTGGCACGCCTCGCGGCGTACCATCTAGCGCATGGCTCCAGCCCATGCCTTGCAGACTCAGCGCCTAGGCCACCAGCCTGGGCCATGCTGTGCACCATCATGGCTTACCTTCAGCAAGCCATGCCCACCATGCCGTGCACCATCATGGCTCACCTTCAGCAAGCCATGCCCATCATGCCGTGCACCACCATGGCTAACCATCAGCAAGCCATGCCGCACCACCCTAGCTCACCATTAGCCAACCATGTCGCGCATCACCATGGCTCACCACCTAGCGAGCCATTACCGCACCACCTGACCATGGACCAACCTGACCACCGTGCACCACCTAGCCCACCATGGGCCATGCATGCCACGGCTAGCCTTGGTCCATGGCCATTATCTTGTTATTTATTTTATTTATTTAATTTGCTTTATTTATTTATTTTCTAGGGACCCATTGGGGGTTTCCAATTTGTTTTTCTTATAAATAGGACCTACTTCATTTGATTTAGTATCTTTTGGCAAAACTCCTAGAGGGAAGACTATTGTTTGAGAGATCATAAACTGGTGCCTTTGCACTTAGGCTTTTTGGGTGCAATTCGTGAATCCCAAAGAGAGAATCACACTTTGCAATTCGTGAATAAGTGTGATTCAATCTATCTTGTTCTTGCAACTTGGTGCAATTCGTGAATCCAAGTTGTGTTTATCAATACATGAGGTTGATTCATTACTTGTGCAATCCGTGAATCAAGTAGTGATTTATCCTTTTATGTGTTTGTTCATTCAAGTTCATTAGTATTTTGCTATTATTCTTGAGTGTTCTTCATTATTCTTGAGTGTTCTTCATTGTGTTCATGCATATTCTTCATTTTGTTCATGCATGTTCATCCTTGTTCTTGAGGTGTTCTTATTGAATTTAGCTCATTCAATCCGTCCAAACCCCAAAATTGCCCCACACGTGTTAGTCCACTTTCCATAGTTGTTTGCTCCATCAATCTTGCCCTAGCCGCCCACTCTAATTCCAATTAAGATTCTTATCATTTAGGAATCCTAATTGATCCCTAAAATCACTCCCATAATCAGCCCTTCATATCTCCATCATATCCCAAGATTTTAGGAAGGTCATCTCCAAGATTCTAGGAAGTTTGACTTTCAAGATTTTAGGAAACTTCCTAAAATCCCTCCATCACCACAAATTTGGCCAGCCCTAGTATCTCCACTCCATATCACTCATCTTCAATCCTAGCCACCCATCTTACCTTTTCCAAACCCTAAACACATCGTCCAAACCCTAAGCCTAACTTCCAAGTGGCGCCTACACTAGCACACACTTGTGCCGTGCGCCCTCACCCTTGAACCACACAACCCTTCATCTTCCATCACTCCATCCACCCATCTTAGCCTAAACACTTCACCCCACCATCCCCAAGTGGTCATATTGACAACCTTTGCACGTGAGCCAAGCAAGAGAGGAACCAAGGTTCGGCCATCACAAGGCCACCATTGGCGTGGAGGACTTGGTGCGTGGGGTCTAGACTGAGGACCCCAACACAACGCCCCACTTTGTTTGGCACAACGTTCAGTGGGATTGTAGATCGGCAGCTGACCAACATCCTGGAGGGGTGCGTGTTGACGATCGGCGACTGGACAGTCCGGAGCGGCATTCCTCCCTTATTGGCCTGAAAAAAAAAAAATAAACAAAAATAAACAAAACCACTAATAGAGAAAGGGAGGAGAGCAGGAGTCGAAGCTCCCCCCCCTTCCCCCCGGGTCTCGCGGCTCTGGGGTCAAGGAAGATTAGAGAGGAGGGAATGGATTTACAGAGAGAAGGTAACCGACAAACAGATCTTCTCTATAGAATTGAGAGTTTTAGACTATATAATAAACTAATAGTATTAATAGTAGACTAATAGTATATCTATATATTAGTATTAGTTATCCTGTTATAGTGATTTAGTATATTATAATTTCTATATTATAATTTATACTATAACTCTTATAATATGTTAATATATTAATATATACTAGTACTATATATTATAATTACACTTAAAGAATATAATAATACATTCATACTAAATATATATAGTTATATTGATTTAGTTATAACTATATTAGTATAAGTATTAGTATTACTTATAGTATTTAATATAACTATATAATCTATATTAGATAACTATAGTATATTATAATATTAGACTATTAGTGTTTTTTTTTTAACACCATATTAGATGTTGCACCTAAACTTTGACTCAAACTAGTGAACCAAAAATTTAATGCAGTTTTACTGCAAGTATACAGGTGTTGTAGTACCTAACAGGGTCGAATCCACATGGATTGACTTATGTGATGAATAAAATAAACTCAAAGAACGAAAATAAATTACTAAAATGAACGTGCAATCAAGTAGACAAGAAAATTACCGAGATGAAGATTTTTAACGTAATAAAATAAAACTAAAATGATAAAATAAATTGATATAGAGAATGATTAAAGTTTCGAGGATCCATCTAATAACTTAAAATATTGTTTCCGATCGACTTACATCAATTAAATTAGAATAATGATTCTGTTTAATTGGAAGATTTAATATTTAAGATCAAGAAAAATAGTCACGAATGATTAAGCATGAACAATTGATAATTATAACATTTACAAACTCATTTGAATATTACAAAGTTTTTTTTTCAAGCATTCACTGTATTCAGAAATCACAATGAATCAAGATAAATATATAGATAATCAAAATATCTAATAATAAAATCCTTCGATTGATCAAGCTCACAAAATAAGCTCACAAAATATATTTTACGTTGATCCGAAAACAACGTTTAAATCATTAAACTTCACCTCTAACCTTAGTACGAGAATTTAGCCAACCATGTTCAATACAAGAGTTATGAAAATCACAAAAATATTCTCGATAAAATAACTAAAATAAAGCAAACAAATTAACACTGGAAAACAACTATAGGAGAGCAAAAAAAATGGAGAGAAAATGAAGCTTGAAAGATCTCTACCATAAACTCTCCATTCGGTCTTCGTTTAAGACAAAAAAAGAATACAAGCCCCCGTACGAGAAACTGACTCCCCTTCGCCGTTCACGTTTCTTTGTTTTTCTTTTTACGTTCCTTAAAACTAGCTCCTCCCTTCTCCTTTTGCGTGTGTGTCTGAGCCCAAACATATTCCTCACTCCGTTTATTTCCTTCGGTTCAAATCCACCTAAAAACCAAAACTGAATGCTCTGTTTCTAGGTAGAAAAACAGGGGCTTTAAATGGCTAGAATCCGTGAAGTGTACGCATGTTGCTGGGCATAGTGATGGAATAAGATAGCGTGAGGTTGAAGGAAGAAGATATGCAAGTGACGGGGTGGCTTGAAGCTGGTTATGGTGTCGAAAGGCAGAGACAAGAAATGGAGTGGTGCGAGATGGATGCACTAGAACGTGGTGGCTTCACAGATGAGCAGTCCAACGTGGTTGTGAATTGCCGTGAGTGGGGCTTATCATATTCATGGTGCGAAGCAGACGTGAGAGGTGATTTGGGTACTTCAGTTCATGCTTAGTGGAAAGCAGCGAGCTCACTTAGGAAATGGCAAACAAAGTTTGGGTGGCATGAAAAACTCAACGATCACTTTGCCATGAGAAACCAAAGATTATTGCTTCCAACATAAATGAGATAAACCTACTCTTACGACTTTCAGCCCCCTCATATGACTTTAGTAGCGTTCTTTCTCTGTTTCAGCTCTCCTGCTCACTAAACATCAGCCTCTTTTTATTTTCCTTTTTCCGTAAACCCCAAACGTAAGTCCCTCCCGAACGTCTGTTCTCCTCTTTACGTAAAAACCTCCCTTTTCAACGTGCCTCTGTGATTTCCTTTTGAACCGTAAGGAGTCCCATGTTCTTCTCAAGACCGCTTGCGTCCATGGACAACCAAAGCAAGAAAGTCACTACTGAAAGTTCTTTAACATTCAAAGTCCACAAAAGCCAGCACTCACCAACTTTCTTTTTATTGTTTTCCATTTCCTGTGCTGCTCTCTTCGTGAATCACTCCTCTAATCTCTCAAATTCCTGCTATGTGACACCCCTAAGTTCATCTTCAGCACATGAAGAGGTTAGCCTTTTCATTTCTTGTTGCAAAAATCCACTGCATGATGGTTGAATTGTTGTTGCCGTATACTTGTGCTTCCCAAATCCATGTCCTTCCATAAAATAATGAATGGGACCCACTGAACCATGTGTATGTGTTTTTCTTTTGGTTTCTTGTCGAAAATAAAGCCAATCATGTGCTAAAATTGCATGTATTTTATCTAAAGATAGTCTGAAATTATAAAATCAAAGGAGGAATAAAAATAAGAAAAAGAAACAACACAAAAAAAAAATAGAAAACCAAAAAAATAAATTAAAAAGTAAAAATATAATATCAAAGAAAAACATTACTCATGTGAAGAGATATCGCTCAATTAAATCAGAGGTTATAACTTTAAGTATAAACCATGATATTAATCAATTTAAATCACAACTCAAATTTATACCCATTAACCATTTTTTCATTTAAAACCAATAATAATATCACGAAGAAATTAAAATACATTGGTTTTAAATATATAAAATATGCAATATTTCAACTCAATCACACCCCCCAACTAGCTTTTTGCTAATCATTGAGCAAAATAGTAAAACTTAATTGAGATGAACATTGCATAAAGCTCAAAATTCAAACAAAAGCAATCAAATATAATTCTGAATTCTCACAAAAAAATTGATTCGTGACTACTCAACACCAGGAGTTGTATTGACAAAGAAAGTCTCAACAATTATTCACATAGAATTGGGACAAATGTCTTAGAACTTGGATGTGTGTGTGGCTGAACCTCTATGTGTTCCTCATTAATAAGCATGATTTATCATAGGATTTTTTAACCTTAAGATTAATCATTATTGATTCTAACTACCTCAAAATCTAAGGGATTATTAGTTTTCACGCCAACTATGTTTAAAGGTTGAACAATCGACACCAAAGTTTTGGGTAATTGTTTCTAGCCCTTTATCTAGGAAAAATTACACGCTTTCATCTTCTTTTTCTTTTTATTTCTTTCTTTTTTATTTTTATTTTTCATATAAGGCTCGGTAGTCCTGCAGTTTATTTCTCCTGTTTTAAATCGATGAACATTAATGAGGAACACTGCAAGTGTAAGCATGTACAAAATATTCTTTCAAAACTTGCTCTTCCTTCTATATAAATTATACTAATTCTCATCTCAATGAATATTGCATCCCGGTGTTTCAAGTCACTTTTCAACAAAATATGATGTATCATAAGTTATGCTCTATGCTTAGAGTTGAAAATAAATCTTCACAAAATAATTCCGCTCAACTACTCCACCAAGATGCTCAAATCTTACAAAAATGCCAGAAGGAGTGTGTGATAATCATTTATGTTTCAATGCACATCACAACAATTTTTTTTTTTGTACTAACACATTTTCAACAGAAAACTCTCGCCCCAACCACATTTTCTGTCAAAGTTAGAAGACACAAAAAGCAAAAGAAAGAAAAACAAAACAAACAAATACGGTATATACAATGAGGAATTATAAATTAATCTGATAAGTAGGATCCTCCAGAGTAGTGGACTCAACTTCTGAAGTAAAATCACCCAAAAATGGTTTCAACATTTGTCCATTAATTTTAAAAACATTATCATTCTCTGGATTTTCTATCTCAAAGCCCTAAAAGGATAAATAGTTTTTACATCAAAGAGACCGATCCATTGGGATCGAAGCTTGCCACGAAACAAATGGAGTCTTGAATTATACAACAAAACTTTTTGGGAAGGCTCAAAAGCCTTTCGAAAAATATTTTTATCATGAAAATTTTTCATTCTCTCCTTGGATACACGAGAGTTTTCGTAAGTTTCATTCCTAATTTCCTCTAATTTATTAAGATGAAACTTATGAAGAGAGTAAGCTTTATCCACATCAAAATTAAATTGCTTAATTTTCCAATAAGCTTTGTGTTCCAATTCCACAGGCAAGTGATACGCCTTTTCAAAAATGAGATATGGGGACAGACCAATCGGGATTTTAAAAGTAGTATGATATGCCCAAAGTGCGTCGGTTAGTCGTAATAACCAATCTTTGCGACTTGGGTTAACCGTCTTTTCTAAAACCTTTTTGATCTCCCGATTAGATACCTCAACTTGGCCACTTGTTTGTGGATGATAAGGGGTAGCAACCTTATGAGTAATACCATATTTTCGCATTAAGGTCTCGAAAGACTTATTGCAAAAATGTTTACTCCCATTACTGATAATGGCTCGAGGTGTTCCAAACCTTGATAAAATATTTTCTTTCAAATATTTCAGTACAACTTTGTGATCATTGTTCTTGCATGGAACAACCCCAATCAATTTGGACACATAATCCACAGCTACCAAAATGTAAAGATTGCCAAAAGAAACTAGGAAGGGTCTCATGAAATCGATGCCCCAACAATCAAATATTTCAACAACCAAAATTGGATTTAATAGCATCATATTTCGGCGGGTAATCCCTCACAATTTTTGACAACGCTCACAAGTTTTACAAAATTCATGGGTGTCCTTGAAAATGATAGGCCAATAGAAACCACATTGCAAAATTTTAAAAGTAGTTTTCTTTCCAGAAAAATGGCCACCACATGCTCCAGAATGACAAAAAGAAATCACACTTTGAAATACGCTATTGGGCACACATCGTCTAATTATTTGATTATGAAAATATTTAAACAAACATGGATCATCTCAAAAGAATTTTTTTACCTCGACAAAAAATTTCCTCTTATTTTGTTGAGTCCAAATGTGAGAAATTTCATCTGTAGAAAGAAAATTAGCAATGTCAGCATACCAAGGCAATTGAGATATACCAAAAAGTTGCTCATATGAAAATGTGTCTCTAATAGGAACTGTCTGTATAGAATCTGAAAGAACAAGTCTAGACAGATAATCAGCAACAACATTCTCAACTCGTTTTTTATCTTTAATTATCAAATCAAATTCTTGCAGTAAAAGAATCCATCAAAGCAACCTCGGCTTTGCATCTTTTTTCACTAAAAGGTATTTCAATGAGCATGATCAGTAAAAATGACAATTTGAGACCCAATCAAATAAGAGCGAAATTTGTCAAGTGCAAAAATTACTCCAAGTAGCTCTTTTTCAGTTGTTGAATAATTCATTTGAGCACTATTTAAAGTTCTACTTGCATAATAAATAACAAGGCTTTTTATCCTTGCGTTGGCCCAACACAACTCTAACATCATAATCACTAGCGTTCAACATAATCTCAAATGGTAAATTCCAATCAGGTGATCGCATAATTGGGGCTGAAATCAACATACCTTTTAGTTTTGTAAAATCTAACTCACAATCATCAATCCACACAAAATAATTTTCCTTTGACAATAAATTGCACAAAGTTCTAGAAATTGTGCTGAAGTCTTTAATGAACTTCCTGTAAAAACATGCATGACCTAGAAAAGATCTGATATCCCTGATGTTCTTTGGGATGGGAAACTTAGAAATTAATTCAATCTTGGCCTTGTCCATTTCAATGCCTTGAGAAGAAACAATATGACCAAGGACAATACCTTGAGTGACCATAAAATGACACTTTTCCCAGTTTAAAATCAGATTATTTTCTTTGCATCTAATCATCACTCTTTCCAAATGAGTCAAACATTCATTAAATAAATCGCCAAAAATAGAAAAATCATCCATGAATATTTCAACGAAATTCTCTACCATGTCATTGAATATGCTCATCATGCATCTTTGAAATGTAGCAGGAGTATTACAAAGTTCGAATGGCATCCTTCGATATGCAAAGGTACCAAATGGACATGTAAAAGTGGTCTTTTCTTGATCCGCAAGAGCAATCTCAATTTAGTTGTATCCAGAATAACCATCTAGAAAGCAATAAAATTTATGGCTCGCTACACATTCTATGATTTGATCCATGAATGGTAGGGAAAAATGATCCTTCCTGGTGACAGAATTTAGTTTTTTGTAGTCAATGTACATATGACAACCAGTAGTAACTCTAGTTGTGATCAATTCATTATCAGCATTCTTAACTACAGTCACACCAGATTTCTTGGATACCACCTGCGTAGGACTAACCCATTTGCAGTAAAAAACAAGGTAAATGATCCCTACATCCAGAAGTTTTAATACCTTTGCTCTGACAACCTCTTTCATGTTGGAGTTTAGTTTACGCTGCATCTCTCTAGAGGGCTTGGCATTGTCTTCTAGATATATCCTGTGAGTACAAATCAAAGGACTAATACCTTTGATATCAGCTATTATCCATCCTATTGCCTCTTTGTGTTCAATGAGAACACCAATTAATTTTCTCTCCTAAATTTCATCCAGTTTTGATGAGATAACCACTAGTATTGTCTCTGCTTGGCCTAAAACTGCATATTTGAGATCAATAGGTAGAGGTTTCAAGTCGAGTTTTGGTATTTGCACACTTGAGGGGAGGGACACGACATCATGAGGTGACAATTCCTCAAAACGTGTTCTCCATTTATCAGTGTCCATTATAAGAGTAGATTCTAGCAAAACATTCATAGATGCAAGCACAGAATCATCATCAAAATTTTTACCATGAACCAAACAAGCCTCAAGAGGGTCAGAAAGAAGTGACAAATCAAATTTATTTTGAACAAGAGTTTGGATCAAATTTACTTCATGCACATCATCATCATCGCCAGGTTATTTACAAATATTGAGAATATTCAACTCTAAAGTCATGTTGCCAAAAAAAAATTATCATTACACCACTCCTACAATTTACTAAAGCATTCGAGGTCTCAAGAAATGACCTACCCAAAATTATAGGAATTTGAGTGCAAACATCAAAGACAGGTTTTGTGTCCAAAACAATGAAATCCACTGGGAAATAAAATTTGCTTACTTGTATTAACACATCCTCAATTATCCCTCTCGATATTTTAATTGAACGGTCAGCAAGTTGGAGTGTTACCTTGGTGGGTTTAAGTTCACAAGACCCAACTACTCATATACCGAGTAGGGTAAGAGGTTAACACTAGCTCCAAGGTCAAGTAAAGCTTTTTCAATGTTAAAATTTCCAGTCACGCAGGAAATTGTTGGACAACTCGGGTCTTTGTACTTTGGAGGAGAATTGTTCTGAAGGATGGTGCTTACCTGCTCAGTGAGGAAAGCCTTATTTTGCACTTTCATCGTACGCTTCACTGTACATGGATCTGTCAAAAATTTAGCGTACGATGGAATCTGTTTAATTGCATCCAACAGAGAAATGTTAATTTTTACTTGTTTGAAAATTTTAAGAATATCAGCATTTTTAACCAACTTGTGAGAATGTTGCAACCTTTGGGGAAATGGGGCAGGTATTGGGGCTTTCATAGGCATATCTAGCTTGACCTTGTCAAGTTCACCATCACTCTTGGAATTTAAAGAATTGTTGGTCTCATTAACATTCGTTGAAATACTCTTATCAATTTTTTTTCCATTGCGTAGAGTGGTGATGGATTGGCATGTTCAAATTTTGAATAAGAAGAATTAGAATTTCTTATCTCAAATTTCCCTTTGGAATTCGGCTGAGCTTGAGCGAGAACCTTAACCCTTTTCTTGAGCGTGAATGTGGAGGTCAAGTCGCTAATGGAACTTCTCATCTCAGTAATGGCTTGCATTGTCTGAGTGTTAATATTGGCTTGCCCCTACATAAAAGTTTCTAATGTCTCCTCAAGGGTTTTCTTATGTGGAGGCACACAAGGAGTAGAAAAAGAAGGCCCTTGAGGATTTTGATTTGAATTTGACTTGTTCCTCCAACTAAAGTTGGGATGATTTCTCCATTCAGGATTATATGTTTCGAATAAGGGGAAGAAAATGGTCTTCTATAAAAATTCATGGCATTTGTTTGTTCGTACAACACCTCTATAAAAGCAGGGATTGTTGGACAATCCTGAGTTAGGTGTTCACTCATCTCACATATACCACAATTCTCTTCTTCTTTTTCAATGGCCTTAACCGAATTTACCTTCCTAAGTTCCATGGCCTCGACTTTTCTTGTCAAAATTGTTATCATAGCATTCACATCATCATTTTCTTTAAGGACATACATACCCTTTTGAGACATGGCATTGAGTTTGGGTTTATTTGACTGATCAGAACGATCTGTGTTGTCCAAGATTGGACATTTTCAGCCAATTGGTCAAAATAGTCCCAAGCATCATCAGGATCTTTATTAAAAAATTCACCATTACAAATCATTTCTACAAATTGACGCATTTGAGATGTTAAACGTTCATAGAAAAAACTAATGGTGTGCCAAGTCTCGCCATGATGTGGGCAAGTTAGCAATAATTCTTTAAAACGCTCCCAATACTGAAAAAATGTTTTATTTTCTTTTTGAGAAAAATTCAAAATGTTTCTACGAAGAGTGTTGGTCCTGTGAGTTGGAAAAAACTTTTTAAAAAATTCTCTTTGCATTTCTTGCCATGTGCCAATAGATCTTGGTTTCAAGAAATTCAGCCAATTTTTAGCTTTTTCTTTCAAAGAGAATGGAAACAATTTTAATCTAACAACATCATCATTGACAGTTTGGTTTTGCAAAGTTCCACAAACCTCTTCAAATTCTTTCAGATGCGAATAAGGACTTTCTGAGTCTAAGCCATGAAACTTGGAAAGTAATTGAATTACTCCCGGTTTTAAATCAAAATTCCCCATATTCGTAGGAAAAATCATGCAAGATGGAGTACTTGTCCTTGTTGGCTGTAAATACTCTCACAAAGTTCTCATTGGTGGATTATTTTGTGCTTCCTCATTTTCGAGTTCGTCATGAATACTATGATTGTCAACCATGGTGTTAGAATGAGAATTTTTGGAATCACCAGACAACCTATCAACCAATTCTTTTAAACACAATTTATTTTTTTCTCAATCTACCAGTTTGATCACGTTGCCACGAGATCATTCATCATAGAGGCTCAAGCACATTCAAAAATTAAAAGGTATGGACAGGTCTCAAAATTAATTAATGCATGCACCACCTAAAGTTTTCTATTCTAAAAACTAAATGCAAAACAAGCAAGAAAGTAAAATAAAAAAAAATTGGAACCAGATTACCAAATGATATGAATATGAAGGCAATGTTACTTGATCCATTTCCCGTCAAAATAACAAAAATCGTACCTGAAAAATAGAATATGAGAAAATTAGCAAAAGATTACTAAAATATTTTTTTTTCTTTTCTTTAAAAACACATATAATCACACGTTGCAATTCCCAGCAACGGTGCCAAAAACTTGTTGCGCCTAAACTTTGACTCAAATTAATGAACCAAAAATTTAGTGCAGTTTTACCTGCAAGTATATAGGTGTTGTAGTACCTAACATGGTCGAATCCACAGGGATTGACTTATGTGATGAATAAAATAAACTCAAAGAACGAAAATAAATTACTAAAATAAACGTGCAATCAAGTAGACAAGAAAATTACTGAGATGAAGACTTTTAACGTAACAAAATAAAACTAAAATGGTAAAATAAATTGATATGGAGAATGACTAAGATTTCGAGGATCCGTCTAATAATTTAAAATATTGTTTCCGATCGACTTATTTCAATTAAACTAGAATAATGATTCTTTTTAATTGGAAGATTTAACATTTAAGATCAAGAAACATAGTCACGAATGATTAAGCATGAACGATTGATGATTATAACCTTTACAAACTCATTTGAATATCACATGGATTTTTTTCAAGCATTCACTATATTCAGAAATCTCAATGAATCAAGATAAATATATAGATAATCAAAATATTCAATAATAAAATCCTTCAATCGATCAAGCCCACAAAATAAATTTTACATTGATTCTAACCCTAGTACGAGAATTTAGCCAACCATGTTCAATACAAGAGTTATGAAAATCACAAAAATATTCTCCATAAAATAACTAAAATAAAGCAAACAAATTAACACTGGAAAACAACTATAGGAGAGCAAAAAAAATGGAGAGAAAATGAAGCCGAAGATCTCTTCTAAACTCTCCTTCGGTCTTCCTTTAGACAAAAAAAGAATACAAGCCCCCGTACAGAAACCGACTCCCTTCGCGTTCACGTTTCCTTTTTTTTTCTTTTCTTTCTTTTCGTTTACGTTCCTTAAAACCAGCTCCTCCCTTCTCCTTTAGTGAAGTGAGCCCAAAAATATGTCTGAGCCCAAAAATATTCCTCACTTCGTTTATTTCCTTCGGTTCAAATCCACCTAAAAACCAAAACTGAATGCTATGTTTCAGGGTAGAAAAATAGGGGCTTTAAATGGCTAGAATCAGTTAAGTGTACGCATGTTGCCGGGCATAGTGATGGAATAAGACGGCGTGAGGTTGAAGGAAGAAGATATGCATGTGACTGGGTGGCTTGAAGCTGGTTATGGTGTCGAAAGGCAGAGGCAAGAAACGGAGTGGTGTAGGATGGATGCGCTGGAATGTGGGGGCTTCACGGGTGAGCAGTCCAACGTGGTTGTGAACTATCATGAGTGGGGCTTATCATATTCATGGTGCAAAGCAAATGTGAGAGGTGATCTGGGTACTTCGGTTCATGCTTAGTGGAAAGCAGCGAGTTCACCGAGGAAATGGCAAACGAAGTTTGGGTAGCATGAAAAACTCAACGATCACTTTGCCGTGAGAAACTAAAGATTATTGCTTCCGACATAAATGAGATAAACCTACTCTAACGACTTTCAGCCCCCTTCTATGATTTTAGCATCATTCTTTCTCTGTTTTAGCTCTCATGCGCACTAAACATCAGCCTCTTTTTATTTTCCTTTTTCCGTAAACCCCAAACGTAAGTCCCTCCTGAACGTCTGTTCTCCTCTTTAAGTAAAAACCTCCCTTTTCAACGTGCCTCCGTAATTTTCCTTTTGAACTGTAAGGAGTCCCATGTTCTTCTCAAGATCGCATGCGTCCATGAACAACCAAAGCAAGAAAGTCACCATCGAAAGTTTTTTAACGTTCAAAGTCTACAAAAGCCAGCGCTCACCAACTTTCTTTTTGTTGTTTTCCATTTCCTGTGCTGCCCTCTCCATGAATCACTTCTCTAATCTCTCAAATTCCTGCTACATGACACCCCTAAGTTCATCTTTAGCACATGAAGAGGTTAGCCTTTTCATTTCTTGTTGCAAAATCCACTGCATGATGGTTGAATTGCTATTGCCGTATACTTGTGCTTCCCAAATCCATGTCCTTCCATAAAATAATGAATGGGTTCCACTGAACCATGTGCATGTGTTTTTCTTTTGGTTTATTGTCCAAAATCAAGCCGATCATGTGCTAAAATTGCATGTATTTTATCTAAAGATAGTCTGAAATTTGAAAATCAAAGGAAGAATAAAAATAAGGAAAAGAAACAACACACCAAAAAAAATAGAAAACCAAAAAAATAAATTAAAAAGTAAAAATATAATATCAAAGAAAAACATTGCTCATGTGAAGAAATATTGCTTAATTAAATCAGAAGTTATAACTTTAAGTATAAACCATGATATTAATCAATTTAAATAAAAACTCAAATTTATACCTATTAACCATTTTTCATCTAAAACCAATAATAATGTCACGAAGCAATTAAAATATATTGGTTTTAAATATATAAAATATGCAATATTTTAGTTCAATCATTAGACTATTAGTATTAGTATAAATATTGGTATTAGTATATAATTATAATTATTATTATTAGTTAAAAATAATATAATTAATTTATAAAATTATTTATATAAATAATATATATAAATTATATCTTATTTTTATTTTTCATTCGGTCCAGTCTGGTCCAGGGTGAAAAACCCTTGGATCGAGACTGGACCAAATGAGTTCGGTCCTTCCAAAATTGGATCGGACCGAACCGGATCCAATTCAGTCCGATCCAAAAATGGCCGGTCCGGACAGGCTGAATCTCACCCTTAATTTTAAGAAGAGTCCTGCTACACTTATCGAACATTTGTACCGAATGCTGTCATTTTTTTAAAAAGTTTATTTATTTATCCTTTTTATAGTTTTAAATATTTATTTAAAAATAAAAAAAATCACAAAATCACTAAAACATATTTATTTAATCACTAAAGTTTTAAAAAAATCAATTCGATAAACACTTTAGGTCAATTCAAAGCATCCCCATCCAAGTCTGTATACTGTATTTTTTCCTATAATCTAGGGAATAATTTAGGGTTTTGCTCAATCCCGATCCCTCTCCATCCCGATCCCCATTTTGCGATCTCTGTTTCCGATTTATATAGGAATTCCCCATCTTTGTTGAAGTACTGTACGTTCGCATCGTATTCTTGGCTCCAACATTCTCCCCTTCGTCCCGCATCTTCTTCTCTCTCGCTAGGGTAAACGGTTGGCCCCTCCCTCGCATTGAAGCACCATCGATTATAGTTCTCCATCTCCAATTTTTGTAAGTGAAAAACATTGAATTTCTCCATCGTATGTTTGTCTTCCCCAAATTTTCTTCTATTTTTCTTTTCCTCTATCTCTCTCTCCTCCTCTATTTCTCTCTTCCATTTTTTCTTCCTCCCGACGCCATGATCAAGTTTGTGAGAGATCTGGAATTCCTCACTAAGGTACTCGGCTTCCACTATTTGAAGTTATATCGACGACGTTTGAGGTCTAAATTATTTATTTATTACAGCTATTGTTATTCTCTGATCTCGGTGTTGAGGGCAAACTATACAGCTGGCTTCCATCTGCTATAGATCGTGAGCTCGCCCTTTTGCTTTCTTTTTTTAGGTTCTCTCTCTCTCTCTCTCTCTTTGTTTGTGCTACTTTGTATTTTGTTGGCTTTCTTCTATGGCTAAACCCAAGGGAAAGGGGAGTAAAAAAATGAAATGCAGAGTATTATGGTTTTAATTGATTTAATTTCAGGGTCAGTCAAAAGATTGTCAAGTTGAGGAAGCCACTGCTTGTCTTTTCTTTTCCTTTCCAATTTCTCAAACACAATGTAGGCCACAATTTCATACCTCTAGTTTCATTCTGCTTACCAAAATATCCTTTCCTTTTATTGCAATACTACATTTTGTTTTGCTATCCAGCCCAACCGTAGTTTACATCTTGAAGTAGTAGTTCTAAGATCTAGGTTCTAAAAATTTGAGTTTTTGTTTTTTCAAATATGCTTTTTCAAATGTGCTTTTTTTTGTCCTATTGTTAATTACTGTTTATGCGCTTTTGTTTTGTTTTTATTTTATAATTTGCCCAAATAGCAATGTAGTTGTTTTTAACTTTAGGTAGATAGATCTCTGCTAGAAGTGGCATTTGTAGTCCTATTTTATAGGATTGTACCATGTATCCCAATTATGGATACTGCATGTGTGACGCCCCCAGATTTCCGTTTGGGATCGGACGGACATCTGAAGCGTCGAGACATGTAACACAAAGTTACCTGCCCCCGTTTATGACATATAAGATACAATGTTCCTAACATGCATCTAACATTATGCAATATTCGTAGCGGATAATTTTTTTTTGAATACTATGCACCAAACTTATAACATTTCAAATAATTAAAGCATAATCCATGCATACTTAACAAAATAAATAACCACGATTACAGTACGAGTCTCAGAAGATTGTAATCTCAAAACATGGGAGACTAGACTCCATATTTACAGTACCAAAATACACTACTGAACTAGTTCATTGAGTAACTTGCGTAACTCAACTAACAAGACTAGAATACTGTCCAAAAAAAAAACTAACTATAGAAGCTGAAAACTCCGCATCGCATATGCGTCGTCTAGTCAACCTTCTCCAGTCTATCGGTGTCTGCTCCTTGTTCTAAACCTGACACATCGCCTACCATTCGGGGGGAATGGTAGTTGGGAATACCACGGTGAGATTTGATTACAAATCTCGGCAAGTTAATAGAAAACTTTCACACAGGTTAATGATGCATGCATAGAAATAAAGGTATGAATGCACCATCAAAGTCAAAAGTAAATATAACATAACTTGACATAACATGACATAAAATAATAAGCATAATGTGACATGACATAACATGGCATGAGCTAACATAATTGAACTGAAACAGAAACTTACCTTGACGTGACATGAACTTAAATCATAACATGGACGTGAACTTGAAGCTTGACATGAACGTAAACTTGAACATAACGTAACATGAAACATGACTTGAACGTGAAATACATGAACTTGGAATCTTATTCAATTGTCTTAATTAATAACGTGACCATATGGGTGCTACACGGGTCCCCTTGAGCCGTGTGTCCCTGCCGATTACCGCATCACAACACAGGTATCTACACCAGCTGTGAGTGTGTTAATACGTACTCCACAATTGTTGTGGCCCCACGTATTCTACGTGTTACAATTGCTGTGTCTCATGTAGTGTATGCTCCACAGTTGTGGTGGCCTCATACTTCATGCTCCACAGTTGTTGTGGCCCGATGAATACAAGTAAAATAAAAAATGGAACCATTGGCGTTAGTGCCTGGCGCGCTCCGGTGACTAGCTAATTAGGCCTCATTCGCAACCTGTTGACTGTACTTCGTCAACCCAGGGAATTTCACACCTATTTAGACACTCTAGCATGAACAAAGGAGTTTCACTAGGAGATTATCCCATCCTAGCACTTAGAGTCGTGATTTACATGAATAACTTAACATGATTATTCTCGAGATACACAAACTGTATTCGAGACCAGACACGACATGAATACGAAAGGACAGAAGTCCTGACGTAGCGTAACGTGACATGAACGTAAGACAACAGACATGACATACTTTGAGACATTAACATAACAGATAACATTTCATAACATGATATAGCATGTAACAGACAATAGTTCATAACGTGGCATAACATGTGACAGAATATATTGTGTAACAAATAAGTATTTCATGACAGAATAATTCATGTAACAGATAAACATGTGATAACATGGCATGGCATATATAATAACATACAAACATAAAATATAGTTTCCCTTACCCATTACACATACACAAAAAAACTGATAGTAAGTTAAAAGTTAACTTACCTCGTTTGTCGCGTTCAATGAAAAAAAGTGTGAAACATGAAGAACTGTAAGAGGATATTCTAAAAGTTAGAAATTTAATTACTAACAATTAGAAATGTGTAAAAGAGACAACTTAGAGTAAAATTACCATTTTACCCTCTACATGTGGGAAAATGACTATTTTACCCCTAACTTAAGGATTTCACATCCTAATTCCAAAAATTTTCAAAATTTACATTCCTCATGTAAATTTTGTCCTAAACTCAAAAATCAACTCAGAAAAATTTAAAACAAATCTCAACTAGGGAAAACACACTATGGCCAAAAATATCCATAGGCCATTTCTCTTGATTTTTGTTGCAATTCCTTCCAACTTCAAAACTCATGCTTAAACCAAAATTTTCCAACAAACATCTTCCAATCCTAAGTTTAAAACCATACTTAAAACATCCATTTAGAAAATACTTACAATTAACACCAAACGTTTTTTGTAAAAAGATCCAAACACTTGAATCACAAGCTTTGTCCCTAAATCAAAATATCTCCAAGAATTCCAAAAAAATCAAATTTACTTCTAACATATTCATAACATTATCCTAAGATCAACCATGCTTTAAATCATCAAACTAAAGTCACCAAAATCACAAAATAACACTTGGAGTTTTTGGTCTTACACTTAGTCCAAAAACAAAAACTTTTTTTTAACTAGCTTTGATAAATCTCTTGATCAATGGCTTAAGAAGGTGAGATCTTTGAAATAAAGCATCACATGGTTTAGAAACATGTCCTAAAGAATATCCAACCATCAAAATTAAAATCACATGGCTAAAACTCAATAAAACATGGATCTAACCCAAAAACATCAAATCTTAGGCCTAACCAAAATTCTCTTGCATAGAAAAATCATATCTTTAAAACTAATGCTAAATATCTCCAAAATAACATCCTAACATGAAAATAAGAGACTTAGGATCATCATATAAAAACATCAAAGCCATTAGAGTAAGAACAAACCACGAAATATTCTAACTTTCTCCAAATAAAAACTGTTTTTCCACTTCCAGTTTTCAAGTTTCTATATCTAAGAAAATCTATCATCAAAAGCTTTATTCATGAAACAAAACTTCAATGAACACTCTTAAAGACATCCTAAAAACACTCCATAAAATTTTCGGACCAAGATATGTCCATTAGTTTGGTCAAAAATTCCAAAACATAACATACTCTCCAGTTTCACGCCCGGAAAGACTTTTCCATGGTTAAAAATACTTTTGACCGACCAAATGACCATGGAATGACACGAATAATATATCTACGGAAACTATACTAAAAAAGAAACAACTTTTATGAAGGAGTCATTGTGTTAAAATACTTACAAAGGGTCAAAAATCTCCACGCAATAACACACAGAAATCTACCTGAGAGCTCTTTTGGGTTTCTCTCTAAGAACGGGGTGAAGAAGTGATGAAAGGGAAGTAAGTGTGACTTGCACGACTCAAGAATTCTGTAGGGGGAAGATATGGACTTGAATGACCATTGATTGGAGATAGATATGTGACATAAAGTGGAGAATAATGAAGGGAGAGGACAGCCTGCAGAAGCCGTGAGGCATGGGGTTGATGGGATGGGTTTCTCCATCTCATCAAGGTACTATTGGGTGCAGCCAAGGGCAGTGAATAGTCTGCCATGTGGGGGAGGAAACTTGTCCAAGAAGTCTTGCCAAGGTGGCCAAATTCATGGGCCTNGACAGCCTGCAGAAGCCGTGAGGCATGGGGTTGATGGGATGGGTTTCTCCATCTCATCAAGGTACTATTGGGTGCAGCCAAGGGCAGTGAATAGTCTGCCATGTGGGGGAGGAAACTTGTCCAAGAAGTCTTGCCAAGGTGGCCAAATTCATGGGCCTTGGTGGGCCTCAACCAAGTGGGCTTCAATTTGGGGTTTAAAGGGGGTTTGGTTAGGGTTTGAGATACTATCAAGCCCAAATCCAATTTTTCTTGGCCCAATCAAATTTTAAAGGTTTAAAATGTTGGATAAATATGTCATAATAAGAATTTGAGAAATTAATAGCATGTGGAAGTGATTTAATCAAGTGATTAAACACAATGCTAGAAATTGGATCAAAAAGGGTTTGAAAGCCAACTTTAGGGTTTGGGGAAACCGTTCAGGGTTTCGGTTTCAACCAAGTTTTTGGGGTTTCAATTGGATTTCAACCATTTAGGGTTTCACTAGAGTTGAAACCCTTTGTGATCTGGCTCAATTTGGTTGATCAGATGAAAAATGTTTTGCTTAGGTGGCATGATCTCACACCTTGATTTCCTTCATAAATCCATCTAATGGTTTCTCTTTGTGCCAAATATCTAATACTATTCACTATGTGTGGTTAAGATCTTGCCAAGTGTCCAAATAAAACTTCTCTAACCTAATTTGGACATTCCACACTGTAATTTTGAAAACACTGCATTTAGTTCGCTTATCGAGGTTACTATTCACTCCCAAAAAAAGAGTAATAAACTTAGTACTGAAAAATCCTAAATATTCTAATACCTACAGTAAAAACCGTTTACCAAAACTCAACCTCGAAGTACCCCTATAAATAAATTCACAGTTTCGAACAGCTGTTTCATCCGAAATTGTGAAAATGAGTTATTGGACCATAAAATCCTAAATATTCAATTGAGTCTAGTGGTGTAAACTATAACATATTCTGACACTTCTAACTACCTCAAACAACTAAAATCGCATTTCTGGCACTATAATGAATGATAACACTAACTATGTTGACAGACTAAAAACCTATGCGATTAGTCGATTCGTGAAAATTCCATAAGTTTTCACGAGGTCCCTAAAGTCTATAGAAATTTCACCATTGAATTTCTAGCGGACTGTTACAGCATGGATGCTACTTGGATCTCACTGTTTTTTAGTTTAAATTATTTATGCATCTGTCTAGAATGTTATCCTTCCTCTAGTTAAAGTGATTGTCCTTTTTTCATTGGTTTTTTTGAATCTGCAGATTGTGCCTTAACATTCACATTGCTTTGCTTTTCCTTGTAGTTCTTGTTTTTTCTTTTGTTTTAAATCGTGGCTAGAGATGTATGCACTTGTGACCATTCTTATTGACTAGATCTAATTGGCATAATGCCGTCCCCTTTGTTTTGTTTTTATTTTATAATTTGCCCAAATAGCAGTGTAGTTGTTTTTAACTTTAGGTAGATAGATCTCTGCTAGAAGTGGCATTTGTAGTCCCTTTTTATAGGTTTGTATCATGTATCCCAATTATGGATACTGCATGGATGCTACTTGGATCTCACTATTTTTGAGTTTAAATTATTCATGCTTCTGTCTAGAATGTTATCATTCCTCTGGTTAAAGTGATTGTCTTTTCTCATTGGTTTTTTTGAATCTGTAGATTCTGCCTTTAACATTCACATTGCTTTGCTTTTCCTTGTAGTTCTTGTTCCTTTTAAATTGTGACTGGAGATGTATGCAGTTGTGACCATTCTTATTGACCAGATCTAATTGGCATAATGCCATCCCCTTTGTTTTTAAGATGTTGATAACGTGACAACCCGACATGAATTGGATTTCCACTTTTTCATTGAATTTAATCACTTAGGCTAATCATTCAGGTAATTAAACATCTTTGCTAGTCCTCCCGATTTTATGTGTTTAGTTCTTTATTGGATTCGTGTACTTGGATTCATGCCTATTCAAATATGAGCTTTTAATATTTTTTCCCCCTCATCGAGAATGGCTTAAGAGTTTCTTTGTATTTTGCTTTGTAGAATTGATTAATTAACTTTATAAAGGAGGCACTACCTACCTTGTTTACTCCTTAGCTTGTTTGTGGAAATAATTAAAAGAGATCACCAATCTCTTTGATCATCTTCCTAATCTGACTCATTAAAGATGAATAGACTTTGTCTACTAATTATTAATTAACTGTTGGATGGTTTAACCAAGGGAGGGAATAGAAATGATGATTTTTGGATAGTCATGTTGTTTTGGGCATTTCTTTTACAACTATATATATATATATATATGATCTAAGAGATATGTGGTGAAAGAACTCATGTCTGAAGCTATATATTCGAGTGAAGGGAACATACCTATTATAGACATTGGTGGGACATAAAGGGAAAAAAAAGGGGGAAATCGTGTCTGAATTACTTCTGGATCATAGATAAGGCCAAATCTACCATCAATCTAGCTATGATATTTCTTCAATAATTACTCAGAATGGGAAACTACATTTATTGAGGATTGGTTGGATCTTCCAATAGAAAAAGAAAAAGAATGTACCCATCATCAATGGACCTACCACTTAGTCAATGGCTAAGATTGAATATGTAACAATCTACTTTTCTTCTTATTTTGGTTTAGTCTTTGCCTCACAATTCCTGGAGAATAAGTAAGATCATCATTAGTATTTTATTGATACTATTTTTTTATACTAAACACTAGTATCAATAAAATACTAATGATGATACTAATGTATTGCCCATGCATGTATGATGATACTAATATTGAATTGACTCGTGCATGTATTGCCCGTCTTATGTATATCATTGGTCAGGCCCTTTTCATTTTATATAAGTATCACTGGTCAAGCCCTTTTTTTCTACTTTTTTTTAAAGAATTTGATGAGCAGGAACTAGCTAGGAAGTAGTGCTACTTGTGTAAATCCATCTGTTATCATGATTTCATAGCATTTCAATAGATCGCCACGGATTCAATATTGGATCATCATGAAGTATTGTAAGTGATGGGATTGAAATGTCCTAATATTTATTTGTTTGAGTGAGAAAATTGATGATATAATTTTAGTTCCTTTTATGTTTTGAATCTAAATTTAATTGGTTCAACATGACTTTTGACTATGTACATGTGGTCTAAATTTTATTTTATTTTAGATATGTGCACTTTCATTGCTCTTTCCAGAGGGTAATTTGTTTTGTGTTGTTGGGTTATTTGCAGTGTTTTGTATCTCTCGGGGGAGGGGGCTGTTATTAGGCTGTGATGATGATGTTATAGTGCGGGTTAATTCACAAGTGTTAATGGAGCCCCATCGATATGGCAGGATAATCCTCACCTGGATGGCCATATTGCAGTTTGTCGTACTTTCCACAAAAGGCAATCGGGTTCGGGTGGGGTTTTGCAACCATTCAATGTTGGGCTCCTTATTTACGCATACTGTCAATATTTACACCATTCTAAGCCTTTTTATTTATTAATATATTCGATATATTAATAAATCAGATGGGGATGCTCTTATTTAGCATTATTATAATTTGCATGCTGTTTGGTTGTTGTTTTGTGTTATGTTGTGATAGAGAAGTAATGTGAAAAATAATGACCCTTGGCTGTGATGATGACAAAGCTTGGTGGGGATACAGGAAATTTATGGTCATTTCCTCAATGGCTAGGTAACCCGGACAGTCAATAAGTAGTGGCAACCGGTTGATGCAGCCATGAAAGGGTGGCCAAATTTATAATATGCAACCATTCGGTTCCTGAGCCGGCGATGGATAAACCCCAAATTTCATGTTGTTATGTGTCTTAACATTTCGATGAATTTTTAGAGATGGATTTACAAGACCTTGGACATATGTACTTCACCAACCTCCTAAGTCAAGATCCCCAACTGGACCAAAATTACGGTGGGCAAAGTGGAAACTCTCCTATGACTGCTGAGGATTCTCCACCCCTACCTCATAACGATCCTATTGGCATTAGGAAATTAGTCAAGGGTGCAAACTTCACCCCTGAAAAAGACAAGTTACTTGTCTCCGCATGACTGAATTGTAGCCTTGATGTCGTACAGGGAACAGACCAAAAACACTTCAACTTTGGGAAAAAATATTTGAGTACTTCCAGGAATTTAAAGAAGCCACAAATGACCGGATAATAAAGTCTTTAATACATCGGTGGTCAGTTATTCAAAAGGAGACAAACAAATTTTATGCGAAACTAGCCCAGGTTGAAGGATTGAATCAAAGTGGCATGATCGAGCAAGACAAGATAGAATTTCCATACTCTTACTTGTTTTACAAATAATTAATTTTTGTGTACATTGGTTTAACATGGAATTTTTTGTTTACATGCAAGTTTGACAAAGCCAAGGTTATGTACTAATCGCTAGAGAAATACTCCTTCTAGTTCGAGCATTGTTGGCACCTGTTAAAGGACCAACCTAAGTGGATTTGGCATTCCACAAAGGAGGATCCAAAGTGAAGGAAGATGATGTCCCCGTTCCTGACCCTGACTCGATATTCAGACGTTGCAGTAGATTCAGTCTTTGATCTCGAGGTAGATAATGTGATGGAGAATGAGGTGATCGAATTGGACCGACCAATGAGAAGGAAAGCTGAGAAAGGAAAATGAAAGGCTCAAGGCTGGCAAGCAGAGGAAAATTTTGAACTCAAGAAGATGAAGTATATACTTTTAGAGGAGTTATGCGCTCAAGAGAAAGAGTTTTATCGCCTTAAGGCCGAGAAGATGGAGTATGATAAGGAAAAAGAGGAAAAAAAAATTACGTCTTGAGGATGAAAGACTGAGGTTGGAGGCCAAGAGGATGGTAATTGATGGGGAAAAAGAGCTAAATAAAATCCATCAAGAGGACGAAAGACTGAGGTTGGAGGCGCAGAAAGTAGAGCTTGCATTGAAGGAAGCAGATTAGCACATTATGATGATGGATGTGAGTGCCATGCCAGAAATGCAGCGGTTATATTTCCAGCAACTGTAGAGGGAAATCATGGTGAGACGCAATGATGCAGCAGATTTGGATTGATTGACTTTATTTTTGTAAAAAGTTTATTTCATGTTTCGGACAATGAGGATGAGTATATTATTGATACTAAACTTTTGTATTATTATTATTTTTTTTTTGTGTAAATTGATATTTTTAAGCAAGGAAATTGGTCATTATAATTTTAGAAGCAATTACAAATTCCCTCAAATATAGTCACTACTAACATGAAGGAAATACGAACACAAATTTGATTACCATTAATATAGTTACTACTAACATGAAGAAAATACAAATGCAGTGGAGATTAACTCAAATATAGTTACTACTAACATGAAGGAAATACTATACTATAATGCGACATGTCTACTGTTGGGGATATAATAGTTATTGATGTTCAATTAGATCTGTTTGGAGCTGATGATGTGCCGAGCTGTCTCTAATATGATGATGACACTAGATAAAGTTCGTAAGCTCAGTTGTATGATTGTGCGAGAGTTCTGGGACTTCATCATCAAGTTGATCATACTCAATGTTCGGACCCTCACTTTCATCACGCTTGTATTCAATGATCATATTATGTAGAATAACATATGCTTTCATTATATTTATTAGTTCCTTCACTTTGAACATTCGGGAAGGTCTACAAATGATCGCAAATCATTGTTGAAGTATCCCGAATGCACGCTCGACATCTTTTCTTGCGGATTCTTGTACTTTCACAAAATTTTTCTTCATATTCCCTTGCGGTGATGGAATTATCTTCACAAAAGTTCACCACTTGGGACAAATACCAACAATTTTAAAAAAAAAACAAAAACAAAAAAACAAAGAGCAATTAATCAGGAGCTAGAACAACTTGATTAAAGAATTTCACAGAAAAATGAAACCGAGACCAAGTGAAACAAATAGAACTAAAACAGATTTGCAGCCAACATTATTGTGATGGGCAATTACTAGTGAGAAGGAATTCCAGCGTTCATTCATGGCCCTAACTCTATGTTTCAGTTTACAAAATCACAATAACAGTAATATTATAAAGAGAGCAAGTTTTCAAATAGAAGAGAGAAATTTTAGACTGGAGAGAGAAAGTTCAAGCGGCTAGGGTTTTGCTGCTAGGAGGTTTCATTGTCCAGATTTAGTTTTATTTAATAATGATGTGCAGTGACATCAACACGCGAGAACCACATTTTTAGTTCGTATGGGTAGCAGAATCACAAGGATTTGCCTTTTTTTAATAATAATATCGGCCGATTCCGCAAAAAGTACCCAATGGCGGGTACCTGTAGCAGAACTATTTTACAAAATATAAATTCATATGTTACATAAAACATGCTTAGGCTTCTATCACATTTTCCTCGAGCTATATCCGTTCTAATACTTTGTCCTCATTTCGTTCCTAAGTAGGGTACACATAAAAATAAAATAAGCCAAATATTTAGTAAGCATTACTTTATACCATAAATATATATTAACATTAGCTTTCATTCATACATTCTTCATTCCTCTACCTGTATTACATAAAATATTTTTTTCCTTTGAAAACATTATATTGCAGGGTTTTTATTTAAACATGATTTTCCTGCATCTTGTACATTTTTTCATAAAGAGCTCAACTACTGCATAATATTCAATTAATTGTTATCACTTTCCATTAGATGGTACACACTGTTTCGCCCATTGTGTTAGGGTTAGTAGACTTTTGGATTGGGAATCCCTTTCAGTTATGGGGCAAGGTACACTATCAGTACTACTTACCCAGAATTAAAATATGCCTAGTCAATTGATATCATTATTCATTCATTCATCAACCATTTTGTAATTTCATGCATTAAAACATTCATTTTATTTCCTTCATTCATTTCATTTCTTTCCTTCATTCCTTTCAATCCTTAATTTTTCATTTTTTTCATTCATCAATCCATTTCATTTCATAAAACATCATTTCATAACATAGAACATAAAATATCATAATTTTATTTCATGAAACATAAAGACAATAAATACTACATATAACATCCATTTTATCATACATACAACTATTCTTGAGGTGTATAAAAAGGGGTTGCCAAAAAAACACACATACATATACTTAGCATTAATACCTTAGCATACTTTTATAAAACATCATCTCATTTATAAGAAAACATTTATTTTATTTCATTGCATAAAAATATCATTTTTCTTATAAAAACATTTCATTTCATTTTCATTAAGAGATCATTTCATTTTTATTTTCATATCATTTAGAAAATTCTAAAAGAGTATGAATATAATATTTACCTGAACTCCATACCATTTTAATTTCATGCAATCCATTTATGTGCTTGTCAAATGACAACTTACATGTATCCATAACTTTACATCATTTCCTTTATATTTACATTTAACACTTAAATTTAAAACTTGCATAATAAAAATAGTCTCGACTCTTAGTGTTTTCTCTTCTACGTCATATTAACCTTCAAATGATTTTTTTTTTTTTTTACTTAGACCAATTTTATAATCCAATCTATCCTTCATACATTCTCTTACCTCCCTTTTCTTAATTTCAAAGCCATAGCTTGTGGCCCTTTGAGATCTCCTTTACAACTTCTTTCATTCAACTTTATGGCCTTACACTTTAAAGTGAATATACATACTTCACTTAAATATTAAGAAACAAACCCTACCACCTCCATCATTCACTTCCAAGCCATCATTCAATCCTTGAAGTATAGTCATTTTCATTTAATCTTAAGCCTAAACTATGAACCTAAAAGTCTAAATTCACTTCTAACTAATGATCTCACCATCTTCTAATCCTAACTCTACTTCACCTTCCTTGACTTCATTTTCTTTAACTTCAAGACCATGAAGTATAACTCCTTTGAGGTCACACCTTTCCAACCCTTTATGTCTATCATGGTCATATAATCCTCTTGGACCCTTCTACATATATCACACTCAATTTCTAATTCATAAAGTGAGCTACCATGCTTCACTTTAACATCCAAAGCATTACTAAACAAGCTTTATAACTTAATCCCACAACACCAATAGATCCAAACTACAAATACAATATCTTTCCTCTATACATACATAATCCACTAAAAATACATATGTACCTTACCCATTTATCAATTAAGGTCAACATACAATTCACCAAAGTTGTGGCATCTCATTCCTCATGAAGGTCAAGGGGAAGATCCATTGTGTCAAGGATGTTGGTCAATGGTCAACACCAAAGAGTGTATGGAAATAGGCGTGTAACTTTCCAAAGAGAAGTACACGTGTAAAATGTTCCTCTATCAAATCGCAATGGAAATATTAAGTAGAATACATTTTGGTAACAACATAACTATTAAGTACTATAATACTGAGCTTCATGATAAAATGGGGCTTCTCGTGTTGCATTAAATCTCAAAATATTATATGATTCAAAAGTTAGTCCCCATAAGGTGGCGACCGATTACAAGTAGTCACCCGACGGAATGTTATACATCCTAATGGAAGGCACAAGGTAGCTAGGACAGGTACTGGTACTAAGGTGAGTACTAATCTCCATACTTAGGACACAGGCAGGTTTGGCTCTTCTTCCTTGAACGTCACTCAAGGGTCTAAACCTACATCAAAATCTATGGTCCCGAGAACGAAACCATATGTAGGTTAGGTGGCTATAGCAAGACTGCTAATGAGCGATAATGTTATCGAAGATACTATGAACACTTTTATGAAAATACTGAACATACATGTATATGTGTGGTGAGGAATTACCCTCATGCTAACGACTACGGGCACCCTCAAACATGGTGAGGAATTGCCCTCTGAGATAACACATGTAAATATAGGCATGGTGAGGAATCACCCTTTGGGGTTGCTGCCCTTTTCTTAGTGCAAAATACATAAACACATTATTAATAGTATGGCGAGGAATAATCTGTGTCCATAAGTATAAACCCATAAAAACCAGTATTCGACCTTTCAACCTCGTAACATTCTATACCACCAGGTGCTCATCACATAGATATTCATAACACAGGTAGATATTCGTCACATAGAGATACTTGTTGCACCGGGGATGCTTCTACCCTGCCAACAAACTTGAGGACACCACCATGTGATATGCCAAGGGATCCCAATTTCGACCATCAGGTGAGGCCAAATACGACACTTTTCCACCCCAATCCCCACAAGGCATTCTCTTTCTCATGTGAAGCACGTGGCAACTTTCTCATGTGAAGCACGTGGCAACGTTTCACTGAATAGTTTGGGGAATTTTCCGTCCCATCCCTTGATGATAGATTCTTAAAAACAACTTCTCACATAGAGATAGAAATTCTCACACAAAGATATTAGGTTCCCCACATAGGGATTCAGAGCCATATATCGAAAGCAGTTAACATTCAAACATTCAAAACATTAGAAATTAGTGCGTAAATATAGGCATAACATAATGATTCAAATATTTATTCATCCTTACAGAATGGGGGGAGAAATTATGAAGATAATACAATACATCTTACTCACAACATTAACCTTGCATTACCCAATACTATCTTAGAAGTTAACTTATCTTTCTACATCGGAAGTTCTTTCATCACCTCTCTGCTCCTTACTTTCCAAAGAGGTTGACTTCACGAGTTTCTTGGTGAATAAAGTCTCAAAAGTGAGATCTTGTACTACATCTAGGTCCTTTATATAGAGTGGGATTGTCATATGTCATTTCTGACTCTTTTCTAACTCCCTATCTACAGTAAGGATTTTCTTCAATCCTTCTCTATTACACTATAGGATGATAGAGACAGATGAATAGGACATGGTCTGCACGACACCCCTACAGCTTGCCAAATCCTCAGTCATTGCTTGAACGAGAGTTCTCCACATGGTGTTAGGCCATACTCCTATAACTTCCCCATTTCCTGCATCTCCCACTACACTTTTACCAAGGGTACAACCTTAGATCTCAATCTATATCCTTCCTATCTATGATACGTACCAACCTTTCTTCATATGTAAGATTCAATTGTAACTAGATTAGATTTGGTTCAATTACTCGAGGTTGCTGGTTCGCAAAGTTTTTCCTAAGTGAGAAAACGTGGAATGCATTTTGAATACCTTCGTATTTAGCAAGCAACCAAAGTCAATACACCACTAGGCCGACTTTTTCCATTACTTGGTAAGGTCTAATGTATCTTGGGCTCAACTTTCCCTTTAGCCCAAATATTTTAACACCCTTCATTGGGACAACTTAAGGTACACCCAATAGCCATCTTTGAAGGTTAACTCTCTCCTCCAATTGTCAGTGTAATTCTTCTGCCTATTTTGGGCTATAGCCATCCTTGCCCTTATAAAGTTGACTTGTTCCATCATTTCTTGAATAATCTTAGGTCCAAGTAACTGGGCCTCTTCTACTTCATCCCAACATATAGGCAACCTATACTTCTATCATACAGTTCCTCATAAGAGGCCATCTGGATAGTCACCTGATAGCTATTATTATATGCAAATTCAATAAGTGAGACGTGTTGCTCCCAAGGTCCCTTAAAATCTCGTATACCTGACCTCAACATATCCTCCCAGATTTGAAAGGTCCTTTCTGATTGTCCATACGCCTAACGATGGTAGGCGCTACTGAACTTTAGATTCGTGCCCATTGCCCTTTGTAAACTCCTCTAAAAGTGAGATGTAAACTTAGGGTCTTGATATGATACTATAGTCTTTGAAACTCCATGTAAACTCACTACTTCCCTTATGTACAGCTGAGTGAGCTTGCCCATTGTATCTGTAATAGTGACCAATATGAAGTGAACACACTTGGTCAATCGATCCACTACTACCCATATCACATCTTTACCAGTAGGAGTTTGGGGTAATCCAACTATGAAGTCCATAGTGATGTCTTCCCATTTTCATTAGGGAATGGGTAAAGGGTTATAGTTTCCCACTGGTTGCTAATGCCTCTACCTTTATCCTCCTCCTACACATATCACATTTTTCAATGAAGTGGGTGATTTCCTTCTTCATCCCTTTCCACCAGTATCTCTTCTTGAGATCTTGGTACATTTTCTCTCCTCTTGGAAGCATGGTGTATGGCGAGTAATGGGCTTCCACTAAAATTCCTTGTATAATCTTTTGGATATTTGGGATCGCTTTCCACCCTTCAAACAACAAGATCCCATCCTCACCCAAGCTCAAATGGGTAGGTCATTCACCTTTGCCAATTTTTCATCAGATTTCAAACAACTTCTGATCTTTTTCCTGTTGCTCTCACAATTCCTCGAAACCACTTATACTTAACTGTTGTAGGGCTCTAAGAACCTCTCTTGGTGACCTATCTTTCACCAATAGGTATCTCATGTTTCCAACAGTGACTCTACCTTTGAAGTTTCCCCCTTGTCCTTTGTCTCTTAATTTTAACTTAGGGCATCGACGAGGCCTTGTTTGTTTTCAGAGATGAGATGAGATAAGTTGAGATACGTTGAATAAAATATTATTAGAATATATTATTTTTCTATTGGGATTTGAAAAAATTGAATTATTTATTTTATTTTGTATGGGGATTTGAAAAAGTTGTAATGATTAAGATGAGATGAGATGAGATAAGATGAGAGTTTTGTGAAAGTGAACAAGAGTTAACCTTGCTCGGGTGATACTTAATCTTACACTGATAATTGCTAATGCTCTCCAACCATCTTCCTCATCTCATGTTGATTGAGGTTCTTATGCATAAATAAGTGTTTCAAGCTCTTGTGGTTCATGTAAACTTTGCACTCTTCCCCAAATAGATTGTGTCACCATATCTTTAGGGCAAACACTACTAGGGCTAGTTCCATGTCATGGGCATGGTAATTCTTTTTATGATCATTCAATTATCTAGATGCATAGGCTATCACCTTGCCTTCTTGTATTAGAACACAACTTAAGACATACTTCGACGCATCACTGAATATTACAAATGGCTTGTTAGGCTTAAGCAGAGTTAAAACAGGAGTTGTGATTAGCTGTCTCTTTAGTTCTTCAAAGTTTTGTTCACATTGATCAGTCTAGATGAACCTAACATCCCTCCTTGTTAGCACTGTAACATCCCATAAGAAATTCAATGAATGAATTTATTTAGAACTTATAAACGTCGTGAAATCCCAGAAAGATTTAACGAATCAAGTAGCTGATTAGGTTTTAGTCTGTCAATATAGTTAGATTTCGGCTTGCTATGGTAACAAAGTTGCATTTTTATTTATTTATTATACTAAGAAGTATCAGATAGTGAAACGAATTGCACCATTAGTTTCGGATGAGTATTTAGGATTTTACGATACAATATTACGTTTCCCGTTTCTCATTTCATGGATGAATAGTACTCAAGAGTGCCTTTTAATTTAATCGAGGCACTTAGGATTTGAATTTTGTGAAATGAATTGCACTACTAGATTGGTATAATTAATTAGGATTTTATGGTACAATAATAATATTCACAATTTTTTAGGCGAGTAGTAACACCCGGGATAGCGCCACGTGACACCCGGTTAAAATGATTGTCGAATCGCTATGTGGAATGTTTGAATCCATTTAGAATCACTAGGATTACTTCTTGGATTTACACTTGGAACATTCCTAACCTCATTGGACTAGTACTAGGACACTTGTCACTTACTGAATAAAGTGTGATGGAATGGAGGGCAAATCAAGCCATATGATTGTGCCACTTATGCAAATACTATTCCAACCACTCGAAACACTTTTTGATGAATCAAAAGAGGGTTTCAAATATAGTGAAATACAAAACCATTAGATTTCAATCAAAACCCCAAAGCCATGAGGAGGGCTGAAACCCTAAACTTTGTTCCAAACCCTAATGAATTTTGATTAAGTCTTTAATCACTTAGATTAATCACTTCCACATGCTATTAATCACTCAATTTTTCATCCATACATCCTTAACCATTATTTTATACCTTGGTAATCACATTGGTCCAAGAAAAAATTATTTGGACTTGATCTCAACCGAAACCTCAAAAGAAGCCCAATGAAATCCCAAATTGAAGCCTATCGATTAGGCCCATTTTTGGCCCACCTAGGTTCTTGTGGTTAAGACTTAGTTTCACTTGGGCCTAAGTGGGTGAAGACCCAAGGGCCTTAGGATTAGAATATGGTAAGGTAGGGCTAATTTTTGCCCTTATCACTTACTAGAATAGCGACCAAGCCCAAGTAAAAGCCTTGCGCCATGTGATTTTCAGCCACTTAAGGAATTAGGGTCAAAAGAAGCCATTAGGGTTTTGGGAATATGAAGGAGGTGCCACTTGGAGATTAGTGAGAAGGGAAACCCTTGAGTTCCCAAAGCAGAATCATGAGGCACCTAGGAAATAGAAGTTTCAGTTTTGTCAATGGACTTATATGACGCCTTTAACCCCCACTTGGGATTGAAGGTGACCGAAACTTCTGGACTTATAACACAAGGCTACATATCCCTCGTATGATAGTTAAGATGCAATGCACCTATTGATCTAACAATATGCAATATATCACAGTGAAAATTCTACTTACATCAATTAAAACAAGACAGATATCATGGTACCGAAGTACATAAACCCCAAAACATAGGACCATCACATCAAGTGTCATCAAAACAAATCATTCATCATCAAAAGGGTCCTATAACAAAATGTCCTATGTAAGTCCGATCCTACTTGGCCTTGTCTTGGTTCAAAATCCTCCTTAGCTGCTCAAAGAGTTGAAATACTTCAGTAATGAATTAGTAGGTGACTTCCAACCTTTCCAAAATAGACGGCTCTCGAGAGACCTCGTGTCTTTTTGGAGTCTCCTTAGGGATCTGGGAAGGTAGTCTCTTATGCTTTCCCGTAACTATCTTCTTGGGTTCTTGTCACAACTTCTACCATTACGGGTGGAGGAATAATAGTGGAAACTACTACAGTGAGATTTTGAGAAATCTCAGTAAGTAAACAAATAACATGTAACAGATATCATAAGCATATATAAGCAAATCCAAAATGAATGCAAGGACATGAAACTTTACTTATGCATGTGACTTTTGAAAATATCACGTGCATCAGAAACTTTCATAACCTTTTTCTTTTCTTAAAACTATAAAACATCGTTTTATCATTTCATTATTGTTCATGAAAACATACATGTGAGCTTGAGTTCTTGTTCATATAATATAGCATAACATGTCTTGGAGCTCAAGGTCTTAATCTTTGACTTTAACATATAATTGGATACATTATGACTCCTCTATACACCGTGCGTTCTCTGCTAGTTACCGCATCAATCATTGGCCTACATTGACCAAAGAGGTGACTACGTATTACTTTTAATAATTCTTATTATAGCAGTTCACCTTTTTTCCTTCATTGTAGGCCACCCACTAGCTTTAAGTGCAACCCCACTCCGGTATTCTTTTCTTTTAGAAACCATTCAAGATCCGCCACTATACTTCATCGACCTATGGGTTACTACTCCCTTTTAGACACTCATGAGTAGACAAAGGAGTTCCACTAGGGCATTTTCTTGTCTTAGTCTTTGGGGTCGTGATAAAACTTTAAAAGACTCTTTTTCTTTTTGAAAAGTTTTACAAAACCCAATGCATGTGACACAGACTATGAAACCTTATGCTTTCATGGGACATATGCAAATGTCGAGACTTAATCATGGCCATTTAGCAAATAATCATGCACATCCATGTACATTTCGCGTTACGACTTGAAAATATTAGAACATGCGACTATGTTCTAAGTCATAAATTCTAAGGCATTCTATCAACAAACATTCACAACTTCACATGCATCATGTAATGGCTGAAACCTATAAACACTAGCATAGAATTAATTTCATGCCTTCAAAACTTTAATCACAACATGCTAACCCTTCATCTATGGTCATGGCCGAAACCTCTTAGTCTTAAATGCATGTTGCACCCATTTTTATGAACATAGAATCTTCTAATGTGTTTAATGTGATGACCCGATTTTACATGTATTTTCACTGAAGGAATATTTTAATTTAATTAAAATATTAGTTCGTTCACTTTAAATTATTGTATTTTAATTGGATTTATTTACTCGTAATATTGCTTTTGTTGGGCTATATATATATATATATATTTTACTTAAATAATATCGAGTTGTAGTGTTTTTACTTAGCTTTTAATTATTTTTATTGCACCTTTTTATTTCTTGGTTCTTTGTTTTATTGATTAGGCTCTTTATTTCTCTTTTTCCTGCAATTTTCGGACCCAAGCCCAGCCTTTACCCAGCCCAGCCCGTGACCCACAAGCCCAGCCCCTCAACTTACCCAAAACGACGTCGTTTTAGTGGCTTAGGGTTTCTTCTTTCTTCTTCTTCTTTTCCTTCTCCTCCAGCGCTGTCCACCTGCTTCTTTTCTTCCTCTTCGTGTCCGTCCAGCTGCTGCTGCTTCTACTTCCTTCTTCTCTTCATTTCTTTCAGTGTCATCTTCTTTTCTTCCCCTTTTGTTTGGTCGGTTGATCTTCTTCTTCTTCCCTAGGAATTTTCTGCATCTTCTTCAACCTTTTGTGCCGAAAATCTGCTCTGTTTTGTGCCGAAAATATGCTCTGTTTTCTTGGCCATTTTGTGTTCGGTTTCCCCTCTCTTTATCTCCAATAATTTCGTGCTCTTGGTTGTGGTGTAAAACCCCTACTTTGTTCTTAGTTTCCCCGAATTTTATGTCCCGTTTTGTACCTGAAAATATGCTATGTTTTCTTGGCCATTTTATGCTCGATTTTCCATTATTTTCCCTCTAATACTTTCTTGAGTTCATGCTTGTGTTTAATCCTTGCATTTCCAGTTATTTTGGCCTCAAACCGTGCCTAATTGTTTTGCTCCATTTCCACGCTTTGTGTTGCCCTTGACATGCCTCTATTTTTGCACTTTGTCCGTGAGCCTCAACTTGTATTTTGGTGATTTGTGTTCCAGCTGTGAGTCCCATGATTTCCAGCTTTAATCTTCTCATTTTATCCTATAAAATCAGTCCTTTAATCCGAAAATTTCACTTTAAAATCATATTGTTTTCGAAACCCATTTTAGTCCCAAAAATTGTATTTTTGGTAGTTTATTTTCAAGCTAACTCTTGGGAGTTAAAGTTGGTGGTTGATCTTCCAGAAAATTACCTTTAAAAGCACTGTAAGTATTTTCCAAACTCTACTTTTAGATTTAATTATATTTTGCTCTTACAATAATTTATTTGGTTGGTTTGCTGATTCCGGACTGAGTCCGAGGAGTTCGGGGGTCGGATGGATGGAGGACGGAGTTGCTTGATTTGTTATTCTATGGTTGGTTGTATTTGTCGAGCATTGAAATTTGCATTTACATGGTGCATGCACGTGTATTTTATTTTAATTGAGAAAATCCTGTTTTATTGGCGTAAATGGATTTTGGGTGCGTGCGTATCACGAGCCCAAGCCGGGATGGGTTATTATCTCGGTGGAGCTCCTCTGGTCACTCGGGAGTGGATAATACTGAGTGACATCCCCTGGGTTGTCGCTGGGCGACGACCGGATCGCACGATACGGTAACGCTGTCGTGTCGACTCCGTGGTTCCTAGAGTGGCGGGGACTAGAGGATGGCCTGGCCAGGTACGCGCGAGGCGCGAGTCTGGGCATCACTCGTGTAGGTGTCACACGCGTAGACGTTACCTGCGGTGTGGCACAGAGCCAGAGTGTGCGGATGATCCCTAGGGGAGGTCATGGTGCATGCATAATCGGTTGGTTTTTATGGTTTTCGGATACGGGCCATTTTCTGGGAAAATGGGCGAGGATGTGTTGAGGACTTGTGATCCATTTTCTGGGAAAATGGTGGTTTGGGCCATTATCTGGGATAATGGCAGGCTTGGTTCTAAACGGTATGTGTGGGCCGTTATCGGGGATAATGACGAGGTTTGTTTAAAGGATATGTTTTTGAGCCAAATGGGTTTTTGGCGTGCGTGGAAAAATATGGTTTGTGAGTTTTGTGCATTGGTATTTATTCATGCATATTGTTTGAGTTTAATATGCTCTTATCTAGTGGTGTTTGGATTTTACTTACCTGCGGCACCATTTTTGGTACCGTAGATTTTTGGTGCAGAGTTTGAGGAGGAGGAGGAGGCTGAGCCTGAGGATGCAGCTCTGCCGGAGTTCTGAGTTGAAGTTTATGTTTTGGTGTTGGCTTTGAAACAATATTTATGTCTTGTAATATTTTATTATGTACCTTTGAACCGCTTTGTATTTTATTTAAGAAAAAATTCTGGTACTTAATTTTATGACTTTGCTATCCGCTGCGTATTTCCTTGTGCACATGTGTCGCTTGCACACACTTGGCACTCGTCGATAGGATGGTGACCCGGGTTGTCACCATCCGGACGTCTCGAATTCCCCGTGTTGGTACGTGGGGATTTGGGGGCGTCACAGGTGGTATCAGAGCAGTTCGGCTCTGGGTAAAACCACATGTCCCGTAGGTAGTACCAGAATGTTTTTTTTTAAGTTGTGTTTTAAAATTTATTTTAAGTAAAGTTGCTTTTTGGCGTGTTTTATTTGTTTCGAATTTGTTTGAGCTTGTTCGCTTGTTTTATTTATTTAGTTGTGTTATTGCATGTTGGTTTCTTTTTGTTTCTTGTTATGTGGTTTGGTTTTGGTCTTTGGTTTTATGTTGTTGGTTTTAATTGTTTTTCTTAAATGGGGTCAATGGCTGTGTTGGGGCAGGAAGGCGGTATAATCAAGGATACTATTATTAGGCATAAATACTTAGTGTACTAGGGTTGAATTTTATAGAGGTGGGTTACTCTTATAATATTGTGGCTAGAAGGAAACGACATGGGTTAGGCGATCTCTTGGGAGTAGGAATGTAAGTTGCAACTAAGGAGGGGAGTTAGCTTTAAGTCACTTAAGATAATTGAGGTCTTGGGTTTTGTAGAATTTATGTAAAGAGATTATAGAATAGGAAAGTGTGGACTCAACGAACTTTAAGGATTGGTTTAAGAGAATTTTATCTAAGGTTTGAGGTCTTATAGATTTTAGGAAATAAGATTTGGGTAATTAAGGTGTTAGGTTCGACAAGATTTGGGGGAAATAATTAAATTTCAAGTTTTAAATTTCGCTGATTCGGATGAGCAATTTGGTGGCAATCGGGGTTTTAAATTTTACAAGTTTTTAAGGTGAAGGTTTTGGATTAAAGCCATCAATCTTGAGGATTTCATGAAAGCGATTTTTATCCGTTAATGTTTTAGTTTAAAAAAAAAAAAAAAAACTTTGGGAGTCGATTGTTCTATTATGGGATATAAGCTCGTTGATTTTAGAAGTCTTGGAAGATGATTCTTATTTGAGTTAAGGTTTTAGAATTGTAGAGTTGAAGGACTGATTTATAATAAGAATGGAGTTCTCAGTTTTACAGACTTAGTTGTGACGCCCTCAGATTTCCGTTTGGGATCGGACGGACATCTGAAGCGTCGGGACATGTAACACAAGGTTACCTGCCCCCGTACAAGACATATAGAATGCAATGTTCCTAACATGCATCTAGCATTATGCAATATTCGCAGCGGATAATTTTTTTTTTTTTTTTTATACTATGCACCGAACTTATAACATCCCAAATAATTAAAACATAATCCATGCATACTAAAATAAATAACCACGATTACAGTACGGGTCTCAGAAGACTGTAATCTCAAAATATGGTGACTAGACTCTATATTACAGTACCAAAATACACTTATTGAACCCAGTTCATCGAGTAACTCGTGTACCTCAATTAAAAAGGTTACAATACTGTCCCAAAAGAAACTAACTATAGAAGCTGAAAACTCTGCATCGCATCTGCGGCGTCTAGTCAACATCCTCCAGCCTATCGGTATTTGCTCCTTGTTCTGAACCTGACACATCGCCTACCATTCGGGGAAAAATGGTAGTTAGGACTACCATGGTGAGATTTGATTACAAATCTCAGCAAGTTAACAGAAAACTTTCACACAGGTTAATGATGTATGCATAGAAATAAAGGTACTAGTGGAACTCCTTTGTTCACGCTGGAGTGTCTAAATAGGTGTGAAATTCCCTGGGTTGACGAAGTACAGTCAACAGGTTGCGAATGGGGCCTAAGTAACTGGTCACCGGAGCGCGCCAGGCACTAACGCCGATGGTGCCATATTTTATGTTACGTGTATTCATGGGGCCACAACAACTGTGGAGCATGAAGTATGGGGCCACAACAACTGTGGAGCATACACTACGTGAGACACAGCAATTGTGACACGTAGAATACGTGGGGCCACAACAACTGTGGAGTACGTATTAACGCACTCACAGCTGGTCTAGATACCTGTGTTGTGATGCGGTAATCGGCAGGGACACACGGCTCTAGGGGACCTGTGTAGCACCCATATGGTCACGTTATTAATCAAGACAATTAAATAAGATTCCAAGTTCATGTATTTCATGTTCAAGTCATATTTCACGTTACGTTATGTGTACGTTCATGTTAAACTTAAAGTTCAAGTACATGTTATGTTTCAAGTTCACATCCATGCTATGATTTAAGTTCATGTCACGTCAAGCTAAGCTTCTGTTTCAGTTCAATTATGTCAACTCATGCCATGTTATGTCATGTCACATTATGCTTATTATTTTATGCCATGTTATGTCAAGTTATGTTATGTTTACTTTCGATTTTGATGGTGCATTCATACCTTTATTTCTATGCATACATCATTAACCTGTGTGAAAGTTTTCTGTTAACTTGCTGAGATTTGTAATCAAATCTCACCATGGTAGTCCCAACTACCATTTTTCCCCGAATGGTAGGCGATGTGTCAGGTTCAGAACAAGGAGCAAATACCGATAGGCTGGAGGATGTTGACTAGACGCCGCAGATGCGATGCAGAGTTTTCAGCTTCTATAGTTAGTTTCTTTTGGGACAGTATTCTAACCTTGTTAATTGAGTTACGCGAGTTACTCGATGAACTGGTTCAATAAGTGTATTTTGGTACTGTAATATAGAGTCTAGTCACC